>WEKY01018405.1:12897-167817 GCA_013390045.1 Picathartes gymnocephalus | reverse complement strand
CAAAACCAAAAGGGATTTTCAGACGCCTGGGAGAAGTCCATCCCATTTAAATCCATTTCTGTGGCTTACATCCAGCCGGCTGATGTTAATTTCGCAGCTCACACGCGGCATCAGAGCTGCTTCCCCACACAGACATGCGAGCCTGCTGCGAGTTGCCGTTTCAGCAGCAGCTCCCGGGGATGTGAGCAGCACCCCCAGCTCCCAGCTGGCGCAGCCCGGACTCCCATCCAGCACTTACCGAGCGCTCCGCGCAGTTGAAATTCTCCCAGGGAAACCCTGCCTGGGAAAGCCTGCCTCCAGCGGCGGCCCCGCGTACCTCTCACCTCCTGGCACAGAGCAGCTGCCTCCTGCTGCCCGCTCCCGGCTCTGCACAGCTCCCCCCCTTCGGGACCGCGCGGCGGCGGGGAAGTCCTTGTCGGGCGCGGCGCGATTGGGATGGGGGTGGCACAGCCACTGCCTGTCGCCGCTGGCGCGCCTCCCACCCGTCCCCGGCGCCGCTGACCCCACCACCCGTGTTCCCACACCGGGAAAGACCGCGGAAAATCGCGCTAAAAGAGCGACGGTGGCGTCGGGGTCGGGGTCAGGTTCAGGCAGCATTTTGCCTTCCTGGACGCAGTTTTGTCCCTACCCGAAGGCGCATGCGCACAATGCCGCCATCTTTAGAAGGATACGGTGAGTCGTTTGCCGCAAGCCGCCATCTTTGTGCAGACTCATATGACTTCCGCTCCTCCTCGCCATCTTGGGATGTGGCAAGAAGCCAGTATCGGCTACACCGCCTCTTTTTTTGTGGTACGGCAAAAGGGCCCTCCATCTCTGAAAGGTGTCGTTTCCGCTGCCTGAACCGATTCTGACGCCGACTCTGTTCTTGCACATCCGCCTCCCCACACCGTAAAGCCCCGCGAAAGGTCATTCTTCAAATGCGGATTCGAGGTCGGCCTCAGGCAGGCGGGAAAATGAGAGAGAGCCTACGCGACGCCATTTTGTCCTCCTCACAGCGCATGCGTAATCGGTCGCCTTCTTGGGAAGGACGGCGTCACCCGTGCGCCCGTGCCGCCATCTTGAGTGTGGCACCTCCCCACCGGGCAACTGCAGTACGCGGTGCTGATCACCAGGTGGCAGCAGCGCTTTCAGTCCCGGCCCAGATCTCCGGCTGGCTTGGAGATAGAAAAACCTCTGAATCCTCAGAGCTCTTTCTATTGCCTTTGTATAGCTCATATTTTCTTTCATTTTCAAGCCCTTAATTTATAACGCAAGTTATAGTTGCATTTTGAAGCCCTCTATATCTGTATTTAGAATTTCTTATACCCCAAGATCCAGCAGATATGGGGTTGTAGTTTGAAAGTTTCTTAAAAATTCTTTTTATATAAAGATAAGGAAAGCTACAGTTTTTAATATTTTTTTTGCACAAACATAGCCCCTAAACTTCCAAGCATTTTTGCGCTGTAACCTTCATTTTTTGGGAGGACCCCACCCAGCCCCTCTCACACCCTACTCACCTTCTCCTCCACTGCATCTTCACTCTCACAGTGACATTGGGGTGCCCCGAATCACATCGTCACCCCCCAGACTCCAATCCCTCCCTTTTTACTCACCCCTAAAGAAGGCACAAAACGAATCAAACTAGCCCAAAGAGCAGAATGTTGCTTTAATAATGCCATTTACATACATACATGCCCCTCCAAAAGGGGCCTCTATATCATTTCTTATATTCTAAAACTTTGTATAGAATAGATCTATTTTTATTTGAAAATCCATTTATATACAAATTAATTTTTTTCTATATACAAATATGAGAAACTTTACAGGTTTTAATACATAAATGAGTATGAGCAGAAATTCTGTATTTATTTCAGGTCTGATGACATCCACAGTTACACAAGCATGGTGTGACAGTAAGAACATTACTATCTGTATTTAATACTAGGGTATTTTGAATGGTAATATGTAACAAACCAAGTATGTCTCATAATCTGCTATTCAAAAAGACTAACTATAAGATGGTAACATCTAGCTTGGGATTTAGCTGTAATTACCACACTTCTAGTTAAATTACAGCTCCTTCTAACCAGGACACTCCTGAATGTAAAATCCCTGATAAATTAGTTTTAATCTATTACTCCTCAAGCTAAAATAATTGTGACAACATAATGGCATGAACATTTATAATTATGTTCTTGCTCATGTAACACAGAACTTTAGCCAATACCAAAATGTATTGAGAATCTATTTAGTTTGCTTTTATATATTCTGTGAATACAGTGAATTACCATAACTGTACTGTTGCTAAAATATAATTTTAATGTATCCAGTTTCTAGAGAGTGTATATAGTAACAAGAACAAATATTTGCAAAGATCCAGTTTCACTTCTAATTTCTTCCAAAGAGTTGTCTCTGATCAGCTGCATGTATTTTAGTAATTTGAAGCACTGATGTAAAAGTATGTATTTATTTGTATTTGCAGTTGACTTGCTTTAATAAAATATAGAAAACTTTGCTTGTCATTCCTCAGAAAAAGAATTTTGTGAAGAACAGCTCTACTATTTTCGTATGACTGCTATCTATAACGTATGGTCCACGTGATTACAGAAGAATTCAACTGTACTTACAGCAAGTCTGTGAATTTCACACATAGATGTTTCTTTGGTTGTGTTTTTCCACGGAATGTCTTGGTTTTGGTAGTTTTTAAGTGTGCCTGTAGTTCAGTACCAAAGAAACCTAGAGGGAGCACCTGGAAAATTTTCAGTATTGGTTTGACTACAGGACACATTTTCAAGTCTCATCACTGTAAACCACAAAGCACCAAACAACTTCAAAAAGCAACAGACTAAAGGTATCAGTTCATTGCCTCTACAAATGCAGCACATATAAACAATGAGGGTCAATGTGAGGATTAGCACTGCAAGTGCCATCTACATTCCTTTTGTGTTGGTGTTGCAAGATTAGGAAAATCAGCTTTTGTACAAAACAAAAAAAAACCACCAAAAAAGGACCAAAAATAGCCCTAGGACATGCATAAATACGCTACGATACACACAAAACTTTACAAGACAACACAAAGCCGTGCTTCCATTTCACATGGGCAAGGTAACAAATGTCTCACAGCTGCATGTGGGCAGCACAATGTGGCCTAAGCTGGTTTCTTCTAAAATACCAAAGCAAAAATTTTCAACAAGATATTTCTAAATTATTTTGTAAGCACAATGGTTGCAGAATGCTGAACCACACTAGATAAATACAGTTTAAACTAGAGTCCAAAATAACTGTTTCTTTTAAAAAAAGTAACCGTTTCAAACTACAATTACACATTATTCTTTGATATAATCAGTATTAAAAAAAAGCAAGCCAAATGAAACAAAAACCAGAACAAACATAACCTCCCCCAACCATACCCTACCCTTACACAACAAAGTTTGCTTTAGTCCAAAATACTGTTGGGTTTCAAAAGTAAGTTTTTATCGTAGACTGCACAACTGCAAAAATATACATTAATAACTACAAGATATTTCAGGACAGAAAGTGTGTTTGAAAATGCAAATATAGTCCTACTTTATATTTTTCTCAGTAAAAACAATTGGGACCGTTGAAGTCAACAGAATAACATTGTTAAACCCAACTCTGCTCTTTAAGGTGATCTTCAGCCAAAAATCTGGCACAGAAGCGCACAGAAATGTCTTTAGCATTTTATCCTAGTTTTCCCTTCCCAGAAGGCCTCCACTGTTCCTGCAGATTGACATGGTTTAGGAAAGCAGTGAGAAGTCTTTATGTTTAGTTGTCACAGAAAATGTGCAATGATTTTTGGGTTTTGCTATCTTAGCCTTTGTACAAAGGATGCTAAAACCCAAAGGAGAGAGTGATTTCAGTATTCCCTTGGGCCCTTTATTTAATGTTGATACAGTTCTAAAAGCCCTATTTTGACAGGACTGCAGAATCAAGAGAAAAGAAAAGGTACAGGCAAGAAAAAATGTATCACAACACTGTGGGAGAGAAGGGGAGAGGCAGGGGCAGGGAGGGCCCAGAAGACACAAAACAGAGAGGGCGCCCAGGGCCTCAGACTTGTTGCAACTCCAGTTGTCAGTGCTGCTTTTCTCCTTCTGTCCTCCTTTCCTTTTCAGCAACTCTGCTTGCCTATCCTCCACCTAAGAACAATCTGAACATTAAGAACAGTTAGAACAGACAAAGCTGTAGCTTAAATATTACTTAAAAACTAATAGCTGGAGCGGACCTTCATGGATCATGGGCTTCCACATGCGGGTTTGCAGTTCTGCAAATAAAGACTTTCTCTCCCATAGAAACTCCTCCCAACACTGAGAAGCTTTGCCTAAACAAGGATTTGAGGATGCTGCCTCAAATACAAAAATACAGTATATTACAATATACTGTATCCTGTTTCACTGTATATAATACAGTAGAACTGGCTGAAACACTGGTAGGCATCTTCCGTCTCTCCTAAAAACCAAAGAGAGAAAAGCAGTGCCTTAGGACATCTGAAGGATGTGAGGCAGTCTAATGGATGGCACCGGGTCTGTCTGCATCAGCAGGGTTCCACTGAGTCACACTGGGCTGCTCCTGAGGTGTCTCAGGATTCAGGTTCCCTTCGGCCCAGGGCCAGAAAGCTCCCAGTTCCCAGCAGGAGGCACCTTCCTGTATTTGTGTATGAAAGCATCAGTCTTCCCCAGACTAACAGCATGGACACCCTCTGGCACCAGAGACCCGAAACGTCTGCTGAGAACAGATTTTGCAGCACTCTGTGCCAAGGAGGAAGAGTTCCCATCCACACTCGGGGCTTGAACAGGGGCTGCTGCGCTGTCACCGTCAGCAGGGGCCTCAGCAGAGTCACCTCCAGCACACCTGGTCAAACCATCCACGCGCCTGCAGAGCTCCCGGCTCAGCAGCAGTACAAGAGTCCCTCCAACACGAAGCACTCTGGCAATCACAGGAAAAAATAAAGGTTAGGTGTTGATCCTTCCTGGCACCCCTTCACCTGTGCAGAACACAACACTGCTGACACTTCAGATGCCATCTGCATTCAATAAAACACCTGAGTATGTCACGGCTCAACTCAAGAGAGCTGCATCTCCAAGAGGAATTTAAATCCCCGATCTTCTTAATTCTTCCTAAATGGGAGAACTGGGCCTTGTCCTGACTCCCAAACGTTTCTGATGCTGGCAGCTTTCTATTGGGTTAGCAGGGAAGATGGACTCATTTTTAACCCCCTCAGCAGTCTTTCAAGGATTGAGGGCACCATCAAGCCTAGGGTTTTGGAGACTGCAAAGGAACAGCCTCCCAGTGCAGCAAGGGCTTCCAAGATTAGTAGGGTAATTCTGAAACTGGCCCTTCCTTTTGGAAACGTGAAAAGGTCTGCCCTTTCCCTGTTCCACTGATCCTTAATGGCTTTCAAACTCAGGAAGCAGAGGAAAATTAACCATTGTTTGTAATTAATTTTTCTTGGTGTATGTCCAAACATTACACTTGGCTTTGAAAGAGGGGGAAAAAAATACTATCCTGAATCAATTTACAGCAAGTAGTTTGAACAGTTTTACCGGTGGTGCTCTCATGGTAATGGTCCCTTCCTCATCTCCACCTTCCCAAGGGAATATTTTGTTTAGGATGGACCAATAGAGCAAGTAAGGCCAGAAGACAAGCATAGCAAGATTGCCGCACCGCTCTGAGGAGCCATCACCTTCCCACCACATTCCTGCATTGGGTGAGTGAGATCAACACCCACTGAGGACCAGTGCTAGAGAAAGGGCTTGTTTCCAGGCAAGAAGAAGAGGGGAAGATGTCCTGAACTGTCTGTTAGAAGCAGTCAACCTACTAGCTTGGCTCAACTCTGCCACAAAGTGACACACAGAGAGATGAAAGGACATACCTAAAATCAGACCAGGTGGCTTGTGAGATATCCCTGGATAGCAAGGAAAATGCATACCACTTTTTCTAGTCTGAGAGCCTTCCTGTCAAGGCAGGTCAAAACTTGGCTGTGACCTCGAAAAGGAAAGCCTATGATTTCACACAAGCAGGCCTCAACTGAGAAGGATTATAGCTTTATTTGCCTGGCCATGCTTTAACTTTGTCCAGGTAGGCCTCTCCTCTTTGTCCTTTCTGCGCTGTACAGAAAACTTCTGAGTGTGGTCCAGAAATACTTCATCATCATGCCTTGCAAAGAGCATTTGTGAGCATGGCTGGCACAGGATCATTCCTTGTCAGCCTGCACTGCCATCAGCACTCACAGCTGGCAAGACACAACACAATGGTCTCAAGTAAAGGGCTCAGACCTCCACAGCCTGCACAGGGTCAGACTACAGAGCTGGAGAATGTTTGGAATAAAGCAAATCTGAAGCTGACTGAATGCTCAGATCACAAACCATCGTGGCACTTATGTCAAACCCCAAGCATGTCACGGGCTACAAATACCTCTCCATTTCCTGGAGAATATCTGGCAGGAGCTGGGCGTCATTCGTGATCTTGAACTTCTTCCCAAATGGAATATCCGAAACGACACTATCAAAGCTTTCTGAAGGCAATGGCAATGCTGCAGAATAAAGGCAGGTCTTTATCTCTGACTGTCTGAAAAATGCACAGCTGCTACGCCCCCATTCCCCTTACAACACTGGCTGCCAGCTCTTTTTGGGTGATGCACCCAGATTCACAGCTTCCTCTACATTTGCCCTCACAAACAACACCATGAAGTCACCATCCATCAGCAGACTTGGAAGAGATAAACGCCTGACAGCATAGATCAGTTTGCAGATTCCCTGCTCCTGATGATGTCTGCCCATACAGCAGGACTCTCCAATGAGGCACTACGTGGTTCCAAATTAACTGCTGCTTCTCAACACACAGTACATCTTAAATATGAAAATTATTCAGCAAAATACAAAAGAAGAGCTAAGTTTGTGAGTACTTTACTTAGTGCAGATGTTCAAGTGCACACATATGAATGGCAAGGAACCACATCAAATTCCTCTCCATCCCCCTTTTCTCCCCCCAGCAATCTGGTTACAGGCAGAATCACTTGGATTCTGTCAGAGCTCGTGTCTTTGAAGTGTCTCCTCAGAGTTTCTGCACCCCAGCAAAGGTCAGTTCTGATGAAGATGCAGCACTGCACCTGTGGTGATGAAGGTCAGCCACAGGCCAGGCTGTGCAGGCCAGGCTGAGATCCCTCCTGAGACCCTGCGGGTCCCACATCTGTCAGGGTGCTCAACACTGACTGGACACGGCCCTGAGCAGACAACAGGACTAAAGACCTCCAACAGCCCCTTCTCACCTAAACTCTACTGAGATTCTACACCAACTTTTCTAGAACTAGCTGGAGATGTTTCCCGGACCATTCTTGGGTCAACACTTCCAGCACAACAACTGAGTATCAATTTTATCTGCAAATGAAAGGACACGTCACCTACGGTTCTGCTCAAGACATGCAGAAGTAACAGGTTTTGACCAGTGATGAAGACAGCAACTACTTGTTCAGTTTACAAAACCCAACACACAAGTATCTTCCATTATCCTAGAAACCAAAGTCAAACACAGCTTTTAAGTAAGAAATAAACCTACATTTTTATAGAAAATAAATAATATTTCTTATCATTCCGGTAAGATATAAATATTGCAAGGTAAAAAAATATGCACACTTATCACTCATGCATGGGGAAAAACAGCCAGCTTGCCTGTCATGAATTTCATATAGGGATAATTTAGCCTCAGGCTCTGAGGTTCAGAATAAGGTCATAAAATTATTACCTTCTCTACAGACTACCTAGTGAATTAAAAGCAAACAGATTCCCTCTTACAGGAGAAAGGCATCAGCATTCAAAATACTCGTACTGCAAAATATGAACAGTTCAACTTAGCTTAATGAGTGCTCACCATTACTCACTGGTAAATTTAAATTACAGGCTGCATTTTATCTGGATTTCTCCTGGCTGTGTTCCATTATGATACAAAGAACTCTCACATGGTATATACTCTTTGTGGTACTCACACATTTACCATTAAGAGGGACTACTGTCCACGGTGGACAATTATCATTTTTATTGTCTTCTGCTGACTTCACTCTTACCAAAGTTCCCAGGCACAGTCAGCAGGGAGGACGAACAAATAATTATCCCTTCATTAGCACTGCAGAGTCACCACTCAGCTATTTGTTGGGAGTTAGCTCTACAACATCTCACCTCAAGAGAACCTAAATTACCTGTACAATCCCAGAAACACAAAAATATTCACTTGGAAAGCCTACAGACATACCTTTCACAGAAGCTTTAAGCAACGCAATCTTATCCATTAAGCCTGCAGCTTTAATATTCCCATCTGCACCCTCTAACTGTGAATCACTTATATCAGCACCCCAGTAACAGGCTTCCTGTTCAGAGAGAAAGAGAAAAGAAATTTTGTTAACGCTCGGGTTATTTATTTTATAAACCCTTCCCAGAACTGCCTTGTTGCACAGCTCTTGTAAGACAACTCCCTTTCTGGGATATCTACTATTGTTACACAGAGCAATTCACAATCCAGAGGATGGAGGAATGGAGGAAGTATGTGCTGTTTTCACTCCTTTAACGTTCTGGTCTGCTCAAGACACTTGCAATTACAGAAATATCAAGAGCATGTCCTAATAGCAAGAGCCCAGCTAGCTACAGCCAGCCCCACTGCCTCTAATGCTGATGACTGTCCCATCACACCAACTCCTCTCATCTCAGGATAAGCCCAGGAAGCTTTACAAGTCCATGGCTGCCCCACACAAACCCTGCAGTGTGAATCAATAGCTGCACCAGCCTGTAGGACACATTCACTTGGAGGAACGTTCGTACTAAAACATTTTTAGCAGCAGCCTAGAAAGATCGGTTTGGTTTCACCTTTTCAGCAATGGACTTTGGCCCAACTGGTACAGCTGTACCACAACTCCCAGTTTCCCTGCAAAGGTCCAGTCAGCTGTGACTGGGATACTTACAGGCCACTCTTTGGCAGCCTCCAGCAGTATCGTTCCCAGCCCACACATGGGATCCAGCACAAGGGCACCAGCCTACAAAAACAGAGGTGTTACTGTATCCCAAGCAAGACAGACTCCTTACCCAGGGCAAAGCTTACAGAGGGATGTGCATAATCCCACTGAACCCGGCACAGGTTAATAATCATCACTGGTAATCCCAGGCCAAACTCGCTTGTAAGGGAATATAGTAAAAAGCACCAATAGCTTTACTACAAACAGTCCTGAGGTGACATTTATGAGGTAATATCACAAGTGGATAGCAGACAGATATTGGTACTAAATTAATCTATGAAAAGAGATTACATTTCCTTGAAAATCACCACCAAACAAGGTTTCATTTTCTCATTGTCACCGGACAGTGAAAAAAATCTTGCCACTTAGACATATATCTGTACAAGGATTAACAGCTCTGTTGAGAAACACCTGGAATTACAGCAGACACCTGGCTGAACGGCAGGTGACAGCACACTCTCATCACAGACATGGCAGACCCTGTCCATGTGCATTAGAGAATGCAGTATTAAAATCACCACTTTCCTTCAAAGCATCCAGCTCCAGCCCTGATGAGCAGCACCCCCCTCCCCTTCATTCAGGACTCCATTTCTTTGCAAGGAACATTCACTGACACTGATTTCAGCCAGAGATGCCATGGCCCATGCGACCGTTGACCGCAGTCCTGCTGTTTTGATATACTCTCTGTTTGCCAATGGAAGCCTGCAGACAGCAAAAAAACAAACAAAAAAATTAACGAAAACAACAGCAGAATCACCCAGAAAAGTCCAGGTAATGTCAAAGAACAAAGGAACTGGACAGATCTACTGAGACAGAGAAGTCTCCTTTTAACCACAATTCACTGCAAAGTCTGGCCTGTGTGCTCATTTAAGATCCAGGCAGACCACAAGACTAATTTGACAACCAGTGATTATTAAACCAAAAGATAAACACTCATGGTAGACAGCAAGACTTCATCTTAAAATCTTGCCTGTTGTGATACTGCCACAACAAATCTGGTGGGCAGAATGCTTACCTGAAAAGAGGAATCCCCACCACAGAGTGAATGTCATTAAGATGTACAAAGATCTAAAAGAGGGAAAAAACCAACCCCAACATTTTAAAGTCTCAAACTGACACGACAATAGCTTTAACTAATTTAAACCAGACACAGATGCTTCTACAAACTTCTGATCTCAGTTTTTAAGAACAAAAATGCATACTATAAACAACAACAATTAATTGAATGAAATCCTACTAGATAATCTGAATGCCACTTTAAAGATGATTTATTGCTTAAGCAAGCTGAAGAGGATTTTGTCAGTCAGGAATCCATCAGGAAGCACTTGAATTTATAAGGGGGCCTATTTTTCCTTAACACAGCATGGGGATTTTTAGTTATAAATCCATTTACTACAACTGGGAGAATATTATTCACTGTATACTAGCAACAAAATAAATAAATAAAAATTTTTAAAAAGCAACCAAACAAACACAAAAAAAAAAAACCCCAATGAAACAAACAAGAAACAAAAATCAATCAAACAAAATCAACCAAACCAAACATCACCAAACAAACAAACCAAAAACAAAACAAACAAAAAACTCCTCACCATTACCCACACTAATGCTACTAAGGGGCAATTCAGATAGAAGTTATGCCTAAGTAATCCTTCCAGAAATGTAGGCAGCTGAAAGAAATTGTTTTGCTGTCCCATAGAGAGCATTCCAAAAGCAGACTGAGCTCCCCAGCAGGTCTTCCACGACTGCAATCCCCGCCTCCAGAAAGCACAAAGGGAAACATGATGCTGTTGAAAAATCCCAGTCCTCAGCACTTGAATAGTTTCAGAGCAAAAATCTGGGCAAGAACAGGAGCCCCATATGAGCCTCAAGAAAGGTGTACATAATGCTCAGTGTGGGAAAACCAGTGCCAGTAAATGAACTCAAGGGCTTCTACAGGTCCCAGAGCTCTCAGCATCAGTGCTCAGCAGCTTCCACCAGCCAAGAACAGGGATGGAGGAGCAGCTCGTCAAGAGCAAGGAGTCCTTTGGAAGGTCTCCAGGCAGCTGCACCAACATGGGTGCACTAAACAAGCTGGCACAGACAAGGCCCAGGGGGAGGCTCTTCCACAAACAGCAACCTCAAGTCTAGCTCCTTGAGAACACACCCTTGCTGCTTGCTCACTTCCCCCTCCAGAGGCTACAGATGGCCCATAGCTCAGGTGATTTCCATTGTCACACAGTCACAGTCCAGCAGTCTCTAAGGGTGTCAGGTCCTGCAACACCTCCTCTATGGATCCTTCCCATCCCGTGCAGGCCCCTGCAGCCAGGCTGGTGTTTATTCCTGAGCTCTGGACAGCACACTCACACAGGGGCCATGTACACGCTTTGCTCAGTGCTACCAGCTGATTTCCAGTTACATTCAGCGGCAGAAAGACCAGTAGGGAAAGGCCATGGCAAAAGGTGTCAGGGGTGATTCTGGAAGCATCAACAGGCAGATGAGCAGCATTACCTCCAGGTCAGGGTCCCGCAGATCAGCACGCCACCCACACTGCTTCACAAGTGCTATGCCAATGGCTCTCCCGATCTCCTGTAAGGGGGAAGAACAGTCACAGGCAATAAAAGACCCAGAATTCAGAAAACTGCAGTTCACAGCCTTGGATGCACAACCCTCAGAAATCCCTGGGAAAAGAAAGACTTTATGCCTTTATGCCTAGGAGAATGACTCACACAATTCACATCAGAAGAGACACAACAGGGCAAAGCAGGTGAGTGAGGGGCAAAATACATCACACGGCAAACGACCAACGCTCAACTGGAGGGAGAGAGGCTAAAGTTCAAGTCCTGACCAAATCACAAAATATTCACTTGCGTTGGACTTCATCCTTGTGGGTCCCTTCCAACTCAGAATATTCTGTGATTGTCACCATTTTGGAATTCTTAATCACATGCACAAAATAATTCCAATGGCTCAAGGCAGATTACCCAACAGAAAACCTGCAAATGGACAACTCCAACTCACAATTTTAATGCTTTCATTACATCTAGAATGCTCTGATTACCTTCAGAGTATAAGTTCAAACACAGTACAAATTTAGGCAAACACTCTTGTAGGGAGGCTCATGTGTCTCACCTTACCTAGGTACTAGCTTTAGTAGGAAAAAAATCCAAACTATTGTTACCTTCAAGTAAGAGAAACCTACATAGATGGGAAGATGGCTGAATGGAATAGACCCCTGGAGATCTGCATGCCACCATTCTTTACCAAGGACCAAGCTACACTTCTCCCAAGACTCATCTCAGGCTGCATTCCTGAAGAACAAGTTCTCCTCAACCAGAACAACTGAAGCTGCAAGTTCTGGCTTTTACCCCTTCTTCTAGACTGCCTGCCACAACTGATATGAGTCTGGCTCCACAGTCCTTGCAATGGCCCTCTAAGTAGCTGTAAAGTTATCTGATCACTCCTCAGCCTCCACAGGCCCAGAAACCTCAAACTCTTACCTTTGCTTATCCTCAATAAAAGGTATTGAGTTGAAAAACATTAAGGGTAATAGTGCAAGGAAATTAAAAACAGCATTTGTATTTCCACTTGTTCAAGGTGAATGCAGATTAAGTGCTTTTTGAGAAAATACAGAAAAAGCTTACATCAGTTTATTAGCCCAGAACATACAACACAACTGAAATGACAAACACATCTCTATTCACCTTTGCTAAAGTCTTTTAAAACACAGATACTTCAGCATACCTGGGAAGTAAGTATTTTGGCAATTGCTCCACTACAGCGACAAGACACTCTGAAACTGAAGCTAAGCTTCTCATTCACATTAGGGTTCTCTTCACTCCCTTTGGAAGGGAATTCTGAGTTAGTCTTGCTCTCGATCCAGCACTCCTGACCGCTCTCTCTCTCTGGCATCACACACCTCTCTCCAGCTTCCACCTGACATTCCTCAGACACAACTGCTCTCACTTGTTCCATTTTCTGCCTTTTACTTGCAGTATTTCTCTCTTCTTCTGACGTTCTCTTCTGAGCCAATGCATTTTCTGGAGAGGCATCATCTGTTTTCCCCTTGTGTCCATGAAGCTTTCTCCAAACAGAGATAATATCCAGCCAATATTTTGGTTCCTCAGTGACAAGGCTTTTAATCTCATGCAGCATTTTTCCTGGAAGAAAAAAGCAGTTCTGGGTTAAGTACTTCAGCCTTGGCATTTCATTTCGCTACGGACTGAGAACAGCTGTTAACAGCAACCGTGTTCTGATTTCAGTAATGGGTGAATCCAGAAACCAGCAGCCAACACCACAGGCACAGCTGAGCTCTCAGCACCCAGGTACCCACCAGAAAACACACAGGCATCCCTCTAAACACAAGCTCTGCACAACCAAGATTAAATCATGCAAGGGTTGAATTCTGCACAAGAATTGAGCAGCCCTAGAAAACCAGACCATCTGTGAGAGACTCCCAGGGACAGAGGACCAGCCTACACAGAAAGCACTTGGTCCAGGATTCAGAGATGCAGGACACTTTCCAGGATTGAAAGACAGATACAAACATGAATTACTTTGAGTCATCTCAGGCAAAAACAAGTTTATTTTTTCAGAAATAAAATTTCTGCTTCCCATTCATGACTGACTCTGCCTTCAATCCTGCAAGACACACATGTGTGGGCAGTCCCAAGCTAGCTACAAAGAGAGGCATGAGAAACAGGAGGCCAGTTCACTTAAATGGCTCAAAGCCGATCAAGGAAGAAAAAAAAAAAAAAAAGAAAAGGTTTTTCTAGTTATCACTTAAAATTTCAGAATCATGATCAAATTTATCAAATTTTATCCTCAAAGCTGAGGGTAATCTCCCAAATAAAAACCCACCAGCAGGCAGATATCAATCCATCTAACTTGAAATTCCAATTCCAACACTGACAGAGAGAATGACCCAAGAAGCTGAGACTTAGAATGAAGCGGTGTACTTAACAGTAAATTGACACAGGATATAGGTCGGGATTCACTTTGCTTAACAACAAATAAGACTTATTGTTAAAATAAACACAAGAGATCCAGAACTGAACTTGAGTTTTCGGGTGGGGGGTTTGTTCTTCTCTTTTTTGGGACCGAGCAGGGGGAGTCTCAAAAATACACATATAATTTCAGTGCCAGTAGAATACAGACTGGAAGGTAGCTATTGAAAACAATTTAAAAGCCCTTTTCAGGTTAAAAAAATGTTGAAAACATACGTGGGTGAAAGACACTTGAGAACCAAGTCAATTAGAACTACAGCCACACTAGTAAAAAAATAAACGCCTCAAATTTTATAACTAGGACTCCAACCGAGGCTTCCCGTTCCCGCGCAGCCCGTGTCCGGGCCGTACCTCTGTTCCCGGACACCGGCAGCGGGCTGTGTTTCTTCAGCAGCAGGAACAGGCGTTCCCCCGAACGCAGCTTCCGCAGCTCGTCCGGCCCCGCTGCCGCCCTGAAGAACACTTTTCCCGAGACGCAGTCCACCTAGGGGAGAACACACGTCGGACCCGGCCGGGAGGCTTCGGGTGAGCCCCGCGCCCCGCAGCACGGAGGCGCCTCTGACCCCGGCCCCGGCCCGCCCCTGGCGCCCCGCTCGGGTGGCGACACAGCCCAGCCGTGCTCGCCGGGCTCCGGGGCGCGCAGCGCACGCGGCCGCGTTCCCCGCTCACCCGGACCGGAGCGGACGGGACCGCCCGGGTGGCACCGGCTGCGGCTCCCCGCTCACCTCCGTGGCTCCGAGCCGCGCCCGCACCTCCCGCGCCAGGAAGAGCTCCAGCCCGCGGCCCGCCGTGCAGAAGAACCGCCCGGGCTCCGCCGCCGACATCTTGAGGAGGCGGGGCCTGTGCGGCGGGGCCTCCTCCGGGGCGGTGCCCCGGCGCGGCGAACGGGATTTAAAAGCGCCCGGTTTTTGTACTGTTTCCTAGGTTTTATTTCATTTAGCCTTCGGATACCCAACCCTTACGTGCTGTTTGTGCAGGACAAACGAATTTTCCATACGGAAATGCACAGGATACTTGTCACCAAGTGCTCAGCAGGGCGGGCCCAGGCACTTGCAATGACTTTGTTCTCTGTACAATTAGTCCTGTAGCGATGACTGTATATAAATAATACAGATATATACAGTGAAGTACACACGGTTGTTTTCATTGTAAATTTAGAAGTAAAAAAAATATTTTCCATTGTTATTCTACACAAACACTTCGGTAGGAAGTTCCAGCTGTTGTTTTGGCATGACCTGCAACTTCAGAGGAAAAAGGACAGGCAAACACATCTATTCAGAGCTCTAAACTTAACTTTGTAGTAAATTACAGAGGACGGATACCAGCCAGCAGAATACCGAGGATCTGGATTCAGTACATTAGTGATTCTTCCTCCAAGGAAAAGAAAGAAAAATTTTCCAAAAAAGAAAAGCTAGGAGCTCACATTATGTAACTAAGACTAACCGTGTATGTTACAGCCTTTTCTTCAAATGTTTGTAAACAACAGGTTTACGGGTTTAGGCAAAGAAAATAAAGTTCTTGAGTTGGTCCTTACACCCTTCACACACTAACAGCATTGTAAAGGTGCAAGGACCTCAGCAAACATCAGCATTTCATGCTTAATAGCTTAAACGTGCATTTTGTTGAGTTTTTGTATGGTACATACTCTGTTTATTAAAGCTACTGTGCAAAAAAGATTCTCAGCCACAGTATGTGTTTCTGTAATTGTCTAAAAATTACCAGTTGCATTCCTAAAGTTTAGCAGGCCTGTGTGAGATTATTGAAAAAAAATCATCCTTGTGGTTCCCCCTCAATGCCATACACAGGCCCTGTACCCCTGCAGTGACAAATGAGAGAATACTGGCAGCAGCCTACATGGCCAACGAAGTGTTGAGAAAATGAGCTAATATGCGCTGCAGCTTACTTCAGAATATATAAATATTTTGAAATGGCACAAAGCTTGGTATAAGTGCAATTGACAGTGCAAACACAAATATATGAGGCACCAATCATTCAGGCCAGATCTATTTTTATGTATCTTGGCAATCACTGTTTTCATTTCTTGTTTTCATACAAGAATGCTACAGCTTGTCAGCCTGTAAGAAAAATCAAAGTCAAAACAATTTTGGAGCTTTTTCAGTATCAGACCACTGTAATTTCCCTACAATTTAGGTTTTGAGCTTCCACTCCTGAAACTGCTTAAATTATTTTATTTTTAAAAACACAAGCGTTAATTTTTTTTTCAAGATTTGAGACTCGATTGTAGGAAACAGTTAAAACTGCATAATGTATATTGGAACAATAACTATCAATGTCTGAATATTTTAACACTGTTTGAAATTTAGTAAGTCCTGTCAGGAACACAGTTATTGCTATTCAGGGACTTAAAAATAAAACAAACCTGAAGGCATAGACAAAACTGTTGGAATAGTGAAATTAAGCAGATAGAAACCAGCATTCTGCCTAGAATTAATCCTTTTGCATTTGAACACTCTTCACATTATCAACAGCTTTCTCTTCCAGGCAACTATGATGACATTTACTGAGAGATATGGATTTAAGTGACTAACTGTGGGGGACACACCTTTTCAACTCTGGTAATTCTTCAGACATTCCAGGTGCTCCACCTGGAATATATTTGCTTTCTCAGGGTTTGAGTCATACATCATGTGTAAATGAGAAAAGAAAAAATGCTGGTTTGTATAAACTGACAGTTAACAGAAATGTAGACTAGATGAAGAAACTGTTTTTTCCCCCCTACTAGAGTAAAGCTAGGCATCAGCAAGTCTATAAAAGCAGTATATTTGAGGTTAGGATCCAGAGTTTTGCTGCTTATCTTGCAATACAAAATGATACTCCTTTACACAATGGTTACTATTTCATTGCATATGCTAAAAAGCTGGCCACTAGCATTTACCTCACTTAATCTCCTGAAAAATGTGGCACTACAGGTGACACAAAGCAGTGAAGTAAGAGCAATGTTCCAGCATTCAAACTTAAAAGTATAAGGAATTTCAGAGCCCTAAGATTATTTGAACAGACTGTGATGCACTACTTGTACGTAATGCTGAATGGAGTTTATAAGTACTGTTTCAATAAGTATTTCACCTGTCCCCAGTTCAGGATCATTTTTTAAACACTACCATAACAATATTAAGTGAAGAGTGAAGAATCAAAAACTGATCTTTATGCAGTTTTAACTATCTGTACTATTTTAAATAGTCTATCCTCTTATCAGTTTCTTGTTTTCACATGTAAACAAAACCTCAGGATTTGAAATGTCAGCATCAAACCAGACTGTCCAAACCCAAAACACATTTTGAGTCTGATAATGTAGGCACTGAGCAAAACTCAAATACTGTGTTGTGTAACTCATTATAAAGCAAAAACATTCATGTTCCTGTGACCTAACTCTGGTATAACACTTATTGAGACAAGGATACATCCTGATCTCCTAACATTAATTTCTAACATCAGCATGTTATTTATATCCAAAATTTAAATCCTGCATCCCTCACTTGTAGCTGTTGCAGATATCAGTTTCAGGTATTGGTGGTCTCCAAGTTTATCCTCTTCAAATGAAAACTTGTGGAAGAAAATACCATGGCTTCTCTCTTAAGTCTTTTATGAATATTCATACTTTCACTTATGACTCCTTCAAGAAATTTGTTTTTATTGCATCATCCTTTGCCTTTCATACATGTTCAAGGAATATCCAAAAGGAACACAGTGTCACAACCAGACCTCTGGAGTGCTATACAACAGAGTGCAAGGTGCCCTTTTACCCTGATCAGACAACTTGTGAACTGCTGGCAACACCAAGACATCAAAAGTAACATGCAGCTCAAAGAGTGGGATAGTAATGGGATTCAAATGAATGGGATTCTGCAGGAAATAAAGCTATGGATCATGTGCTCTACAGTTAGATCAAAAACAGTTTCTTTGAAGAAATTCCTAGAAGTGGAGATAAATGCTGCCTGTTCTTACGAAATTGAAATAGAACGCATAGCGGTTAAATTGCTTGCACTGCACCCGTAATCAAAATTGCCAAATAGAAGCCATCTGCAAAATAAAAACCCTTCCTGCCTGCCTGGCTGCCTGCAGGCATAACCTGTGCTTTCTTCAGCTGACTTAGCTGACACATTACAGACTTCTCTATGCATTCAAGACAAAGCACTGAGAACACCTCAGGAACTTTAGACCCTCCCATCAGACAGGAGAAGAGCAAAGCCATGTTTCTAAGCCCCTTGCTCCTAGAACATGGCTAACATGTTTCTAAAAGACTTCTGGCAGGTATTTGATTAGTTCTGTACTAAGGCAAGCATAAACTCTGTAATTCTTGCTTCGTAATAAATTCTTTGCAGTTGAGATTTTGGACCAATCCAATCCTCCAGCCTCCTTTCAAACAGTCCACAGAAACCAGTCTGCTCCAGCCTGTGTTTATTGTGTTTCTGCACAGAGAAAGCAATTTGAAGCACAGCTACACTTGTACCTCAGAATTTCCTGGCCCCCCTTTTCATTCAGGTCCACAAAAGCACCCATTTGCAAAAACAGAGCACAGTGCTAGGACTTCTCTTATTTCCAACATCGCCATCAAAATAAGGAATGAGCTCTCATCTCCCTATACGTCATTCTTCAACAGAACAATTATTTGTAAGTAACTATGCTCCAAAGTTCCTTCATTTGACTTCCTATCATCAAAAAGCCCTGCAGAAGGCTGGGAAGTCCTTTAAATACTACTTTTTAAAATTAGCACTTTCTACAAAAGACTTACAGGACATTGCAGGGTTATGTAGTGGGCATAAAACTGATGTGTTTGGCTCCTGTCAGGTGTTTCTGCAACCTCTGAAAACACATAAAAGTCTCAATCACAGCTGGTTTTCTTTGCTATCTCTTCGTCCAAAACCAATTAGCAGCACTAAAATACTCTTTTCATGATAAGATTTACTGAAGCTTTTAATTAAGACTTTTTATTTTTCTGTCCTTCTCAAGGTGAACTTGAGTTTACTTTGCAATTCAAACTGCATAACATATTAATGTTATTCAAACTGCATAACATGCTAATTCAACCACTCAGTAGATTAAATTAAAAATGAGCTAGTACTAGTTCACTTCCTACATAAACCCATGCTGTAATTTAAGTAACATGCTCTTTTAGTCAAATTGGACAGTGCATACTTGAACAGTCTTCTACTTTTGAGAAGAGTTTTGACTGCTTTTACCTTGATTGCCAGCTAAATCTGTGTGAGCTTTGGGAATTACTAATAGTAATGGAGAAGAGAGCTTTTATCTGGAGTCTACAAATGCAATGTGCAACCATAAGGAACCGTAGTGTTTGGAGAAGAGAGAAACACTCAAGATTCTCATGGAAAAGCTTTCAGCATAAATGTCTGACAATTACTGATTTAATATTTTCATGCAATTTTGTGTATTATTCAGTAGACAAGACTCAAATCATGTAAAGTCAATGGAAAAAAGATAATGAAAGTGTGAGTTAGCACCCACCCCCTCTCCATGGTGGTATTTAATATACAGCTAACAGGTGTGAAAACATTAGATTGTATTGTTCTTAATGAGTTAATATATTAAAATACAGAAATATTTTCTGGACTGTTTAAAAGCTTACCCAGGAGAAAAATACCAGAAAAATCACCACACAAATCCTGCTTTAAAATTCATCATTTTTAACAATCACTTCAATTTCACTGCAATAGGTTAAATTTTCTTCTCCAAAGTCTCTTATCTAAATAAAATTTAAACATCAAATTAATAAAGAATTCGAAGCTTGAGTAGGAGCTAATACAATACAAGAGTTCTTCTCATTACCACTATCCACAGGACAGCATCATATGCAGAGGGCCCTCACAAGAGTCAAGAGTTGGCAGCTGTTGTCTAAATCATATTTTAATCACATTTAAGTGCTCAGGTCACTCATAGAACTTGGACTTGGGTAGAGGTGAGAATTGAACCAGTAGTCTCAGCACTCCACCAACCTCATTCGTCGGGCTGCCAGAGAGATGGCCTTTTCCCATCTTGGTACCCATAATGCCAAAAGGCTAAAGAACCTTAATGAACCACACTGAGAACAGCAGTAATTGTCACAATCAAGACCTGAACTTTGGTGTCTGCTGGTTAAGTGCACACACACAACTTTATGTCCCTATGAACAGGATAAAGCAGATAAATGTACCCCATTAGACATAAACAATACAGCCTAAAGTAATTAGTGAGTCCCTTGAGGAATCCTAAATGAACATTTAAAAATAACTGAATGCAGTTTCTTAAAAAACATGGGCTGAGAGGAATACGCTTCTTTGTAGAGAGTCAGAATTCATTATTATATAAAGGAAACTTCCACACAAAATGAATGACATCAGTGATAGAAGCACACATCAGCAATCCAAATCCCTGCATGACCGAAGATGCCAGTTGACTAATAAAACTTAATATATCTCAAAGAAACATTTACAGTCATACAAATCCATTATACTAAATCCACATTCCTAATATTCTCATAAAAAAAGAAGTCACAACAGAGTATCTACCGAGTGCATTCAGCTTAATCAATTTTGATTTCAACCACCTGATTTGGAGAAGGATCAGGCTTTAGAAATCTTCTTTCTCTACCTGCTGTAAAACACAAGGAAAAAAAGCAAAGCTCTAGAGAACATAACATGTGTTAACTCCCACTGAAATGTGTCGTATTAAATAAACTTTAGCCTAACCAGAAAAGCTGGAATTCCGTGGGGGTAGGGAGGAGGAATCAAAATTGGGAGGGAAAAAAAGCAAAGAAGTATCATTTAATCTCAGAATGCTTTACCTTGGAAGGGACCTTAAAACTCGTCCAGTCCCATCAACCTGCCATGGGCAGGTACCTTCCACTATCCCAGGCTGTTCCAAGCCCCATCCAACCTGGCCTGGAACACATCCAGGGATGGGGCAGCCACAGCTTCTCTGGGCACCCTGTGCCTGGCCTTATCCCCCTCATAGGGAAGGATTTCTTCCAAATATCCCCTCTAACCCTGCCCTGTGGCAGTAGGAAACCATTCGCCTTGCACTGTCACTCCAGGCCTTTGTCCCAAGCCCCTCTCCAGCTCTCCCGGAGCCCTGGAAGGGGCTCCCCCTCTTCCCTCTCCTGCTCCTCCTCGCCCCGCTCCTTCTCCCTCAGCGCTCGGGCGCCAGCGCGGTGTCACGGCGCCCCTTGGCGGGCCCCGCGGTGATGTGCGCGTGCGCGCTGCGCGGGGTCGTTTCCATGGCAGCGGGAGCCAACAGGGAGGTGCCGCCATGAGCCCGCCCGAGGTGGAGCCGCTCGTGTGCCACAGATACGAGATCAAGAGGCGCCTGGGCAAGGGGGTGAGTGCCTGGCGGGGGCGGAGGGGGTGGCCTGTGGGAGCTAGGGTGGTCGTGGGAGCTGGGAGGGCCCATGAGAGCTCGGGGGGCTCGTGTGGAGTTCAGGGTACCGTGAGAGCTCCAGGCGGCCCGGGAGAGATGAGGGTGTGTTCCGGAGTTCAGGCGGCCCTGGTAACTCTGTCTGTCGCTCAGGGCCCCTTGGGAGCTCCAGGTGACCCAGGGGAACTCTGGGGGACTGTAAGAGCTCAAAAGTAAATAGTAAAATGGATCTGAGTCTCAAAATACATTCTCTCTGCCTGCCAAACCTTTCTACATTTACTGTAACCCCATCACTTCAGATCATGCTGTATCAAGTCATATCTTCTCCATAAAATGTATTTTTATACATGAGCCAATGGTAATTTCTAATATATGTCTCCTCAGACAGTCTCTAAACCCTCCCCAGTTATCTGCTTTTCTATTCTGGCAGCTCTTTGCTATCGTTTCGTTGTATTGATACAAGTACTTAAGTATTTCCCTCATTATCTTCACAGAGTCAAGGAATCACTGAAGTGGAAAAGCCCTCTAAGTCTGTCGAGTCCAACTGCTCCCCCATCACTGCCAAGGCCACCACTAATCCATGTCTCCAAGTGCCACATCCCCATGGCTGTTAAATCCCCCCAGGGATGGGGACTCCACCCCTGCCCTGCTATATCCAACCTAAACCTCCCCTGGCACAACTTGAGGCTGTTTCCCAGTTGCCAGCAGGGTAGTACTGTAACACTTACCTGAGGTACTTGTACAGCTGTTTGTACTGCTTGATGCATGGCAAAGGTCCTGATCCCATGCTCCAGGACCACACATGTTACTGGAAAGTCTGTCTTGGTTTCCTTACACGAGTATTTAATCACTGGAATCATACATTGCAGCTCTTTTGCTTTGTACAAGTATTTAAACATTAAATGGGCATTTCTAAGTGGGATATGATCACATTGTGCAAAGGTAGAGTGGCTCCTAGACTGTGGAAAGATTCAAATCTATGGCCTAAAATAAAAAAAAAACCAGATCTGTACCGCNAAAAAAGCAAAGCTCTAGAGAACATAACATGTGTTAACTCCCACTGAAATGTGTCGTATTAAATAAACTTTAGCCTAACCAGAAAAGCTGGAATTCCGTGGGGGTAGGGAGGAGGAATCAAAATTGGGAGGGAAAAAAAGCAAAGAAGTATCATTTAATCTCAGAATGCTTTACCTTGGAAGGGACCTTAAAACTCGTCCAGTCCCATCAACCTGCCATGGGCAGGTACCTTCCACTATCCCAGGCTGTTCCAAGCCCCATCCAACCTGGCCTGGAACACATCCAGGGATGGGGCAGCCACAGCTTCTCTGGGCACCCTGTGCCTGGCCTTATCCCCCTCATAGGGAAGGATTTCTTCCAAATATCCCCTCTAACCCTGCCCTGTGGCAGTAGGAAACCATTCGCCTTGCACTGTCACTCCAGGCCTTTGTCCCAAGCCCCTCTCCAGCTCTCCCGGAGCCCTGGAAGGGGCTCCCCCTCTTCCCTCTCCTGCTCCTCCTCGCCCCGCTCCTTCTCCCTCAGCGCTCGGGCGCCAGCGCGGTGTCACGGCGCCCCTTGGCGGGCCCCGCGGTGATGTGCGCGTGCGCGCTGCGCGGGGTCGTTTCCATGGCAGCGGGAGCCAACAGGGAGGTGCCGCCATGAGCCCGCCCGAGGTGGAGCCGCTCGTGTGCCACAGATACGAGATCAAGAGGCGCCTGGGCAAGGGGGTGAGTGCCTGGCGGGGGCGGAGGGGGTGGCCTGTGGGAGCTAGGGTGGTCGTGGGAGCTGGGAGGGCCCATGAGAGCTCGGGGGGCTCGTGTGGAGTTCAGGGTACCGTGAGAGCTCCAGGCGGCCCGGGAGAGATGAGGGTGTGTTCCGGAGTTCAGGCGGCCCTGGTAACTCTGTCTGTCGCTCAGGGCCCCTTGGGAGCTCCAGGTGACCCAGGGGAACTCTGGGGGACTGTAAGAGCTCAAAAGTAAATAGTAAAATGGATCTGAGTCTCAAAATACATTCTCTCTGCCTGCCAAACCTTTCTACATTTACTGTAACCCCATCACTTCAGATCATGCTGTATCAAGTCATATCTTCTCCATAAAATGTATTTTTATACATGAGCCAATGGTAATTTCTAATATATGTCTCCTCAGACAGTCTCTAAACCCTCCCCAGTTATCTGCTTTTCTATTCTGGCAGCTCTTTGCTATCGTTTCGTTGTATTGATACAAGTACTTAAGTATTTCCCTCATTATCTTCACAGAGTCAAGGAATCACTGAAGTGGAAAAGCCCTCTAAGTCTGTCGAGTCCAACTGCTCCCCCATCACTGCCAAGGCCACCACTAATCCATGTCTCCAAGTGCCACATCCCCATGGCTGTTAAATCCCCCCAGGGATGGGGACTCCACCCCTGCCCTGCTATATCCAACCTAAACCTCCCCTGGCACAACTTGAGGCTGTTTCCCAGTTGCCAGCAGGGTAGTACTGTAACACTTACCTGAGGTACTTGTACAGCTGTTTGTACTGCTTGATGCATGGCAAAGGTCCTGATCCCATGCTCCAGGACCACACATGTTACTGGAAAGTCTGTCTTGGTTTCCTTACACGAGTATTTAATCACTGGAATCATACATTGCAGCTCTTTTGCTTTGTACAAGTATTTAAACATTAAATGGGCATTTCTAAGTGGGATATGATCACATTGTGCAAAGGTAGAGTGGCTCCTAGACTGTGGAAAGATTCAAATCTATGGCCTAAAATAAAAAAAAAACCAGATCTGTACCGCAAGTGAGACTGTGCAATCATCATTTGCAAGTATCACAGTCATCCAGAATAGGGAAAACTCAGGTAGAAGTTTCTCTTCCCTTAACAGACAACACAGCTTTTAATTGAGAAAAAAAAAAAGTTTAGTGTTGGACCTGACAGTGCTGTGTTTGTGGTTGGACCCAGTGGTCTTGGAGGGCTCTTCCAACCCCAGCAATTCTGTGATGCTGGGATGCTCTCACTACAGACTTCAGTAAACGTCTCTCTCCTCCTTCTTACCAACCCCCTTTCAGTACTGAAAGACCACAGTAAATTCTCCTTGGAGCCTTCTCTTCTCCAGACTGAACACCCCCAGCTGTCTCAGCCTGGCTCCAGAGCAGAGGGCCTCCAGCCCTCGGAGCATCTCCATGGCCTTTCTCTCCACCTGCTCTCACTGGTCCATCTCTTTCTTGTACTGAGTAGCTCCAAGCTGGATGCAGTGCTCCAGGTGAGAATCTCACCGAAGTCAAATGCAGGGGAAGAATTATCTCTCTTGACCTGCCAGCCACACCATGGCTGATACCAGCCAGGTGCTATTGGCATCTTGCCACCTGGGCACACCTGGGCTTGTGTTGAGCCAGTCATCATCACCGCCAGGTCCTTTTCCAGCTTTCCAGCCACTCTGTCCCAAGGCTGGCGTGTTTCGTGGGGTTGTTGTGACCCAAGAGCAGAACCTTGGCCTTGTTGACCCTCGCACCATTGGCCTCAGCCCATCGATCCCATCCCATCGATGGAGCCTTTCCAGAGCCCTCTGCAGAAGTTCCTGCCCTCCAGCAGATCCATGCTCCTGCCCAGCCTGGTGTCCTCTGTGAACCGGTTGAGGTGCCCTCGATCCCCCTGTCCAGAGCTTTGATACAGACATGAAACAGGACTGGCCCCACTCCTGAGCCCAGGGAATCCCACTGGTGCCCAGCCCCAGCTGGATGCAGCCCCATTCCCCACCACTCCCTGGGCCCAGCCATGAGCCAGCCAACAGTGCAGCTGTCCAGGCCAGGAGCAGCCAGGTTCCCCAGGAGAAAGTTGTGGGAAACTGTGTCAAAGCCTTACTCGAGTCCAGGCAGACACATCCACAGCCTTTCCCCACTGAGGAGGTCACACGGTCACAGAGGGAGATCAGGCTGGTCAGGCAGGACCTGCCTGTCACAACCTCGAGCTGGCTGGGTCTGATTCCCTGGTTGTCCTTCTTTTGATGCATCCCAGGACATGGTTGGCTGTCTGGGTTGCTAGTGCATGTTGTCAGCTCTTTTCCGGGTTTTCCTCCACCATCACCCCCAAATCTTTCTCCTCAGGGCTGCTCTCCATACACAGAGTCGTGGAACCACAGAATAGTTTGGGTTGGAGGGGACCTTAAAGCCCACTCATTCCCAGCCCCTGCCATGGGCAGGGACACCGTCCACTAGACCGGGTTGCTTCAAGCCCCATCCAACCTGGCCTTGGACACTGCCAGCGATGGGGCAGCCACAGCTTCTTGGGGCAACCTGTGCCAGGGCTCCCCACCCTCACAGGGAAGGATTTCTTCCCAAGTAATCCCTGCCCTCTGGCAGTGAGAAGCCATTCCAACTTGTGTCGTCACTCTGGGCCCTTGTCCAAAGTCCCTCTCGAGCTCTCTTGGAGCCTCTTAAGGCACTGGAAGGAGCTCTGAAGTCTCCCTGCAGCCTTCTCTACTCCAGGCTGAACAACCCCAACTCTCTCAGTCTGTCTCCTGAGCAGAGTGGCTCCTTGGCCTAATCTCTCTCTCTTCCATCACCCACCTCTGCTTCCATTCCGTTGCTGAACACATTCTGGTTCCACTGCAGGCCTGAGCTGCGTGCAGGTGTCAGCACATGCTCACCTGTCCGTGCTTCTCCCCAGGCCTATGGCATCGTCTGGAAAGCAATTGACCGCAAGACAGGAGAAACAGTTGCTGTTAAAAAGATTTTCGATGCTTTCAGGAACAGAACAGATGCTCAGGTGAGAAATTACTGTCCTGATGTGTTCTGAGATGTGGTGGGATTCCATAGGTATTTTCAGGATTTTTGTCTCTGAAAAATGATAATTACGTATGTAACAATACAGTCTGCAGCTATATTGGGATAAAAACAAACAATAAATATCAAGCTTTGTGTATCATGGCATGTACAAGAGAGGAGTGGATTTAACCCTGTCATTGAACTGCATCTCTGTTCTGCCATTCTCTTGAGGTGATAATAAACTGGTTTTTTCTTTATTTCTAGAGAACATTTCGAGAGATTATGTTCCTGCAGGTAATGTCCCTGTTTCCCCTCTTCTCTGATTTTTTATTATCTCTGATGTCTAAGTATTTTCTTCCCATTGTTCTCCAAAATGCAGTGGTCATTGATTAGTGTTGATAACACTTTAATTTCTTTTCTGCACCATCTTGGCAAAGAGCCTTCCAGGGTGAACCCACCTGAATGAAACACTGTCCATTTGGGCTTGTTTTTACGCTTTCCTGCTCTTTCCCCATTTTTAACAATGTGTTTGCTGCAGCATCAACACAACGACTTGAACCTTTTGTCAGTTCTTGCTTCTTTGTGGATAGAAACTGTTTCTCTTACTTCCCATTTTAACTGCCATGGCTGGAGGAGGAGCTAGGGTGGGAGAGGGATTTATACACTAAAACTGTTTTCCTCCGTCATGTGGTAAACAATCACTTAAAATAATCAAACCAAAAGAAAAAGGGAAGTTCTGCAAGGGGTAACTTAAGACTACTCTTCTTTAGATATAATTGACCTTATCAATGGCATTCCAGTTATCTGTCTACTCCTCCTCAGACTTACATGTAGAAACATCAATGTTTTGGAATAATGTTCTTATAACTTGTGGTTTTCTAAGGACACAAGTGAGGCAGGGCTTATAGAAGAGGTATTTCCTAAGATTGCCTAAGTTTAAGTGGGAAAAAGATGATTTTTTTTTACTTTTTAGTCATTCTTGAAGCCTGAAATACAAGCTGCAAACTTTAAAGCTAAATATATAAACAATTCCTTAGAAGTGAATTACCTGTAAGTTAGATCATCTCTGAAAGTGCAGCACTCCAGGAGTGGATGGATGTAGGAGGAGCAGGGCAAAGAAGGATATTTCTTCTGAAGGAAAGGAGTCACTTGGCAGCGGAGGGCAGGGAGAGGGAAATTAATGTGTTGTTCAGCCCGTACTTCCATGACTTTTGGTTCTTAATAGACTTTAAGAGTTTTTGTTTCCCCTCCTGTTTTAAACCTCTTTCTTGAGGTTCAAGACTGAGGGCTCAGAAAGGAAAAGATGTGAAAAATACTCTGTTATTGATAACTGGATGTTTGTCTTAATTTGTTTGTCTGTGCATAATAATTGGTTTGTTCAATCTTTATGTTTATCACAAGATCATTTGATGGACTAAATTACTGTTTTCTATTATGTATCTCAATTATTCTAATTGAAATTTGCTGTAGAATCTGGGGTGTGAATGATTCTCTGATGCTCTGGTCATTGCTTGCAGGTTTTGTGTTTGCTGTTAAGTTAAGTAGATCTACAGGTGCATTTTAGGCCAATTTTAGAATGTCATTTTGGTAAGTATGTTAGTAGCAGTATTATTCTTTTAGCAAAGATTAATAGAAGTGGCCCTGACAAGGTTTTTTTTTCAAGGTAATGTAGGGGTTTTTTTTAGTATCGATTGAAATTTTTTCGTGATTTTCCAGGGCAAGGCAGTGTGAAAGCAGAATTTTCCTTCTTAAATAGTACTCAAGTAACACTGTCAAAATTTAGCTGCATCTCTAGAACAATATCCCCTTTTGGGTAAAAACCTTCTTTAGATCATTTGGATGAGTATTGTGACTATTCTCAGAATGAAAACAAAGTGTGTGATGGCCTGGCTGTGTATCACTGCTTTGGGAGTGCATTTTCACAGGTTGCTACAGGTGAATGTGTTGTTTTGTGAACTTCTCTAGATGTTACCCGTTATAAAATGCTGGTGTATTATGAAGTGTTTACAGCATCCCTGACTGTACAGAAGTGGGAAATAAAAGCTGTTAAAGCTGGGGATGAACTTGATGATCCCATCAGGATTGTCAGTCTGCACGTGAAGATGGACTCCACGTGCAGTGTGATACCTGTGTTCAGGTCTCTCTGTGTGCTGTCTGATCTCCATGCAGTCAGTTCGTCAAGGCAGCCTGTGAGTGTCTGAGCCAGCCCTCAGATTGACATGTTCTGGTTGTTTGAGTTTTTAACTATGAATGTGGATAGCAACTATCATCTATTTTCATGCTACAATAATTCTTTGGTTCAGTACGAAATGAGAGGTGCCTAAAGGGGACTGGATTTTATTATAAATGGCATAGAGGGAGTTTTAGAACTAATGTCTCATTCAACAGAGATTATTGTTTTGAATAACTGGCTGGTTTCCTACTATGAAACAAACTTAAATCCTTTTTTTAAGTTTAGGAAAAACCAGCATATTAATGTTTGTTCTAGACAGTAATACAAACTGAAACAGGTTATTGTCCCTTTATATGATTCACAAGCAAAAGACAAGATTTAGACAGCTGGGTCTCTTTCCTTTGCAGGAATTTGGAGAACATCCAAATATCATCAAGCTACTTGATGTGATCCAAGCAGAGAATGACAAGGACATCTACCTCATCTTTGAGTTCATGGGTGAGACTCAGCATTGCAGCAGCCATTCAAACCCAGCCTCTCTTAGGAGTTATCATTGTTATCACTTTGATAGTGGTGTGGTGGTGACATACGTTCATGTTCTGATACTACTGATATTTACTGATGTAAATATATTACTGGTATATTACAGAGACAGATTTACATGCTGTGATTAAGGGGAATTTGCTGAAAGACATCCACAGGTGTTACATTCTCTACCAACTCCTGAAGGCAACTAAATTCATCCACTCAGGGAATGTTATTCACAGGGATCAGAAGGTACATTTCGGTCATGGTCTGTATCCTTCACTCCAGTTTTCTGTTGAACACTAAATAAAATCCCAGATTGATTTGGGATGGAAGGGACCTTCAAAGCCCATCCATTCCCACACCCCTGCCATGGACAGGGACACCTTCCACTATCCCAGGGTGCTCCAAGCCCTGTCCAACCTGGCCTGGAAAACTTCCAGGGATGGGGCAGCCACAGCTTCTCTGGACAACCTGTGCCAGGGCCTCCCCACCCTCACAGGGATGAATTCACTCTAACCCTGCCCTCTGGCAGTGGGAAGCCATTCCCACTTGTGCTGTCCAGGCCTGTGTTCAAAGTCCCTCTCAAGCTCTCTTGGCACCCCTCTAGGCACTGGAAGGGGCTCTAAGATCTCCCTGGAGCCTTTTCTCCGTGGGGAATACCTCCAGCTGTCCCAGCCTGTCTCCACAGGAAAAGTATAAGGAAATATACGAGTATGAGACTAGTAAAAGAACCTTGATAATAATCATCTGCTATTCAGAGAGTAAAAGGCTAATTAATTCTCCTGTGTTCAATCCAGCCTTCCAATGTCCTGCTGGATGCACAGTGCTGTGTGAAGCTGTGTGACTTTGGCCTGGCCCGTTCCCTGTGTCAGCTGAGTGAGGAGCAGTCCAGCCCTGCGCTCACCGAGTACGTGGCCACGCGCTGGTACCGAGCCCCCGAGATCCTGCTGGCCTCTCGCAAGTGAGTGAAGGCACAGGAGCCTGGCTTCACTCACTGGCTTCATTTACAAATTGTTTTGTCTAGAAGTCTTCAGTCTTTTAATTTTCAGTGTCACCAGATGCACTGTCATGTCAGCAGTCTGTTTTCTCAATATACAGTTAAACTTTGGCGACATAAAAACCACCCATGAATATGTGCAAGTCCTTCCTGTGTTCTTAGCGTGTCAGTGTACATACATGAGCAGCTCATCTGTTTGTCACCCTTTCTCCCACCAGACTTATTTCTTCTCCCTTAAACCCACAACTTTACAAAATTTTTTTGAGAACATAAGTCCTCTTTTCCAAATTGAAGCAGTGTTTTCTTATAGACCTTCACAAAATATTCCCTAATCCCTAAACCAGCTGCCTGTTAGTCAGGCTTAGTGCTTATTTTTAAATTAAATATGAAAACCCAGAAAAGTAAACAAATAGATGCAGGGGTAGTATCCCAAATTTTAAATGTGGATGTTTTGCAAACTGTCCTATACCCACTGTTTGGCATTTACTTTGCTTAAAAATGTAATTCTTAAGTAATTGTAACTAATTTGTACCTACATTATGACCAAGGTCAATTGTTTCCAAAGAAGAACATGTATCTTCATTCTTGGTCATATGAAAAGGATATAATGCCTTGTTCTGTACCAGCAGTTCCCTGTAATATATTTCCTTTTATGGTTTCTTAGACTAGACTTTGAGTAGGATAAATCTCCTTTCTGTTTTATGCTTGCCAGTCTTATGATTCCCAAATGTTATTCAATTTATAGTTCAAACTTGTGAGCATTTATATTGGAGAAGTCACTAAGCACGCTTTCTAACAAAATAAATCAATGTAGGTGATGTGAATACCAGGTACAGGAAAATTTTTGCTTGATTGAATCCTACCTCTGTTCAATTCCTGTTTGTAGTTACACTAAGGGTGTAGACATGTGGAGCATTGGCTGTATTCTCGGAGAGATGCTGCTTGGAAAGCCTCTTTTTCCTGGAACATCAACAATGAATCAAATAGAGCAGATCCTGAGGGTCATCCCTGCTCCGTCCCCAGAAGGTAGGATTCTGCTGGGGGGGAAGGTGTCTAGAGAAGGGGTTAAGAGTGGAAGAAAGCAGCCTGGCTGGGTCAGGGAAGAAGGTATCTCTTACTCATTCTGGCACCTTTCCAAAGAAATTAAAGTCTTCATCTTGAATGTTAGTGTTAGAGGAAAATAAGAAATTTAGATATCCTGGTGCCTCTTCATCTGTTGCTATGAGAGTGCAAATTTATGAAGTGTATGATTAATAAATAGGAATTCAAAAATCAGCTTAGAAAATTTGTAAGGCAGTATTCCATCCCCCTTTCATAGATCTCTGACTGAGTTTTATGAGGATAATTTCCTATGTTAATATCAAATATTTGCTTTCCCTCATAAACTGTGTAGCTCTGCTAATCCTCAGCTTGGCAGTAACAGTATCTTTTTATTATTGCAGATATTTTGGCTCTGCAGTCAGAGTACAAGGCCTCAGTTATTAACCACATGAGTTCCCGGTAAGCTTGAGGTGTTACTGTGTCTCAGATCATCCAATGTAGGACCATGGAATCATGGAACCACAGAATAGTTTGGGTGGGAAGGGACCTTAAAGATCATCTCATTCCACCCCCCTGACATGGACAGGGACACCTTTCACTGGACCAAGTTGCTCCAAGCCCCATCCAACCTGCCCTTCCAGGAATGGGACAGCCACAGCTTCTCCAGGAAGTCATTCCAGTCCCTCACTACCCTTGCAAGCAATAATTTCTTCCCAATACCCCATCCAACCCTGCCCTTTGGCAGTGGGAAGCCCTTCCGACTTGTGCTGTCACTCCAGGCCCTTGTCCAAAGTCCTTCTCCAGCTGTCTTTGAGCCTCTTAAGGCACTGGAAGGGGCTCTAAGTTGTCTCCTTAAATATAAATTGTTTAAAATATAGTAAGATTTGGTGCTTAAAACTGATTTTTTCGAGATACTTCTTCATTATGTTCACAATTATATATACAATTTCAAAATGCAAAATCAGATTTTTAAACTTCATACTTTCTGTAAATTACAGAGAAATACGTTTCTATGATCTCAGGTCTAGATTTCTGGGATCATGGGACTGGAAAGTTAGGAGCTTTATGGTCCCTTCCCAGCCAAACCATTCTAGGATTCAGTGATTATGACACACACTTTGTGAGTGAACTTGTGTCTAGTGCCACCTTGATGTGATCCCAGAACTGTAATTCCTGCCTTCACTGGGAATTAGACACCGACAGCTCATATCATTGTTTTCTGACTTCTAGGCAGCGAGTAGCATTTGAGGAGATTTTCCCATCCTCTACTCCACTGCCTGCCTTGGATCTGCTGAAGAAACTTCTGGTATTTAACCCTGACAAACGGCTCACAGCAGAGGAGGCTCTGCAGCATCCTTATGTGAGCAGGTGAGAGTGACACCAGTATGCAGCTTCTCCTGATGTCTTCTGAGACATTACAGAACTGCTCTTGGCACAAATTTTCTTTAAATGGATTACAGACAAAATGGCAAAGCTAATTCCTTATTTTGTCCAACCCTATTTACATGAGATTGTTTAACAATCCTGTTTAAATTTTAATAATCTGTTTCCAGTCAGTGAATTACATGATGTGTTCTCATTTCCTCAGATTCCACTGTCCTTCCAGGGAGCCCTCTTTGGATTTTGATGTGATCCTTCCTTTGGGTGATGATGTCCAGCTGTCTGTGGCAGAATATCAAAATAAATTATATGAGGTACGTTATCCTATTTTCCCAAGTCCAAATCCTCCAGGTAACCTGCCATTCTTGCACACACTTAACTTGTCTTGTCTTTGTGTTCCCCTGAGCTATCCATATCTGCTGGCACAGTTACACCTTGGTGTTTGATCAGCCAGTTCCATACTGTTGTAATCCTTGAGAGACCTTTACATGTTAAAATGGCAGAGGGTAAAGAAAAATCTCTGAAACATGATGTCTGAGAAGGACTCACAGAATGGTTTGGATTGGAAGGGACTTTAAAGATCATCTAGTTCCATAATTATACTTTTTACTTACCCTGCAAAATAAATTGCAGATATTTATAAGTATTCCTCTTTGTTTTGATGTTTTATTTTCCTGCTGTATTGCTGTATTAAGTCTAACCAGCTTTTCTGTTCTGCAGATGATCCTTGAAAAGAAGTCAAAGAGCCTTCCAAAGGAACAAGGGCAGAGAGAGAACATTCAGCTGAGCCCGTCTGAATCCAGCACACTTCTCCCTAGTTTCAGCTCTGTGACTGAACCCACCAGGAAAGGCCAGCAAGAACCAACACCCCCTCTTCTAAACCCTTCACATGTGCACACTGAAGCCACAGCTGGGGTCCAGCCAACAGGATCCAGCCAGAGCAAGGATTTGGCCAAAACTGTGTGTCAGAGATCACAGATTAGTGTGATGATGTACAACCCCATCACACACACCACTGTGCAGAGTAGGTACCACCCTCCTACACTGGGGTGTAACCCACCTTGGGGTATTGTTGTGGGCAAGAGAGGATGAGTGCTGTAAAAGAAATGAAGGGAGTTTACAAATTGGTGCAAATTTGAATTTGGTAAAATGAGGGGGTGAAAGTGTGGGAGGGAAATGACATAAGCACAAACCACTGTTGAATGAGTGTTGAGTATGGGACTGTCCCTGCCTCAGTCAATGTGTTCTGTGTTCTTCTGATTTCCTACTTTATCTCATGTTTTTCCTTCTGCAGGAAGTGCAAATCCTGGTGCTGGGATCAGGAACTGTTCTGCACCACCTCAACAGTCCAGAATCTCCAACAATGAGAAACTAGGGAGACAAATCACATGGCCAAACACTCGGCTCTCTCCTACAAGTGTGCAGAACTTTCACAATGTGAGTAGCTTAACTTCTAGCCCTTACTTGTGGTAACCTGGGTCTCAGCAACTCCCTGTAGTGCTCCAGGCAGAGTAGCTGGAAAGCTGGAAAAGGTCACCTGCTGGTGCTGATGACAGCAGCTGAACGTGAGCCCAGGTGCGCCCAGGTGGGCAAGAGGCCAATGGCACCTGGCTTGTACCAGCCATGGTGTGGCCAGACACCCAGGGCAGTACCTGTCCTCTATGCTGGGCACTGCTGAGGGACCTCCAATTGTGGGGGAAAGTCTGGGCTCCTCACAACCAGAAAGGAGGGGCCCCATTGAGGGGCTGGAGTGTGGCCAGAGAAGGGAACAGAGCTGGGGGAGGGTCTGGAGCAGCAGCAGTAGCTTGGAGAAAAGGAGGCTCAGGGAAGACCTTCTCACTCTCTGCAACTCCCTGACAGGAGGGTGCAGCCAGGTGGGGGTTGGGCTCTGCTCTCAGGAAGTGGCCTCAAGTGGTTCCAGAAGAGCTTCAGGGTGGATATTAGAAAAAACCCACCTGCAAAGGGCTGTGCAGCCTTGGCACAGACTGCCTCAGGGCAGGTGTGGAGTCCCCATCCCTGGGAAGATTTAACAGCCACATGGACGTGGCACTAGAGGACATGGATTAGTGGTGGCCTTGGCAGTGCTGGGGGAGCGGTTGGACTCTGTGGGCTCAGAGGGCTTTTCCTACCTCAATGATTCTGTGATTTCATGATCCTCTGGTTCTAATGGATTGCTGTTGCTGAGCTGTGAAGGTGTCAGTCCTGTCCTCTCTGCTCCTCCCTCTTCCCTGTTCTTGGCCATGCTTCCTTGCAAAAGTCCTTACCCTCACTGGGTTCTTTAATGACCTCTTGCTCCTGCTTTTTTTCTTCCTGAGCTGGCTGGCTGCTGGCACCTGCAGAGGTGATCAGAGGAAGCTTATGGACAGAAGAAGAATATAGAAGGAGGCACCACAGATTCACAGAATCACAGAGTGCTTGGGTTGGGAAGGGACCTAAAAACTCATCTCGTTCCACCCCTCTGCCATGGTCAGGGACACCTTCCACTAGCCCAGGTTGTCAGAAACTTTCAAGCATGTCCAGTAGCACACTTGCAACCCACCTTTCAGCCCCTCTGATTTGGAATCCCTTCCAAAATGTTTTGAGAGTGAGAGAAGCCACTTATTCCCCAAGATGGGATTGTGGAGCTTGCTGCACATGCAGGTGTACACATGACCAATGCATTTGGAAGAATCTTTAGGGAATTGTGACCAGCTTTCTGTGACAGGAAGAGCAGAAGAGGGATAAGATCAGCCTACCCATGCCTCGAGTTTGTGTTTGTTTCCTGAGAGAATAATGCTGACCAAAGCCAAACCTGTGTCCTATTTGCATTCCAGAAAGCTGATTCCAGGTTTTTAACTTTTCTTGGCTTTTCTTTCTCACACAGAATCCCAGAAACTCTCAATGTCCCAGCAAAGATGCTCGACCCCTTCTGAAGCCCAGCAAAAAGATGTTCCAGATCACTGCAAACGTGGGAGCTGCAGGTGATCCAAGGGCATCCATGGGCAGCTACTCCCAGGCCTATGGAACCATCAGTAAATCTGCACTGCAGAGTCTTCCAATAGCAAAGGCCTACAAAAACACTGAGCAGTGACTGTGGAGATGTTCCAGACAGGTGAAGTACAGCTCATCCCTCAGCCCCTGACTAAGCAAGGGCAGCAGGGGAGAGCAAAATATGAGGAAATGATTTATTCACTGCACAGTACAATGTCCTCCTTTCCTCTGGACAAGCTAATAGGAAAGGGAATCCAACCCCTCTACCTTCCAGCCTCAGCAGACAAGGACACAGCGTGTTTGCTCTCACACGCTGAGAACAGTGAATGCTGTCAGTTCATACTCCTTGTTTGAATTACTGCAAAAAATCACAGAAAACTGCAATAGTTTGATACTTGAGTGTTTTTTAGACATATTCGGGGTCCAGGGGAACCTTCTGAAGTTCACTAAGGCCAAGTGCAAGGCCAAGAACATGCTCTGAGGGCTTGAGCCCCTCTGCTCTGCAGATAGGCTGGGAGAACTGGAGGTGTCCAGCCTGGAGGAAAGAAGGCTCCAGGAAGACCTTGGAGACCCTTCTAGTGCCTGAAGGGGCTCCAGGAGAGCTGGAGAGGGACTCTGGACATGAGCCTGGAGTGACAGGACAAGGGGGAACAGCTTCCCACTGCCAGAGGGCAGGGTTAGATGGGACTTGGGAAGAAATCCTTCTCTGTGAGGGTGGTGAGGCCCTGGCACAGGTTGTCCAGAGAAGCTGTGGCAGCCCCATTGCTGGCAGGGTCCAAGGCCAGGTTGGGCAGGGCTTGGAGCAACCTGAGATAGTGGAAGGTGTCCTTGCCCATGGCAGGCAGGGGTTGGGACTGGGTGATCTTTAAAAAGTCCCTTCCAACCCATGCTAGGATTCTTTGGCAGTCTGCCTAGATGGTGGATATTTTTTTGAGCAGAACAGGTAACTATTTTCCGAAGACCATAAAGATCGAACTCTTCACAGATAATCTTACTGCCCTTCACTCATTTCTATGACTGTCCTAGGCTAGATGAACATAATCCATCATGGTCTGGTTTTGTTAAAATCAGGTAGAAACACATTTGAAATACAGGCGGGTTCTTCTACAATATTTAACAACCTCTCTAGTGTGTAATATTGTAAATATTGTAATAATAAATACTTTATACTGCACTGCAGAAAATCTTTGTCTTTCAAGCAGCATTTGCTGTGTTGAGAGGGAAACTGCCTATTGGTAGGGCTGTCTTCTTCATTGAATAATTGTTCATTTTTATTGTTTTTGCTTTCAGAAAGCAAAGTGTCATGAGATACTATTGCTGAGACATCATGAAGGTGTTGCCAGCCTACAGTGGGACTACTGGACATTTTATATTCCTGTTTCAATGCTGATTTTGGATACATTTTCTTCATTAACTCGAACCTCTTGTCTCTTTCACTGAGGTTTTACTCTACCTGTGATAAATGATTGTTATTCCCCCCAAGCTCATGCTGCTCCAGACCTGTCACCTCATGAACTGGAGCTACACTGTCAAGGCAGTCACTACTTGGCCAAGGCAGGATTTTATTTTAGGTGCTTATTTAAACTCAGACTCACCTGAAAAGGCCTCCTAAAACCAAGCCCTTCTCCATCAATAGCACCTCAGCAGCTTCTTTCAGCTCAGCTCCCAAAGCAAGTAATTCCCTATACACAAAGGAACAAACCACAAGCAAACCAGACCCCGCAGGCTCCGGAACTGGTAAATACAAAAGCTGGGCCTGTGCTGCTGGAGAAGATCAGAACCACAGATTAGGACAAAACATTGATTACAACTATTTTTTTATATGTAAACCTTCAAAAAGATGCCTCCTGTATCTGATTAATTGTGAGATACAGAAAGAGTAACTGAAAAACCACTGAGCTTTAAATACTTTTTCCAGTTAATACCTGTGTGTGTGTCTGTATGTATTTATCTTTCTGGCACAAACTCAAGTACTGAATTTACTATTTTTAATTTTTTTCTGAAATTTGAATGGTTTTGTCCCCTGAAAATATTCTTTGGGTTTAACAGAGACTATCACTTCATTTTGTACAGTAACAGAGACTTGTTTTTTAAGCATATTGGCATTTTAATTGTTTTATTTGGAGCATACGGTGATAAGGTTGGTTGATACCTACCTGATTTTATTGAGCAAACTGTGCCATGAGAGGCTCATGCTGGATACATTTCTGCTCACTAACCAAGAAGAGAATTGCCACTGGGGTTTGTAGCCATCATAAACAAGTTTTTTCCTCATTTCCCTGTGACAGTCAGTGATTAAATGCAATTAAATAGGATTTCTAGGATCATTTTTTGGTCTTGAAGGTCCCCAGGATTTTGGGCATGAATTTTCCCATTTTTTTGTCTTTGGCATCTGTGTCATATTCCTCTTCGCTGGGACTCGTGTGTTCATCCTTCTTGCAGAACACCTCAAACCTGCTGTAGACTCGCTTCTCCTTCCGCATGTTCTCCATTTTTTTCAGGAGGGTGTCTCTGTCCTCTGATGGCTGCCGCTGGAGGTTCCGTTTCTGGCTCCCAAAGCTCTCAGACCTGTGGATGTTGCAGCTTTTCTCCTTTTCCCCTTTTCTTTCCAAGCTTGTGGTTGACCTGGAGAGATCAGGGTTGCTGGTGGATGGCAGCTGCTTGGCCAGCTCGGCTCTGTTCTTCTGGCTGTTGGCAGAGATCTGCTCCAGGATCACCTTGGTGTCATCACGCAAGTTGCTGCTGTAGAGGATGTTGGCTGTGGAGGAAGGGAACCTCCCTTGTGTTGTCTGGCTGCTCTTGGCAGGGAGTGGTGGTGCAAATTTGTGGGTTTTTTCTTCCTCCATTGCTTCCTGGCAGTCCCCTATGGACGATCGTTTGAGCACCACTGCCTGCTTGTCACATTTCCCACTCTCAGAAGCAGGTTCCTCCTCCAATTTTTTTTCACCTTTTGGGTTCAAAAGCTGCTTCAGCCGTAGTGACCCTTTTCTTAAGAACTCCATGGGATTTTGCTCTTGCTTTGAACAGTCTTCCTCAGATTTGTTGAGAGAGCTGTCAGACCCTTGACTTCTAGACAGGCTTTCTAGAACTGAGGATGTAGTACTTGTCCTAACCTGTGGTTTCTTCATTTCTGTGTTGACTAATTTTGGAGAGTCTTCTCTGAAGGTCACTCTGTCCTTCTTCTCTGGAAGAGCCAATTTCTGAGTGTCTCCTACAAATATCAGGCTCTCCTTCTCTGAAAGAGGAGGTTTGTTCTCGATGGGGTAAAACCGCGATGACAGCTTGTCCACCTTAGTGCCAAGATGTGCCAGGGGATCTTTACTCAACGCATCCCCAAGCTGGGGGGTGGATGAGGCCATTCCAAATGCTCTGTCCAACTCTCCGTGCATTTTGTAAGTACTGCAGGAGTCTTTGGAGTCCAGCACCCTGCTCTCCAGAATCTTATACTGCACGGATTTGGTACATTTCTTCTCTGTGTTCTGTGATTCCTCCTGTAGGTAACCCGAAACAGCTTTGGTGTGGGTGACCGTGCCCCGTTCCATGTCCTTGCCCACGGCTTTGTACTTCTCCAGCAGCTCGGCCACTTTGGAGGAGGCAGCCGTCTTGATGGTTTCACTATCCTTTGTTAACTCACTGGACATTTGCTCTTTTTGGATCATCTGCACCTTTTCTATTGTGGTGTTGGGCTGATCTAATTTGGCAGCACTGAAAATCAGAGAGGACCTGAGCCTGGAGCTCCTCTGGATCAAGGGATTTATCCTGGACCTGAAGGCATCTGGTTTCATTATTGAGGTTTCTTCACCTGCTCTATCAGGATCTGCAGATTCCTTGGCACTGTCAATTCCCAGTGGCTTGCTATTGAAAGGGGAAGGGGATTTGAAGGCTGGGATAAGGTCAGTGGGGTGCTTTGTGAGGGGATCCCCAAGAGCATCGTTATATGCCTCGGACTCCATTGGCATCGGGAGCCCTTCATCTGGTTCAGACTGGTACGCGCTGAGATATGAAGAAATCCTCCAGTTCCGTAACCCTGTTCTATTTTCCTGCGTGTTCTTGTCGTCATCCTGGTCTTCATCCTTGTCCTGTAGGAAGAGGCGCTGCTCCAGGCTCTGCTTCTGCGTGGGAGAAGTCTGGCAAATGAATTTCTGTCCTATATTCTGCCTCCGTAACATCATTCCCATTGGGCCATTGCCCGCAGGGTTCAGCTGGTCAGAGCCATGTCTCACCTCCCTGGAAGAATTTGAGGGCACGTAATCCAGCCGTAAAGGGAAACCCTCTTGTGGGAAACTGGGCTCCAGTTCAGGGTATCTGGGTCCCTCTCCGTAGTCTTCCAGTTCATTGAATCCTGGCCTCCCCCCTCGAATCCTCTCAAAGAATCCCTGAGGTCTGCCAGAAAGATGGGGATGTTCAAACTGGTATTGGTAGAACTGGTCCTTCTGGAAATGACTGGATTGGATCTTGAACTCGTCCATGTTGTTCATGAACATCTGCCGGGTGTACTGCTTGGCAGAAGCAAAATTTTCAAACGTTCCTTCTGCAAAACTGTGTCTCTTAAAAGCATCCAACTCCAGCTGCTTGGAACGGAGGAAACCCCTGACGGGATCCATCTGGGAATTCTCCATTTCCACCTTTTTATACATCCGCATGGCTGAGCCCTCCACAGTGTGCCGCAGCATGTCATCCCGTCGGAAATTGGAGAGGAAGTACCTGTCCGGATCCACTCTGTCCATGAAGGAGGGGAAGAGACTCTCATCCCTCTGGAACATCATGGGGCCTTTTTTGGGAAAGAAAGGCATGTTATTGCCAAAGGGAGCCATGGCAAACGTGTTCTCTGCCTTTGCCAAGACGTTGGCTGGAGGAACAAGAGGTTCCGACTGTGCAAACAAAATGCGGAATTCTTCATCGAAGCTGGCCACCAGCTCTCCCTGGAAGATGTGTGCAATGCTCCTGTGAATCTTCTCAAAGGACCACATGAAACTGCAGAGAGAAGAGAAGTGATGGAGGGTATTACCATCGAGTAACTCAGCTGTACCTGTTTTCGTTAAAGCATTTGCTCACCTGAAGCAAATTCTGAATTTTCTGCTTGGGCAGAAATATGGCAAAATAATAGCAGAAAATTCCCATGCAGCTACTTGTTCCACATGATTGTTCCCAAACCTCACAGTTCCAGATTGATTTGGGATCCCATCTTTGCAGAGAATTTTACAAGGCAGTAAATGATTTCTGTTCTAAAAAGCCAGTCAGTCGTGTCATCCAGAGTGTGAGCTGATTATAATCCTTATGTGAAGTAGATGTTCCTGTTTTTAACACTGTCAGTAATGACCTGGACAACAGACAGTGTGTACCCTCAGCACCTGGCAGGTGACACCAGTCAGGGGACCCCAAAGGCTGGGGAGATGTGCTGACAGGAACCTCCGAAAAGAGAAACCCAAGATCTTACTCCTGGGGTGGCACAACCCTTCCACCCACACAGTCTGAGTGGGACTGAACAGAAGGAGCTGGGCTGGAAATGAGGGAGGAAGATGTTCAGTGTTATGGCGTTCATCTTCCCATGTCAAGCTCTGCTTTTATTTTTCCCCATCTGCTGACTGATGGGAAGCAGGGAGGGGATCCCTTCTTTTGCCTTGCCCATGTGTGCAGGTTCGCTGTAGCTGTTAAACTGTATCACAACCCAGGAGTGTTCTCACCTTTACAATTCTCTACCACATCCTGCTGGGAATCATGAGGGACACCTTTGTGAGGCTTAGCTGCCTGCTGGGCTTAACCAAAACCCCTAGAATTTCTGTTTTGGTTTTTTTTTCCACAGATTTTTTAATTCTTAATGTGAAGAAAGCCTGATTTGGGGTTGTCTGGGCTCTTTAGTTGGTGTACCTACCTCCACTGCAAAACGGAGTACTTTTCCTAAAAAATTGCTGCTCAGTGTCCTTCAGTGAGCAAAACTTTTGCCCCTGATATCCATGTTGAAGTGCCAGAATGCTGCTTTACCAACTCACCAGCCTGTCTCTCAGAATCCCAGACTGCTTTGGGTTGGAAGGGATGATCACACCTTGTTTCACCCCCCTGCCATGGGCAGGGACACCTTCCACTAGCCCAGGTTGCTCCAAGCCTCCTTGAACCTCATCTCGAACACTTCCACAACTCCCCACTTCAGAAATGATACAATATTTGAAAGCCCAAAGGACATGAGAATGTGGCAGAAGTAGTCCTGAACAATTAACTTGATGCTCTCATAAACAAAAAATGAACCGATTAGAACAGTTATTTCTTTGGTACAGCATCAAATGTGAGTAATTCTTCACAAACATCAGGAAAAAAACCAAAGTGGAATCAAGGAATGTGCACTTTAATCAGATTCTTCTAACTTTTTTCTTCATATACTGTGTTTTAAAATACCATTAATTCTATTTGCTTATCTTCCACCATGAGAAGCAACTCATGGAAGGCTTTGAGCAACCCGGCCTAGAAGTCTCCCTGCCAACAGCAGGGGGAGAAACCGTACAAGCTTTAGGGTCTGTCCAACCTAAAGCATTCTGTGATTCTATGATTACATTCTTAGAGCGTGACAGGTGTTTATCCCATCACCCTTTTAATATGTGAAGGAGAAATTCTTCTACTGGAACTCACTGAAAACATTTATTCTGCCAAAAATGAATGCCTTAGCTGGTAAGACTGTTATTCCCAGAAGGATGGTAATGTGTTAACGGCTGATCTCAATCCTAACTAAAACCACCCACCACTAAAACCATCCACCTCTCTGTTGCCCAGAGAAGCTGTGGCTGCCCCATTCCTGAAAGTGTCCAGGGCCAGGTTGGACAGGGCTTGGAGCAACCTGGGATAGTGGAAGGTGGCCCTGCCCATGAGAGGCTGTAGGGGTGGAACAAGGTGAGCTTTAAAGTCCCTCCCACACAAACCATGCTGTGATTTCATGATTCTGTCAGTGGAGGTCAGCGTTCATTTGGCCCAGACTAAGATGCAAATCTTACACTCCTTACACTATGGCAGATTCTCCCCAGAATGGATGAGATGGGAGCTGAGCTCCTCTGCAGCCAGCCCCTTGCACAAAGCACCCGAGTGTCTCTCTGAACTGGACAGGGCTCCTCACCTGTAGTTGCCACTCAGCACCACCATGCAGTCCACCAGCAGGAACTTCTCCTTCAGGTGCCCCTTGAAGGACATCCCCGTGCGGCAGTAGTAGGTTGGCCCAGACACTGTCCTCACCCTCAGGAACTGCAAACCAGAAAGGCAGTGACTCAGAGGGGACCCCCATTCCCTCCCCTGCCCCTCCTTCTCTGTCTCCTTTTAACCTCCATCCTGCCACCAGGATTATCCTCCAGCTCCAGTGGTTCTGCCTGCAGACACACTGACATACAAACCCCTTTCTCAGCACATTTTAGCCTTCACCCCATGTCATGCCAGCTCTCCTCACTTTCTTCACACTCAACGTTCACCAAGCTACAGCCCCTTCTTCCCTTTGTCAGGTGCTTCCTGCCATACTGGCCCTCTGTGTTGCAGGACACACCCCCTTAGGACATGAATCAGGTAGGACAGGTCTTTGCTCACCTCCACGTAGTTCAGATTGACTCTGCACTTGGCAGCTGTGTCGAGGAAAAGCTGGGAGTTCATTTCATCCAACAGGATGTAGACAGGCACTCTGCGAGAAGCAGCATCCAGCACCTCAAAGAGCAGATCCACATCCGTGAAAATGTCCATCACAATGGCCACCACCTGGGAAAGGGATGCAGGGACATGTCAGCCACCTGGGCTGGCTCATGCCCTGACCAACCACGTTTCCCAGATTCTCACACCCCAAAGCTGCACTGTCCCCATCTCAGCTTCCTTTTGAAACAGGAACTTTCATTCCAACTTCCTTTTGGAACAGGAAACATCCCAATAATAGGTTCCATTAAACACTGTGGGCCCTGAACTGGAATGAGAATTTTTGTCCAGGAAGGTGCATGTTCTGTGTATGCAGGTGAGGGAAAACCTCCCTGGGTGTTTCCCAACTCATCAATCCAATGATTCCATGAATTTTTTGGCCATGTAATCATGCTGGATGGTGTATGGAGCTGCTCCCCCTACTCCAACATCCACGTGCCATTTTTTAGGTAACTTCCTGGCCAGCATTCAGGCAGCCACTATCCAGCTGCATCCATGTGCTGATTACATGGGAAGCAGCTTCACAGGTTCATGAGTATAAATACTTGATGGAAACGGCATAAGGAAGGAGGAGCCAAACTCTTCTCAGTGATGCCCAGGGCGAGGACAAGACACAAACTGAAACACAGGAAATTACAGTTCAGTTACAGAAAAGCCTCTGGGACTGTAAGGAGACCATCAACATGGGAACAGGCTGTGCAGAAAGGTTTATTCTCCACCCCTGGAGATGCTCACGAACACATCCTGAGTGACCCTCTCTAATCGACCTCCTCTGAGCAGGGCGAGGAGTAAGATTAGAAGGGGCCAGCTCCAGAGGCCCCTTCTAATCTCAACTGTTTTGGGATTCTGTGAACTCTTGGTGTATTTTAGCATGGCCTTGGACCCCATGCCATGAGAGCAGAGCAGAGACAAGCTTTGGTGCAGTCAGTGGTAGATTTGAATCATCCTGCTCCTTTGTCAGGTTCTGTAAGCAAAGTTAAGTGAATTGGCAAAGGACCTGATGTTGCTCAGCCTGGAGAAGAGAGGGCTCCAGGGAAATCTTAAAGCCCCTTCCAGTGCCTAAAGTGGCTCCAAGAGAGCTCAGGAGGGACTTAGGACAAGGGCCTGGAGTGACAACACAATGGGGAGTGGCTTTACACTGCCAGAGAGCAGAGTTAGATGGGATATTGGGAAGGAATTGTTCCCTGTGAGGGAGATAAGGCTCTGGCACAGGTTGCCCAGAGAAGCTGTGGCTGCCCGATCCTTGGAAGTGTTCCAGGCAAGGTTGGACAGGGCTTGGAGCAACCTGGTCTAGTGGAAGGTGTCCCTGCCCATGGCAGGGGGTGGAACTGGATGAGCTTTAAGGTCCTTCTGACCCAAACTACTCCATTATGATTCTCTATTCTGATGTTTCTCTGGCACATGTGTGCTTTTAGCTCTGCTCTGGCTGGGCTCTCCCTGTCTCACCTGCTGAGCTGCTCGAATCATCCTGCGAGCCTCCTCCTTAATACTGGGGTTGTCTGGCGGGGGTGGCTGCACCAGTGTTGTCACCTCTGTTCCCCTGAACCCAAAGACCATCGGCCAGCCCAGGTCCAGCTCAGGAACGGCAAGATCTGAGTTCATGGGCCAGTAAGTCCCGGAGGATCCGTCCATGTCATTGTCCCCTGCAGTGTCTGTGCTGCCCTCCTGGTTGGCGTACTGGGGCTTCTGGAGGTTCTGGATTATGTGATCCACCTCAGAGCCACAGAGGAAATCAGGCGCCGCCTCCTCGGCCAGGAAGCGCTGGTAACTCTCCTTGCCTTCCTCTGTGAGCACATCCAGGGCCAGGCGGTAATACTCCTTGTAGTGGGGGGGGAGGTAGTTGGGGTCGAGGGGGTTGTCCCCCTGTGAGGAGCTTTGGGATCGACGAGCCATCAGGGAAGGGAAAGCTGCAGGGAAACAAAAAACATCCATGAGAGCGGTGTCATGACAGCAACACATCTTCCTCACAGAGCAAAGGCAAACGGAAGAGATTAAAAGCACATGGAGCGATGCTGGAGAAAGTTCAACCCAAAGGCATGGGAGCCTAAAATTAGGCAAAGGTGTGAGTCACCTTCATACAGGTAACTCTTTTGGGACAAAAGGAACAAATCAACCAGGCAGCCCTGGGATAAGCAAGGCTGATGCATCCAACAGAATGCCCAACTTTCTCTTTTAGGCTGCTAGTTGCTATGCTTCCATTTATCATTTGTTTTAAAGTCAAGAGCAAAGCTGTAGGTGGTTATTATCTACACTCAAAATTAATTTCCAAATACTACAGAAGTTATTTATTATGTGTAATGTGACCCTAAACCAAAAGCGCCTGCCTGAACACAAGGGCACCCTCTGGACCCTGGTAAATCCAATGTTATAACCACCTCAGCACGTGAACAGAAGCAGGTGGGGCGTGGGTGCAGGGGAGTATAGGGATGTCCTGCTGGTGTAACACAGTCAGAAGGCAGAGAAGTCTTCATGAGATGAATGAAGAAATAAAAAACAAGGGATGTGATCACTTCTTCAGTCTCCTCATGTTGAGCAAAATACAGAGCTGAAGGGGCTCACATGCAATATTTGATAATTGTCTATTGAGGAAAATTATTTGAGACTACAGAAAAATCTGATTTTAACCCATTTTTGAAAGAAAAGATTGTTGTGCCACAACAGTAATATCTGACTGATCCACAAGTTGGTCAAAGCACTTCGGCTTTTAACTCTGAACTAATGTCAATGGAATGTTCTTTTCCTGCACCCCACCACTGAGGTGCCAGCAGACTTCCTCCTGACCCCCAAAAGAGTGAGTGACTCCTGCTAAGTTACATTACTGAGTACAGAAGGTGAGGGTCTCTGCTGTTGTCATTGCCATCGAACACTTCTGCTTCCAGAATGGGAGGCACTCCCATGGACTGGGAGGAAGATAAAGACTTCAGACTCAAACTATCACTCATTAAGAGCTGTAAGGATAAACTAATTTCAAGTTCTTATCCAACCACCTGCCTAGCACACAGCAATGCTGTGTTTACTCCTGCCTCAACCTCCCACAAGTTAATCCTGCTCCAAACTGAAACTCCTGGTAAAGCTGCATGATCCAACTGGAAAAATTATGGTCTTAATGTAAGGATAGGAAAATCCAGCAGGTCCATGTGTGATGTATTGCAACAGAAAAACATCTTTATAGTCTATGCATGCAGCTGTCTTTACAGTGTGAATTGTCTGTATTAATCTTCCCACTCTAATTCTGTCTTTTTTTCTCTGTGCAAGACAAAAAAGTACAGAGCACTCCACTATGTATCTCTGGTGGAAGGTGCCCCTGCCCATGGCAGCGATGTGGAACAAAATGGTCTTTAAGGTCCCTTCCCACTCAGACCATCCTGGGATTATGTGATTTTAGGATGCTCAAGTCACCAATGTTCCTGTTTTTAATTACTCCAGCAGTGTCATGTCATTTTAAGGACTTGCTCCCATGTTCCATTCATCTTGGATAGGAGAACAACATATCAGACTCATTCAGATATAACCCACGAAGGGGACAATGGTCCCACAGCAAACTGCTCACAGTGCTCAGAGATGGGAGGGTGTGAGACAAAGAACCAACTGCAACATTTGAGGAAAAAATGAGGATGCTAAAAAGTATAAGGCGTGGCAATTCTCTTGGGGGTGTTTATAATGGGTAACAAAATATTCTTTATAATGGCAAACAAGATATTCTGTGTCCAGTTGCAGCTCTGGCACTGAACTGTCAGTGGGTACAAGAGGAGAGGAGCTCATATCAACCCAGCACCTGCAGCTGTGAGCAGCTGTGTGATGTGTTCAGCCAGAGGGAAACCCTGAACATCCCTCCTTCTATTTTCACGACAATATTGGAAAACTAAGGCCATGGAGTCCCGTAGTCCCAAAACCCTGCAGTGCACCTCCAGAAAGGAACAGGAAAGCTCAAGCACATCACCAATGTCCTCCATGCCTTGGGTAGCCACAGTTTTATCAGGAAAAGCTTTCCAGGAAGAGTGGGAGAGAACTGTCCCAGCATTGGACAGGAAAGGAAAGGAATCCTGCTATACCCTGCCAATATGACCTGGGAAAAATATCCACCAATTGTTTTAAGCCCGATTTTTTGAGCAGAAAACACTGATACAGGACCTGAGGTGTTCTTCAGACCACTGAGCACACTGGCAACATCCCCACTGATCCTGCACCCAAGGCCCTGGTGCTTTGAGGAAAGAAAAATTCCAGAAGGTAAATTAAGCAGCAAGGGGGAAAATCTACTTCTTCCTATCACCGAGCCCTTAGGTCTTGGGAAAGTCCCTATAAATAAAGTGCAAACAAACCATAGCCAGGGCAGCAACTGAGGTGCTCACACAGGGCCACTCGATGTCACCCAGGATGCCTGAAGGTACCTGGCCTGGGCTCCAGCTGCTTGCCAAGGAGGCTGGGACTCTCTGCACGGCTGGTGTCACACCTGCTGTGCTTTAGATGCCCAAAGGCACCTGGAATGTCCCAAAACCACCACATTTCAGAATCAGGATTACTCCTCAAGGGTCAGTATATATATGTATGCATATGTATAATGTGCCTATCTGCACCCCCTTACAAGTGATGGAAAATAATAATACCCAATAAATATGGGATAGGATACATCTGCTAACAGACATGCTCATGTTTGGCCAAATATTCTTTTAATTTTTCTCCCAGGCATTAACAAATCAGCCTGCTAAAGCCTCCATACTCAGACCTCAACTGTTTTAACTCTGAGATTCCCCCTTACCCTATCACACAATCCATCCTACCAAGATCCTGCTTGGAACTGTCAATGCTTTGTACCAGAATTTACCTAGAGGATGGGAGGCAACTTTGACAGGAGGATGAATCAGACATTGGGGACACACTCTTCCCTGTGAGTGGTGAGGCCCTGGCACAGGCTGCCCAGAGAAGCTGTGGCTGCCCCATCCCTGGCAGTGTTCAAAACCAGGTTGGACAGGACTTGGAGAAACCTCGGATAGTGGAAGTTGGCCCTGTCCATGGCAGGGGTGTGGGATTGGATGAGATTTAAGGTCCTTCCAACACAAAACATTCCACGATTCCTTCCCAGTATCCCATCTAACCCTGTCCTTTGGCAGTGGGAAGCCATTCTCTCTTGTTCTGTCACTCCAGACCCTTGTCCAAAGTCCCCCTCCAGCTCCCCTGGAGCCCCTTTAGGCACTGGAAGGGACTCTAAGGTGTCCCCAGAGCCTTCTGTTCTCCAGGCTGAACATTCCCAGCTATCCCAGCCTGTTCCCAGAGCAGTGGGGTTCCAGCCCACTCCTATGTGTTACAGTGTCACTTCTTCACATATTCTAGAAGTCTGTTACCATTATTTGGCATTTCATACACTTCTCCGCTATCCTAAGTGATCATTCCATGAAATCATGTCCATAAATTTAGAAGTACCACCACTCATGATCAGAACCTTTAAAACCAAACCTGCGAACTTTAGCTCCTCCCCAAGAAATCCTTCTCCTAATACAATGGCTGGGATAAGGATGAGCACAGAAAGGTACACAGAACAGTGTGGAAAAAACCACAGAATCTCCCGAGTTGGAAGGGACACAGAAGGACCATCAAGTCAAACCCCTGGCCCTGCACAGGAAGCCCCAGGAACCCCACAGAAAGAAGGCAGTATGAGCACTGTTGGCACTCTCCCTCGCACACTGATCTGAGCTGGTGGTTGGGTTTTGCAGGAGGAAGCTGCAGGAGAACAGAAGGCAGCTCTGTGGCTGTTTGGAGTAACTCCTCCCATGCTCGGGGGCAGTGGATAAAGGAGAGCACGAAGCAGCTTGTTGGAAACTTAACAAGTACGAGATGAAGGCCGATAGAATGGGCTGATGAGAAGCAGGATTCAGTTCTCCTCTGCCCGTCTGTCTGGGCTGGCTGCTGCGGCAGTGCACGGAGAGTCTCAATGGAGGCACTCCCCTCCTGGGCCAAAAAACCATCAAAAGGAGAGGAACAGAAAGCAGCAGGCAGGTCTCAGCCATCCCTGTGTATGATCAAGGTGAGGGTGAGGAGGGAGTCTCCAAGGGAAATTTCCCTTTGGCTTGGCCTGAGATCTGCCGCTGTTCCCACTGGTATAAATGGGAGTGACTTTACTGGCTGTGATACCTGTCCACATGTATTCGGTTTTGTGACTCCCAAAAGCTGTCAGACCCCCTTAATAAAGGGAAGAGTCAGATGTGATCACAGCCTGCAGATTCCTCTGCACAGAAAAACCCTCAACCGCATGGAATATTTAATGTAGGAAAAAGTGGCTGACAGATGAAGCTGGAGGTAAAAACTGTCCCTTTACCTCTGGATTCACTGTAAGAGCAGAAATTGGGAAAAGCACAAACCTGTTGACTTGGCCAGCATTTGTTGCCTTTCCATATTATGTTCCACTTCAACAGGCTTTTACTGCTTTTTTTCCTAACAGAGCAGCAGGAAAACACAGATTCAGACATGCTGCGATCACCACAAAGCCCTACAGATTAAAATAAATAAATAATAGGACCTGCCTTTCCCCAGAGCCTTTGTGCCAGGTGTGAATCAAGGGCACTGGACCGTGTTTGCCCAGTCTAAGCAAAAGGGAACCGGCTCAGTGTTCCCTTTGTCTCTCATCTGCTGTGCCTGGTGCCAGCCCTGCTGATGCCTCGGCACCTGGTGCTGACTCCAGTGCTTGTTGTTACATGTTCTGCCTGCACAGCCAGTTCCCAGGCTGCCTCGCTCAGGTGATCCCTTCCCTGGCTGGACCTGCTCCGCTGCTTTGGGACACTCCCAGGAGCTGTGGCTGCCCAGAGCCTGTAGCACCCAGGAAGGAACTGCCTGGGAGGAAGCAGGGCTGGATCCCTGGATCCCAGGGCTGGAATGACCCGATCTGTTCCCCAGACCTCTTAGGTGCAAGTACAGACACAAGTTCCTGGGCTTAACCACCTCATCTTTTTACTGCCCTAGACACCACCAAGAAAAGAAAGGCAGCACAGACAGACTATTCTTTAGCCCGCACTCTGCACAGCCAGCCACAAATCCCTCTGTGCTATCGACACTTGAAGGACTTCCAAACCATGGGCAAGAAATGAATCAAGGCACTTTTGATCCCCACGATGGGCTCCACCTGGCCTGTACACCACATTCAATGGCATCACTGACTTCTCTTAGGGTGGGCTGTGAAAAAAATTAATGCTTCCAAAATGTCTCAATACACAAAGTTTACAAATCAATTATTTAAAAGAAAATATCTGACCTCAAAAAATAGGAAAGATCCTATGCAAACAGACTGGTGATGTTCTGGGAGGGTTGGGTTTACGAGAGGACAGCAATGCCTGAGGGAAAATGACTGGAGCAGACATGGTGACAATGAGACATGGAAAGTGTTAGCTTGCTCTCAAGAAAATGTTGCATTTGGTAACTGGTCTGGGAAGGGACCTGTCTCCTGGAATATGGTTTAAGGTATGGGGTTTTTAATTCTGCCTGGTGTGATGGAAGGACAAGCCAGTGCCTTCTGATCTTGCTGTAGAGGAAGAACCTGCATGAACAGCAGGACATGCTTGACCTCTCCAGAAGCTGCTCCTGCATGTGCTCATTTTCTGTCCTAAGGGTTGGACTTCTCCTGCAAAGGATCTCTCAGGTTAAGGCCTCTTCTCACTTGCCAGTCTCACAGGGGTGCAACATAGGCAGTTTTGAAGTGTAGCCCAGAATTTCCTACTTTGGCCAGAACATGTGGCCATGGAATTGTACAAGAGCTGGCACAAAGGGCAAGCTGCCCAGAGAATCTGTGGGTGCCCCCTGAATCCCTGGAAGAGTCCAAGGCCAGGTTGGATCGGGCTTGAGCAGCCTGGGATAGTGGAAGGTGTCCCTGCCCATGACAGGGGTGTGAGAGTAGATGGTCTTGAAGGTCCCTTCCAACCCAAACCATTCTGTGACTGTGGGATAATGGATGCTGGACACCTTCCCACAAACTGCTCTTCTCACCAAAGCCGGGCTCAGGCACATTTCTCAGAATAGGACAGTGAAATGTGGGCAATAACCTGCATCAGACACTTTTTAGCTACAACTGCCTCTGCCAAGTCCTAATTCTTATTTTTTCTCTTTCCATTCTTCTCTCTGCATTTTCTGCTGAGTCTTACCATGTTCTCCTTCTCAGTGTGCTCTTCAGGCAGTAGGTTCGAAGCCTGCGTTACTGTCAAAATTTCTGGTCGGAACTTGTTATTCCTGTTACAATGCCATATAATGCTCCCAGACCTCCTTCGGTCATCTGAACAGCTGATCACTCCATGTTAATCATCTGAGAGAAGGTCACCCCATTTTTCACTCTGGATGGTCTTATACAGATCTCAGTCACCATTAAAAAAAGACAGTACATTTGCCTGCTGCAGCCAGCCATTTTCACTTCAAAGTTTTGGCCATCAGATGAGAAACTGCCTCAATTAATCAGTTACTCACTGAGCTTCCAGAGATCGCAGCTGTGCTTTCTGTGTTCGTACCTGTGGCAGCTGACCCTGATAAATGGCTCCAAGAACTCTTTCTGTGTCTCAGGTGAGTAGTGAATGCCCTGAACGCTACAGGCATGTGCCAGAGTGGAACTGGGAGCCTGGTCTGCATCCCCAGCATCCACTGGACTCTCACTCATCTCTGCTTACTGGAACAGGGGATCCCACAGAATGTTCTTTGCTGGAGAATAAGGCAAGTGGCCAGACATTCAGAATATCCAGGGGATCTTTCTGCAGGCCAGAGGAAGGGAAAAGTGGCAGAAGAATTACATGTTGTAATTTTCTTTGTGAAGTGGTTACTGAGACACCTGTCAATGTGTCCCACAGTGGCAGCACGTGAACCTGTCAGCCTTAACTGTCCTGTGAAACAAGGGTACAGAGTGGACAGGGAAATATTAACTGTGGAGAGTCACCAGCACAAAACCTGATGTTTACAGCAGCCGGAAATGAAATGTCATCCTGTGTACAAAAGGTGTCTCTTAGGGAGCAGATTGTCTGAATAATCACAGAATCCTTTGGGTTGGAAAAGCCCCCTGAGACCCTCACGTCCAACCGCTCTCCCAGCACTGCCAAGGCCACCACTAAGCCATGTCCCCAAGTGCCACATTCACGATCCTTCAGCCAATCCCTTTCTGTGGGTTTTTATTCAAAGGGTAGCAAGTATAAGGAAGTCTAAAACAGAGAACTTCAAAAAAAGGACAGTGTAAGGTCTAATTTGGAGAAGGAGAACCATGTGCTGCCCTTGACTTTTACTTCCTACACACACTGATTTTAGAAATGCACTCATCAATCTCCTCTTCCTCATTAAGACTACAAAAATCCAGCATATGGGGCCTGATAAGCAGTCCAGATGTGTACCATGTAACTGCAAAATGCAAAGAATTTCAATCCTGCAGGGCTTTGAGGTGAATTTCAATTGCCTGGAAAGTTGTGATTGCCAGAAAAATTATGTCTAGAACATAGGTGAATCTGTCCTGAGCCATGACCCTGCTCTGGCACAAGCATACAGACATTTCCACATTTATAGACTCTCAGAATCAGAGACTGGTTAGAGTTAGAAAGGACCTTCAAATCCATCTTGTTTCACCCCCTGCCATGGGCAGGGACACCTTCCAACAGACCAGGTTGCTCCCAGCCCCATCCAGCCTGGCCTTGAACCTTCCAGGACTGGGGAACAACAACTTTTTCCTTTGGCATGGAATTTCCCCTAAACCATATGAAGAGCAAGACCTTTTTCCCCTCCTCAGAATACTCCTATTGCCAGGTCACAGCAAATCCAACTCTCTTTTTACCCCTAAATGCAATTATAAAGCCCTTCAGGTAAATGTGATTGAGACCAAAATGAAAACAACTTTCTCTCCCCAAACTGCAGCTCCCATGAGCCCATCTAACGGGGCTGGGGCACACTGTGCTCTCCTGCCTCTTGATCCAAGGATAACATACGCACAGGAAACTGAGAACCAGTGTTTGGCACTGCTGTCACTGTCACTGCTCTGGTTCGGGGTAGTTTGCTGTTACTGACCTAGTTTTGGCCTCTCTTTCAGCTGAGCTTACTGCAGCTTCCACAAATTAGATGTTTTCAGCAGCAGAAGGATGTGATCAGTACTTCTGTTCCTTCACAGATGACTCTTCCCTTTCTAACTGTTCTAGGAAATGGAGAACCCAATCCTCAGGCCAGGCAGGATCCATAATTGACCCCTATTGACCTCGGCCAATTTAGAGTGAGCAACACGGAACCATCCTCCTCCTCTCCTCACACACAAATCCTGAGGTCTGTCAGACTCACACCTATGGAAAACTCAGCAAGCGCCAGCCCGTGTTGCTGTACACGCCTGTCCACACACATCTGTCCATGCTCCTGCCTGTACGTGCAGGACTGCCAGGGCTCGTGGGCCGTGTCAGCACTTGGCTGCACACACAATCCAAGTGTGGAATGCAGGGGCCTCGGCAGTTGCTTCCCAGCTCCTTGCCCACCGCAGACCTCGGCCCTCACAGCACATCCCCTCTGTAGCAATCTCCTGACCACACATCCCTACAGCGTTCCTGATCCAAAGAGGAGGCCAGCCTGGGCACTGTTATAGGGAGCTCAGTCAGGCTGCAAGACTCTTCCCAAAGAATGAGGCTGAGTTTGGGAACATGCACTCCTTAGGGATTTCTCAAAGGGGACCAGACACAATTGTGTGAAGTGTTTGATAAGCAGTTTTGATCTGGGGACAGAAGGGTCACTTCCCTTGCCATCCCCGACACATAGCTGGGACATTCCAGGTCCCTTCCCTCACCCTCTCCAAACCCTGCTGCCAGCACTGGGACATTCTGGATCCATTCTTTCCCCATCCCCAATCCCTGCTGCCACCACTGGGACATTTTCTCTCCCCTGTTGCCTCTCCCGTCTCCTCCTGTCTCTCTCCCTTCTCGCCATCATGGCGTGACTGGGAGCTCCTGCCCCTGGAGCCTCCCTGCACAGAAGCAGCAATCTCCTGCCCAAGGACTGCCTGTGGAATTCCCTGTCCCAGATGCCGGGTGCTCAGCCCTGTGCAGAGGAGCCCCTCCCCAGCCCTTGCCCTCCACCTCACGCGACCATGCAGGTACCCCAGGAGGTATCTGCCCTTCTCCTACCTTCCCAGGGAAGCCGGGCAGGCGGTGGGTAGGTAGTGGATCACTCTCTGGCTCAGGGGGCCATGCAGGTACCCACGAGGTCTCCACCCTTCTCTACCTTCCCAGGTAAGCTGGGGCAGGTGGTGGGTCACTCTGCTCACTTGGACGTGCCTGCAACCTGATTCACCTGGGAGCCAGGCGAGCGAAGCTCCACCCAGGGCAGAGAGGGGGTGACTAAGAGCGAGAGAAAGGCAAACTCCGGAGAGCTGTTCCCTCCCCAGGCGCGCAGGGAGCCAGAGATAAGGGCTGCGCATTCCTGAGCCGCCGGAGGCCTCTCCCTTCCCGTCTGCCCCGAGCCTGTCAGACCAGCTCGGGACTGGGAGCGGGGCAGGGCAGGGCAGGGCAGGGCCGCAGTCCCTGTCCTGTCCTGGCCCTTGACATGGACCCCCAGCACAGCTCCGGGCAGTGTCCCTGGGCTCTGGCCCCAGCTCGGTCGTAGCCCTGCAGTTCCCAGGAAGGGGGATTTGGGCTCCTCGGGCACTTGTCATGCTCTGGGTCTGTTGGGGACAGCCGAGCATCAACTCCTGGGCAATGGCACCGTGGCAACAGGAAGGGTCGGGGACTGTGCCCCCCGTGTCCCTGGGGGTGCCGTCAAAGGCGGTCTGAGGCCTACAGCCCTGGCTTCCTGTCTATCCCCAGCACCGTCCCCGCTCCCGGAGCCAGGGCCCCGCGGGCAGGGAAGGGTTAAGCGAGATTCCCCGCAGCCCCGGGCGTGGCAGCGCCTGTTCCACCTTTCTTGTCCCAGCTCGTCCCGCCCGGCAGCCGCCGCCGCCGTGAGGGCCGGGCCGGCGGTGACTCAGACGGGGGTAGGGGAGGCGGGAGGGAGCGGGCGCGGGGCTGAGGGGTCCCGGGGTGAGGGAGGGGTGAGCACCCTGTGCCGGGCGCTGCTGGGGTACCTCCAGTGCGGGGGGGAACTTTGGGCTCCGCACGAAAAGGACATTGAGGGGCTGGAGCGTGTCCAGAGAAGGGAACGGAGCTGGGGAAGAGTCCGGGGCACCAGGAGCGGCTGAGGGAGCTGGGGGGGCTCAGCCTGGAGAAAAGGGGGTTGAGGAGGGGCCTTCTCGCTCTCAAGAACTCCGTAACAGGAGGGTAGAGCCAGCTGGGGGTCAGGCTCTGCTCCCAGGTAATAAATGACAGGATGAGAGGTCATGGCCTCAAGCTGCACCAGAAGAGGTTTAGGTGGGATATTTGGAAGATTTATCCTGGAAATGGCTGTCCAGCCTTGGCACAGCTGCCCAGGACAGTGGTGGAGCACCATCCCCGAGGAGATTTAACAGTGGTGTGGATGTGGCACCTGGGGACATGGGTTAGTGGTGGTCTTGGGAGTGCTGGAGGAGCAGTTGGACTCAGTGATCATTGAATCATGGAACAGTTTGGGTTGGAAGGGACCTTACACCTCATCCAGTTTCACCTCACTGTCCACTGATAGTGGACACCTTCCACTATCCCAGGCTGCTCCAAGCCCCACCCAGCCTGGTCTTGAACACTGCCGGAGATGGGGCAGCCGCAGCTTCATGGGCAACCTGTGCCAGGGTGTCCCCAACCTCACAGGGAAGAATTTCTTCCCAATATCCCACCTAAACTCACCTCTGGCAGTGGGAAGCCATTCCCCTCTGTCCTGTCACTCCAGGCCCTTGTCTAAAGTCCAGATCTCTTGAAGCTCCTTTAGGCACTGGAATCGAGGTAACAATTCATCAGCTACTTGGCTTCTCTTCCTGTGGACAGAGCACTTCTGCTCTCTAATGGAATGTAGTATTGTCTTTGTTTACATCTTTGATATAATACCTTTTGTGTCATCAGGAGACTGCAGAGGATCTGTTTGGAGGCCCCAAAAATGATGACATTGCTGGTAGTGTCATGGTTATGATATGGCTACTTAAGGCAGGATTTATCAGACTGACCATTGGTGATGACTACAGAGATGGCTACATTAGCACCAGCCATCCCATGCTCATCCCACAGATCTTGGAACGGTGTCACTATGTACATGGGGGCAATTCAGACCTTCCAGACCAAAAAGATGAACTGTAGCTGAACACAACTGGATACAAGGGAGCTACACCATCTATCTGATATCTCAGATATAAATTTAGATTGGATAAGCAGTGCTCCTGGTCTGAAGCTGTGATTCAGAATGAGCTGAACCAATCCTGCCTGTAAGGAATGCCAGTTTCAATATGAGTTTAGAGCTTTTCCTTGTATCATACTGAAATATGAATTGGTGAAATCCCTCAGAAAGTCAGGTTTAAACTGTTTCATTAGTTTTTCTACAAGGTTTCAGTGTGTGGCTTTACAAACCTTTTATCCTTAAATAATGATGACTTGTAGTAAGAGTCTGGAATGAACTGTAAAGGAACTTAAAATCGATGTGAACTTCGGCTTTCAGATTCTATCAGTCAGCAAGGGCCTGTGTGAGTTATTCTGAGATGTTACTACATGAGGGAGATCCCAATGAAAACACATTGGGCTTCACAGAGTTTCTGGTCAGAGCTACCCCCTACACTCTTGTTTCAGCCTTTATCTCACACCAGTTTAATCTACTTAATGAAGTTTCATAACCTGTATTTGACTAAAGTACTTTGCAATAATGTAAATACAATCATCACCTTTCAGTCTTCTCATTATTAAATAAAAAACATTTAAAACCTCTCATTTTCTCTTTTCCCCATCACTTAAATGGTATTTTTGGACCTTTTCTGTTCCAGCTTTTCAAAACTAAGTTTCAAATCTGAGTATCAAACAGGATTCTTTTACTTTCAGTTTCACTATTACTGTACACACAAATACATCCACATTTTATTAGAGTAGGTTTGACTTCTCCTGAGCCAATTTCTTTTGCACTCCAGAGTGACTATTAGCCGGAATTGCTGATTTTAAAGCTATTCCTAATGGAATAAAAAGCCCTGCATCCTTCCACTTGGGAATTGGTAATAAAGTTTTGCTGCTTTTCTGTTCTGAACGTTGGTTGTGTTTATTTTCTTGTATTATTTCCAAGATAATGTTGGTTATTTTAGAGAATCTTCTTTCACTGTAAATGCAGTGTACGTCTGTAAGTGTTTTGTTTGGTTTTCATGAATTACAATGTGTTTGCATTGTTACACTGGATTAGTGCAGTAATCTGGGTAATTGCTGTTTGTCACCAGTGTCTTATGAGACTCCTTCTGCCAACAGCCTGCAAGCAAGGGACACTCGTGTCCCAGATTGCTGATGTCTGGATTAACGACATGGGGTAAAACAAGGAGTGTGGAATGAGCGTGAGACCTAATTTCAGATTGTGGCAGCTGCTTCAGCTGGGACTGCAGCTCTTGGAGCCAGCAGAACATGGCAGTGAACACCCTGGACAGGTGGGCAGCAGCAGGGAGAGCTCTGCTGCACTGTTCTCCCCAGGAACCAACACAGCCACATGTGTCAGTCAGGTCATGCTGGGGTACTGCTCTAGCTCTCAGTTTTGGCAGCAGCCTGAACAGCAGCACTGTGAGCAGTCTCAGCACTGATCAGGAAGGGATTGCACAAATTTGTGTCCTCAAGTGCCACAGAATTCAAACCACGTGGGGATATGGAACTTAAGCACATGGTTTAGTGGTGAACATGGTGGTGGTAGTGGGCTGGTGGTTGGACTTAATGAACTTACAGGTCTTCTGTGACCTTAATGATTCTGTGAGTCCATGATTTTAAAACTGAAATCATGGAAGTCTGACCTGATGGGAGCTTGGCTTCTGGTAGGTTTAGATGGGATACTGAGAGGAAGTTCTCCCCTGTGAGGGTGGGGAGGCCCTGGCACAGGTTGTCCAGAGAAGCTGTGGCTGCCCCATCCCTGGAAGTTTTCCAGGCCAGGTTGGGTGGGGTTTGGAGCAACCTGGTCTAGTGGAAGGTATCCCTGCCCATGCCAGGGAGTGGGACTGGATGGGCTTTGAGGTCCCTTCCCACCTAAAACATTCCAAGATTCTGTGATTACCACACTTGGCCCCTGGCTCCATCCACCAAGGAGCCAGTGGCCCACTGTAATCGCTGGCAATGCAAGGAACAGAAACATTACCTGTCCCAAAGGCACCATGAGCAGAGACAAGGTAATCTGGAAAGCAGGAACTCATTCCAGAGTCGCTTCTTTAGCAGTGCGGATCCCTGGGCTCTTTGATAGTGGAGGAGAAGGTGCTGAATCTTCCCCTTGACTCCACACTGGTGACTCATCCCAGCTGCCACTCCGGGTTTGATCTGTTCAGGCTCTGCATTTGTACATATCAGATTATCTGGGTTAAGTGCAGCTTCGCTTTCGCCCTTTATCTGTCTTCTCTGAAGCTGTTTAACATGATCTGCCTGTTTTTATGCCAGCTCAGTTTCAAGGAGTCCCAGGCACTGATGGGCACCGAGCTGATTTCTTCTGCAGTGACTGCAGGCTCGGTCACTCAACTCACAGGTCCCTAACCCAAACTCCCTGCTGTGCTGACAGAATTGGAAGTCTCTTCAGTGGTTGCACGAATCATCCCCCTCTATTTCTTCATAGTGACTTTTTATTGTAAAGAACTGTGGAGAAATCCCACATTATTCTAACAAGCAGAACCAACATCTGAATGGAACTCTGGGAGTAGGAACAGGAATGTGGCCTTGCACAGTTTCACTGCTAGAAGTTGTTTGCTTCTTTAAAGAAAACTGCCTGCAATTAATGGGGCTGATGGGGAGTAATCTGCAAAGAATCAGTGTTATGTTTATACAGCAGCACTGTTTGGGTTCCAGGGCACGAAGCTGTTGTGAGGATTTGCTGTTTTGTTCTTTACCAGTGTTCAGCCCTGATGGCCATACTTTCATTCTGGGGAAAAACCCAGAACCTTCCTTCCCCCTAAGGAAGGAAGGTTCCTGGGATCAGGTCACCTGGCCTTAACCTCTGACCACACTGGAGGGTCCCCAGTGCAGACAGGGGGGATTCAGAACCTCCAGTATGACCTGATTAAGAGAAAATCCAGAGCTGCTTGGCTGGGCCAGTTAACGCTCCCCCACAGGAACAAGGACATCCAGAGCCAGAGCTCATTCCTCCACCGGCAGAGCCTCTGTCTTCAACAGTCATGGGAATCCTGTTTTAATTTCTAGTCCAGACTCGTCGCAGTCTGTAACTTCCTTACGAGGGAACGAGCTGCTGACACTGATCTCTTCTCTGAGGTCACCAGTGACAGGATCCAAGGGAATGGCCTGAAGTTGTGTCACGGGAGGGTTAGGTTGGATATGAGAAAAAGGTTCTTCCCCCAGAGGGTGGTTGGGCACTGGAACGGGCTCCCCAGAGCACTGGTCACAGCACCAAGCCTGACAGAGTTCAAGAAGGGTTGGGACAACACTCTTTGGCACATGGTGAGTCTTAGGGATGATCCTGGGCCGTGTCAGGAGCTGGACTCGATGATCCCTGTGGGTCCCTTCCAACAGGGAATTACTCTGTGATTCCGCGATTCATACAAACTAGTGCTGAAGGCAAACAAGATTCTGCAGTCCAGTACACTGTGTGTCTCCTCTGTCCTCACTGAAGAGAAACAGCCTCACTGCACAGCGGGTCCTGATTTAGAACGTTGGTTGAAGGTTATTAAATAAATGAGGGTTCAGCACAACTGCAGGTAAATGGTTGCTGCAGGCAGAGGACTGCACCTTTTCCTTGGCGGTGCGCAGCACGGGCCCTGAGCCGGTCCCGGAGCTCCCGGGAAACGTTTCAATCCGCCCGCTTCAGGATCCGCTCGGCCCTTCCCGGCCTCGGCCTGGGCCCGGCCGCATCCGTCCCCGCGCCTCACGAGCCCGTCACCGGGGTGCGTCAGCGCGCAGCGTCACGTGATGGCGTCACCCGACATGGCCGCGCCCCTACTGCTCCCGGCCCGGCCCCGTCGGTGGCTCGGGGTCCGGGTCCGGGTCCGGGTCCCGCTCCCGGCCCGGCCCGGCCCGGCCCGGCCCGGCCCATCCCCGCTGGTCCCCGCCCGCTCTGGGTCCCGCCTGTACCTGCACAGCCAGGTCCCGGCCCGGTGCCAGACGCACAAGTCGTCGTTGTTCGGTCACTCGCTGCCAGTGCCCTCCGGCCCTTCGGAACGGCGCTCTGCCTTCAGGGAGCTGCAGCTCTTCCCAATTCAGGACCATCCACCAGCTCGGTTAATACTCGTGGAGAGGTGAGGCACCAGAACATAGGGACTTGAAGCCAGCGAGCTGGCTTTGCCCAAGGTCCTGCCGTGCTCTGGCTTTGGCGTCTTTCGCTGCTCCACGTGTGTTCACTAATGGTGACTGTAAGCACAGAATCAACAAAACCTACACGTAGCAGCAGCAAAAGTGTCACTGAGTCACAACCACAGCTTCATCTTCTCCAGCCATTTGTCTCCAGAAGCAGCTGGTGGCAGGGGGGCAAGATTGGAAACCAAGGTTCTCCAACCTCCGGCTATCCCAGGTGTTCTCAGAGCTGAGACAGCTACATTTGTTGTGGTTTGCAGCTGCCATGACAGCCCCTGCTCTCTGCAGACATTCCTTGAAGAGAATCCCACAGTTATTCCAGGCACCTGCCTGCTATTATACATGGAGGGAAATACAGCGGAAGAACACGACATCCCTCACCTTATGTACCAATAGCAGACAGGATTAACTCCTGAAACCAAGAAAACTTGCATTTAGCAAGATCAGAGGGGTAGGCTGTGCAGGTTCACAGCTGGAGTCGTGTCCACATGTGACATTTCCTACCCCTCCATCTCTCAGAGCACGTCTGTGAGTTGCTGCTGCTACACAAGGCAGTCAACTGCAAGGGTATGTCTTGCAAACCTTCTAACCCAGCCAGGTGTACTCTGGTCTTTACCTGGCCAACCTTGGAGATCTTTGCATTCTCCCTATATATTGAACTGGGTTATTTCTGTTCCCATTTATATAAAAATCATAGAATCATAGCATGGTTGGGGTTGGAAGGGGTCTTAAGGACCATCTAGTTCCAACCCTACATGAATAATCCCTGAATAAATATCCTTAAATAAAAACCCTAAATAAACAATTTCCATTGATGATGTTTCTGTGTTTACTTTTGTCTGAAGAACTACTTCCCATTGCCTAATCAGGGTTCAGTTGTGGTGGGTAAATTATACACACCAAGATAAACCTGGTAGTAAACCTGGCCAAGAACACCAAGTGGGGAGAAATGAGATACATTAAACCCAACAAAGGACCCGTGTACAGAGCTTGTGTGAGGCTTGCAGTTCAGACTCCTGAACCCTCATGTTGACCAAGGACAAGGCTGTTCCTGAGGGACCACGTGGCATAGCCGAGGCCCCTTTTCCAGCCACATCTGTCACACCGGTGGAAGAATGAGGCTGAGGTCTGGCACTAGGAAAAGGAAATCCACCTGCTCTTTCCTGAGACTGCTCCTCTTTCCCTGGGGTGGCACAGTGTGGTGCCCATCCACTGAACCAGACTAAGGAAAACCTGGTTGAGCTACAGGAAATGGGGTTGGTTTTTACCAGTCAAACTATTTTTAAAAACTCTAATAATGTAAACAAAATAGTGTTGGGTTTTTTTTCTTTTAAACAGAGCCAAGTAAGGAAAGCCAAGAGATTGACAATCTTGCAGGTATCACTGCGTTTTGTATTGGGTTTTTTTCCCATCCCTGAATATACTTACAGCTGGCAGTAATTTGGGTGCTCATTAATGTCTGTTGCCAAAAGCAAGAACACCAGGAGCATCTTTGCTGGATTATGCAGTGAGTAACAACCACCACCAAAGTGTTGATACTGAAATTGCAGACTTCACACAGGGCAAACCACTGTGACTAAAGGCTCTAAAATGTAAAGTAAACTTTATTATCCTTGAACCACAAAATAGATTTCTTTGGTTGTACAAATTTCACTAGTTACAGTCTTGATGCGCTAATTTTCCCTCAGAGTCTCTTGGGAGAGAACGGGAGAGAATCCAAAGCCTGGCACCAGGTACCGCACAGGGAAAGGAGAGAAGAATCACAAGTTAGTCACCAAAACCCAGCCAGGATTGTTTCCAAAACTGCTGTTGTTAAAAAGCAAATGCTAAAATTAGATTTAAAAAGGAAAAGCTCAAATTGCTGATGATGGAGGCAGCTGCAGCTGCAGTGTGAGATTATCAGAATTCCCCCTTCACAAGTCTGTAAAATCAAAACATAGAGTCAGTTAAAATGATCCGCTGGATTTTGGCATGAATGGAGAGGCTCAACTAAAAAACTGCACCCAAAAAACTGCATCCAGCTCTTTCCTTCAGCAAATGTACAAGCAGATGTGCCTGTCACTGCCCAGCCACTGTGAGGCTCAAGGTCCAACCCTGGTCTTCCTGGGGAGTCAGAGAGCACCAATGGACAGGGAATGGGATTGTGCCGAGCTCGGACCTTCCCCATGGTTAGAGGCAGTGAAAAAAAAGAGAAAAAGACAAGGGCTAGTTCCCCTCACTAGTGGCAGCAGAGGCTGATGGCAGAGCTGGGAGCAGCAGCTGTGACCTCCACATCTACAGAGCTCACATGATACAGAACCTGCTTACAGCCCTTGTTCCACGTGTGGAAACCAGGACTCACACCCCCACTCATTCCTCATTTTCCTTTTTCCCTCTTGCGTGGGCACACGTGCATTTTCCCTGTCCTCCACGGAAAGGGGCCTGAAGCCAATGAGCTGGCAAAGTGGAACTGTAGTTATTGCAAGGCACAGGCCAGCCCCATCCTGCTGTGGTGCTCCTGGTGCTCCCTGCCAGCCCACGCCAGGCACTCCGTGACATCCCACTCCACCCCACAGCCAGCGTGGACACTGTGGACTCCCATCAGTCTCTGCTACATGTAAGATCCTGTAACTCCCAGCCTGACCCCAGCAATGCCACATTCTACCCATCCCCAGTTCCTGAACGCTACCCACTAAGGTACCTGCTGTCACACCTCCCACCTCTGCCACCGTGTCCTACCCCCATCACCCTGCTCCCCACCGCTGTCACACACTCCTACACCCCTGCTATGGCTGTCGGCTCCGTCCCATTCCTGCCCCAGCTGACCAGCTCAGCCCCAGCGCTACAGGAGAGACCCTTCTGACACCTGTGTGCTCGTGGAGAGGCTCACACCGTGTGTGACAAAGGGGGATGTGACCACCCAGGGAGGGACCTGTCCCCAGGACAGCACAAAGCCCGAGCAGGAGCAGTGTCCCACCAGGACAGAGGCAGGTGGCACAGAGTTGGCTGTTTTCCTTGAGCACAGAGTGTCAGTGGCAGAGGGAGGCACTTTGCTGGAATTCTGGTGGGTTTTTTTCTTTTTTTTTTTTTCCTTCTTTTTGCCTCCAAGCTTCCCATTCCCAAACACTCCCAAAGGGAAGTGAGGTGACACAGTGCAGGAGGTGGGAGGAGATGCTTTTTGGCAAAAGACTAGAAATTAAATAGGAGTAAAGGCAGGCTGGACCTTCCTCCTGATTCCCACCAGAGGAGAAGCTCCTTTTAATCACTACAAAACCCAAGTTGAGGCAGTAACAGCTGGAGCCCAACACACTCTCACACTCCTACATTCTCCCTGTCCTACCCTTCCCCACACACAATATCTACAGGCTAACGAGCTGCCCACTGTTCTGGCCACCCTTCCTCTCCATCTGCCAGCAGTCAGTCCAGTGTTGTCCCAATTTTGGGATGTGCCCCAGTGCACTGTTGGGTGAAAAACGAGGGTGGTTCACAGCCTCAGAGGAGTCAGTTGGCCACAGAGCTCACGGGAAGCTCAGGTCCCATCCAGAGTCTGTAGGCAGGGTGGCAGCCTGGGGCTGTCCCTGGAGCACAGGAAGCTCAGAAGGGCTGTGCCAGGCCAGTCCATTGCCCAGGTGTGTCGGGTCACCTATGTGGGCACAGCGGTCTCCAAACTGCGCCGGCTGTGCCGGAGCTTCCGCTTGCTGCTGTACAGGGCCATGTCCTCCAGGGCTGAGGGAGCTGGTGCTGATGGATCCCCTGTTCCCAATGTGTCCTCTTCCTCTGGCTGCCCATCCTGCTCCCGGGGAACTGCAACGACAAGAGATGTTTAGGTCTGAGGACAAAGCACTGGGTTAAGTTAGGTAAGATACTGAGAAGAAATCCTTCCCTGTGAAGGTGGTGAGGCCCTGGCACAGGCTGCCCAGAGAAGCTGTGGCTTGCAGCAACCCGGTCTAATGGAAGGTGTCCCTGCTCAGGGCAGGGAGTGGGACCAGGTGATCTGTAAAGTCCCTTCCTAGCCAAACCAGTCTGTGATTCTGGCAGCACACAGCTGGCACAGTTAATGCAGATGTTAAGGCTATCATAGGATGACAGAATGGTTTGTGTGGGAAAGAACCTTAAAGCTCATCTCATTCCATGACTTCCACTAGATCAGGCTGCTCCAAGCCCTGACCAATCTGGCCTTGAACACTTTCAAGGAGTGTTCCAGGGTATTCCCAGATGCTAGATTTGGGACAGCACTGGTCTCAGTGACTCACAGTAACCCCACGCCCAGAACCTTCTGGTGACCTGCAGCTCATGTAGTGACCACTGTGGATCCTGGGAAGGAAGCGCCATGTGTGAGAAGACACCTGCCTGTAACATCCATCATTCATTGAACATGACTGGCAATGCCAAGCCATATGAAAAATCAAATGTCCTGAAATGCTTCTGCTTTCCAGACCATGGATCCACCCTGCCTTGGGTCTGTGGGGGACTGAGAGGTCCCTCTGTCAGGGAGGGGGAAGAGAATCTTTGGTCACAGACTGGCCCAGCTGGTCAGGGGGGCTTTAAACTTCCTGGTACCACAGAGACACAGTGGGACAGGTCCTGTGCCTGAAGTGCTGGAATGGGAGGATCCAGGCCCTTAGGGAAGGACAGGGACAATGAGGTGAGGGCCACCCTCTGTGTCAGTGTCCAGCTGGATGCAGGGAGCTGCACCTGAGAGTCCTGGGGAGCTGACCAGAGCTCACAGGTCAGGACTGCAGGGATGGGTGACATTCCTGACCAGGAAGACTGAGGGGATGAGATCTCCATAGACAGATGGGAGCAGCCTCACATTCACAAGCCTTGGTCCTCATAGGGGGAAAATTCAACCACCCTAGTATCTGTTGAAAGGACAACCCAGGAGGGCACAGGCAATCCATGAGCTTCAAGTGCAAATGGGAAATCTCTCTAAAGCCTGTGGATACAGCAGAGAACCTCAAACGGAGAAATCCATGAAGATCTGTCAGCTGAAAGGCTCAGTCTGCTGAGCTGTGCCCAGTGTCCCACCCTCTGCTCCAGACCAGGTCTCTGGCAGTGGGAAGCCACTGCCCCTTGTCCTGTCACTCCGGGCCCATGTAAAATGTCCCTCTCTAGCTCTCCTGAAGCCCCATTAGGTCCCCCAGAGACTTCTATAGGCTGAACACTCCCAGCCCTCCCAGCCTGTGCAACCCCATGGAAGAACACTGGGGTTTGGAAGCAGGTGACTGATCCTCAGACAAGGCACACAGGTATAAAAGGAACACACAGGCACACGAAGATAAAAGCCCAGCCTGGGTGGGTGCTGGGGGAAAACCCCATGGCTCAGAGAGAAGTCAGTCCTTTTAGACCCTCTTAGGCCAAAGGAACCCCCAAACACGCAGGTTTAGTGATCCCCACGCAGCACACTAAGCTTTAAAAACCTTTGGATTGTACCCTGGGAAAAGCTCTACTAAAAAGGGCAGCTTTGGTGGGCAAATAAGTAGTAAAACCACAGGAAAAGGACAGGAAGGTGCTGCCAAAGGACCCAGCAGCCAGGACTTGTACCTGGATCAGTGTCTTGCAACTGAGGAGGAGGCTCAGTTGCAAGGCTGTATGAAGGCTGTATCAGGAGAGACTACTGATGCCACAAAGCTGTATCAGAAGTCGAATGAAGCTTAATATAACAAAGTGCATCATGATCCATACAGTTGAGGGGTAAAATGATGTGGAAGGGGAAATTTCCTGAAAATGTGAAGAGATTCAAGAAAGAAAGAACTCTCAAATCACAGCCTCTGTCTTAGAAACTACGATCCCACTGATGGCTGCAGCCTGGAGCAATTCTGGAAGGAACTACTTCCTGCATTTCTTTTATGTCACTTTCTGGCATTCCCAGTGGCTCCCATCACACCCCAGGTCAGGTACTGACTCAGTAAGTTCATCTTTACACTACCCTTGATATTCAAGCTCAATAAAAGGAATAGAATCCTGATTGCATAAAAGAAATGCACCATCCTTAAATGAGATGATTGTTCTGTAGGCACTGGCAGAGATTTCTGTAGACACTGGCAACTTCCCAGCAATGCCATTTCACTTCGAGGTTTAGGTATTGGAAAAGATGGGAGAGTACAATTCAGAACGTCCTCTCCTCCTGCATAAACTGCAGGCAGTCCTGGGCCCCTCCTCTACCCTGGAAACTGATGAAATAAAAAGAGGTCCAGATGAGTGTGGGAATTATTCCCACAAAGAGGAACCAAGATTCCTCAGCCTGGAAAGAAGGGAACTGCTGCTCTATTGGCTGACGTGACTGGCACGGACAGAGCAAGTGAGACACAGTCACTCACTGCAGCCCAGAGGACACAAGGGAGTTATCGAGAAACAATTACAGTAAATAAAATGCCTCATCATGGAACTTGGTATCACAACACTCCATGGAAAATCAAAAAAATCTGGACAGTTTTGTGGAAGCTCATTCCATTGCTGATGCAGACACAACACCTGGCTCAAGACATGCCTACACAATAGGTGAACCCAGAAAATTGAGAATATCCATCTATACAAGCTCATTTTCCCTGTTTCTTATGGCCTTATCCTAAGAACCAACTTCCAGCCAAACAGGATCCTGGTGTATCCTGAACCAGTACAGGCCTCACTTACATGTCTCCCATCCTGAGAGAAAACAGGAAATACTGGAGGAAAGCACAGACATTGCCACTGCTATGAATCCAGAGATTACAGTTTTGTGAAATGCTGGCATTTTGGTGGGAAAGAACCTGTGAAATGCAAGTCTGGAGAAGAAAAGGATGGATGCAAATCTTTGGAGCAGTGATGTGGCTAAAAAAGCTGGACAGGGATAAACTGAACCCATAAGAGGGCAGAGAGAATACATCTGGTTCCTCTGAGTGTTAGAGCTGCAAAGTTCATTATCTGACCGCAATTAGACCAGGTGCAGGATGAGTTCCTGTGGAACCTGCTCCAGACACCAGACAGCCCAGCTGGGCAAAGACCACGGGGACAAAAGCAGCTTCTCACATCTATAAGCAGGTTTCCAGTAACAGGAGCAACACACAATCATCAGGGGAATTTCTGGAACCTGAGGGCTACAGGATTGGGAAGCAAAAATCTCCAAGTGATCTGGAAATGTTATGCCATAACACGAGCACACTGCATGGTTCCACCCTAAAAATGCTGTTCTGCAGTTCAGGAACTTCATGGCCTCATGGAATAAAGTTTTTTAAATGCATTTAAGAGATGATGACCATGAAGTCAGACCAGAGAACGGAGGGAACTACTTCTGCATGGACAAGAGGACAAGGGTGGGTTGGGAGGAGTGAGATGCCAACGCTTTCCTGCAGTTGGATTTTCTGAAAGTTCCTGATATAATGGTTTACTAGCACAAAGATTAAGAATTTCTGTGAGTCAAAAAGCCATAATTCCATGATCCAGGACAATTGTGATGATGTTGGCTGGAATGCTGCACTGCCTGGGAGAATGAGATGGGATGGGGGGCTCCAAAAAAGCCAGGAGAGCTTGGTCGCATGCCAAGAGAGCTTACTGGCATCCTCACCTGCCATCCTTTCCAGACGATGTGGGAAAACCTGCTTCTCTTTTTGTGCTTCACACACATCACAGGTGATTTAAGCATTACTTAAGGACTAAGGGCTGGGTCTCTTGATGAGCACTACACTCTTTTCTTTCTGGCTTTCATCCCACTTGAGGGCCCCACAGAGTAGTGACCGGCAGCAGTGAGGTCTGAATGCCCTAAGCAGCAGCTGGTATTTCCCAGACCTTCCCTGACCTCTCAGTTCCCTGCACCTACTGAACAAAGAACCTCAAGAGAATAACCCAGAGCTTAGAGGATGACTCTGAGGGATGCAGAACAGATACTGTTCTCAGGAAAGTTTTTGCTGAGTCCTACAGCAGAACCTCCTTCTAGAAACAGCTCAGCTATGGCTCAGCTGTCTGGGGTGCAGCCTGTACTCAGAGGAATTTGTCAAGATAAAAGGAACTGGGGTTTTTTTTGCTAAATAGAGGGGGGAAACATGCAAAACTGGTAGAAGCAAAGCAGTACTAACTGTTAGAGGCAACAGGAGGGCTCCAACAGAGCAGGCAGGCTCTGCCGAGCTCCACGGTGCTGCTACAGCCACGGGAACCAACTGGGTGAGAGTCTCCCCTGTCACAGCTGGGGACAGGCAGACACAGCCCAGCTGGACAGCCTGGAGATCCAGCTGCTGACCTTTAATTCCTGCTGATTGAGATGGCCATGCCCACAGATCCAGGAGTGTAACTTGGAGCCATCTGGGTGCTGGAGCACCAACTGCTGCGAGTCTGCACCAGGATGAATTTACCTGCATGGTCCCCTGTTCCAGCAAAAGGGGCACAAGACAGCCCCTGAACGATGGACATCATGCACCTGCAGCAGGTGACAGAGGCCAAAACTTCCCTGCCACATCCTACTACCACTCTACTCCAGGACACAAAACTGGAGAAAACCAGGCATGCTTGTAACACACCACACTGGGAAAATTAGTCATCACTGAAGCACAATGCAAATATCCTACCCAAAATGAACGTGGTGAGCGCAGAGTTTTCATTCTAGAACAGACAAAACATGACATTGCTTCAAGCAACAGAAGGTGAAGTCCCCAGGGTGGTTCCACAATCCAAGGGGAACCCTCTAGAACCACGGCAGGGAGTGAGTAGTACAGTCAGGACTCCTTTGGCCTGGGCTTACCTGAGTTATTCCGGTCATCAACATATCTGAGGTCATCAGCTGCATCGGGCGACTGGAAGAGAACAGCAAATGTGACCATCCACACCTGTTACACCTGTGCCCAGGAATTCCCCACCTCCAGCTTTCCTAGACCCTACAGAGAACCTGCTGCCCTCACAGGTACTGGCACTGCCACAGCCAGGACACGGCCACAGAGACTCCAGCACGAATCCCTCATGCCTGAGTCAAGCATCCACTGCCTGGCCTGTGTGCAGGAAGGAGAGGAAATAACACAAAAGGCAGAAAGTGTAAAGAGTGGAGAAAAAGGCTTTAAGCTGAAAGAGGGGAGATTTGTATTGGACATGAGAGAGAAGTCTTTCCCTGTGAGTGGGGAGGCCCTGGCACAGGGTGCCCAGAGAAGCTGTGGCTGCCCCATCCCTGGCAGTGTCCAAGGCCAGTTTGGATGGGGCTTGGAGCAGTCTGGGATAGTGGAAGGTGTTCATGCCCATGGCAGGGGGTGGGATGAGATGAGCTTGAAGGTCCCTCCAAACCCAGACCATCCCAGGATTCTATGAACTACTGCGATGCTGAGAGAGGCCCACAGACCGCCTGAGGATTTGGAGGTGCAGCCTCCTTTAGAGGCACCTTCTCAGCTGTATGAAAACCCAGTGCTGCACCTGGGGAAATCTGCGTGGTCTGGAGCTGCCACAGGGCTCAAGCCAGTCCCCCAGCTCGCCTGGAACAGAACCTGGAGAGGGGCACGTCCCTAAGGAAGGCACTACAAGAAAATGATGAATGACTTCCAGGAGCAGAGCATAAGGAACAAGTGTCAGTGAAGAACAGACAGCAAATAAAATAAAACTGCCTGAGAATTCTCAAACTGCAGCTCTGCCACAGCCAGCCCATCTTTGGAATGACACACCTTGGGCCAGGATCTTTGTGTCCCCACAGGAAGGTGAAGCCCAATGTGGCAGTGCCTGCTGGCTCTCCACACATGGGTATCTGCTTCATGGTCTGTATATAAAACTAAAAAACCCACCTAAAACCATTCAGACACAGGGCATCTGTCTCAAATTAGCTGTCACAAACGCCATCAGTGACTGACTGACCCAGGCAGTTACAGCTCCCAGCCCTGGAAGATTGGTTCCAGTGGTCCCAGAGCAGGGGCCAGGGGTCTGGATCACCTCCAGAGCTGGGATTCCATGATAATGCAGCCTAAAATAGGCCATTTTAGGAAGGAGAAGCACCTCCCCATAGCATTCACCCTCAGAACCAGGTGTTTACTCCACAGCTCACTGACAGCAGAATTACAATTTGAGAACTGGCACCCCAGCTGCTCCTTGTGCAGGACACCAGACACATCCCAGCTGCAAGTTCACATCTGCTCCAATCTGGCATTTGCTAGCAATAATTTCTATAACTTTCTCTTCCCTTTTAGTTCTCATATTTCATTTAAAAATACTTCAGGAGCCATTCTGATGAAGATGCAGTTGTTTTATATTTGCAAAGCTTTTTGTCATTCATTTTAAAACCATCTGGACCAATTTTTTCCTAATTCCACTTGGCTGAAGCCTCCAATAAGCCCTCAGTTTTCAGCAAGATTGGTGTCACTGCCCCTACACAGGCAAGGCCTCTGCAGAGGGGTTCCCCACATCCCTCAGCCTCAGCTCTTCCACCAAAGCAGGTCCTGACCTATCTAAAGGTGGCTCAGCATGCAGTTTATACCTGGATTTCGTAAACAGGTTTGGAGGAAGGAATAGCAGCAAATTCCCGGTAGTCAAACTTCTTTTCAGACATTGACTAGAACGGACAGCAGAAGGGAAGAAACAGAAAAGAGAGAGTGAGGGGAGAGAAACAGATGGAGAAGCAGCAGCAAGGTGAGCAGCCTAAGCAGAGATCACAGCAGAAGCAGAGGGACATCCTCAGGGAGAGGCAGGAGCGCCTGGATAGAGCCTGGAACGTGGGGCATCCCTGGCATACTGCCTTTGCAGCTCTTCTGGTGGCACAACAGGGGTTTTGAGTCATAGAGGAAACATCATGTGCTCCAGTGAAATGCTAACGCACACCAGCCAGGTAGGAAACCTATTTTTTTGGGGGACATTTATGGCAAGATTCCTGATAGCTGGAGCACAGTCAGAATTTCAATCCAGAGCTGCATTATGGTGTGACCTGGCAGGACAAGATTCCCTCTATGCAGCTGCTCCCCACCCGCTTTCCTGGTCTGTCTCACCAATTCTTACAGTTCTGTGCTACCATGTCCCATGGCATTTACTCCGGGTTAGGAAAAGGAAAATGCTGATTGCAGCTGAAGGTCTGTTTTGTGCTGTTGAGGCCAAAGTCCCTGAAGTGAAGTGAAAGGCTTTCAGAACTCAGGGAAAGGCCCTCTGAGCATGGTGAAAAACTTTCTGAACAAGGAGGTGAAGAACCAAGGAAAGGATGACATAATAAAATAGGGAAACAGAAAGCAGATGTCACATGGGAGCTGCAATAAAGGGAGGTGCCTCTAGCCAGGAGTTTGCCCGAGTTCCATGCACTGACCCCCTCACCACTCCCTGCACCATGCAGCCAGGCCTGGCTCGAGGACTCAGTGGGCCCCACGGCTCCCAGGCACAGCTGAGTACCTAGGGAATACCAGGATTTAGGAAAGATGAAGCAAGCAAGCAGGAGAATATCATACCAGCCTTCCTGGAGAAGTGACGTTCCTGGGGCTACAATCTGCAAGAGGTGACAGAAAAGCACAGTTAGTGACAGCCTGGCTGTGTGACATTCACCCCCCCGAGCCAGCCCCTTCCTCAGCAGCATTTCAGTGTGGTGGCACCATGCTGAGAGCAGACCCTGCCTTCTGCCCTCCCAACAACTACCTCCTTACTGCTTTTTCAGCAAATCAGGATGTTGGTTGTGTTTCCACCCCGGTTCCCTGGAACCTCACCTCTACCTCAGGTGCTATCCCATGTTCTACAGCTGAGGCCCATCCCCTGTGCTGAGAGATGCCACAGGCCCCAAGGACCTTCCAACCAGGCTGAAAGAGGGAATTGCTTCCCCAGCTCTGCTTCTGAGCAGGTTAAACTCCAGGAGTGCTGGCTGTTTCCCCAGAGGCAGCAGCAGCTGTTCAGTACCTTCCAGCGGCGTTGGGGACGGCGTCGGAGCCGGGGAAGGTGACTCTGCCAGCTGCTCCAGTGTGCTGCGCTTCTTCCCCTCTTTGGACTTGGCAATCACCATTTGGGCTTTGAGAGCGTCCTGTTCCAGTGATTTCATCCTGCCTCAGGAATGGGGTGGGGAGAAGAAGCCATCAGTGACTGCCCTGTTGCTGAGGGGACAGGTGGCTGCCATCTGTGCACAGCAGGGCAGTGCCAGCGCCCGCGGGCTGAGCACAGATGGGTGGAACAAAGCCCCCCAGGGTCCCTGAGGCAGGCAGGAGGGCAGGTGGGCTGGCTGCCATCCCAAAACACACATGTGATCACATGTGCCAAACTCACAGAGCCTGAAACACACTAAGAAGCTGCAGGCAGTCCCAGAGGCGTCACGCAACAGGACAGGGACCCAAGCTGGGGACAGAACTGCAAGGATCACACGAGCAGGATTAGTCCTCGGAGGCTTTACTCTCCTCTGTGCTCAGTGTTGCACATTTACCCTCCTCAGCCATCAGGAGATCACGAAAGGCTAGGCTGGATGGGGCCCTGAGCAACCTGGTCTAGTGGAAGGTGTCCCTGCCCATGGCAGGGGGGTGACACTGGATGATCTTTAAGGTACCTTCCAACCCCACTCTGTGATTCTGTGAAATAGCTGTGAAAAAGTGGGTCCAGCCCTCAGTTCCTTTCTCCCCATCAGACAGCCCCAGCATCCCCCCTTGTTCTCTGGGCAGTGGACAGCAGGGACCACTCCCACGTCCTCCTGCCCCAGGAGGCCCCAGCTGGGGCACAGGGACACAGACAGGAGCATGCAGCTGTGGGGAGGGGGCTGTGCACACCTGGATTGGCCTCCTGACCCAGGGATTCTTGAGGCGTGACTCTGCACTGGGCTAGACATCTGAGCTGGCCTGGCCCCGGGAGCAGATGCCCACTGCCGGGACTGGTACAGCTTCCTGGCCAGATCCTGCTCGTACTGTTTAATACTGTCTTCAAGAGCTGAGGATCTGAGGAGGAGGAGCAGGAGAAGGAAGAGGAGAAGGAGGAGGAGGAAGAGGAAGAGATGACGGTGATGAACATTGCAGCAGACAAGCACAGGAAAAGAAAAGAAAGAGATACAGGAACATACCCTGGTGAGGGGAAATACGGGTCTGACACAGCGGCAGCCTTGGCTACACTGGGTCCCAGATCTGATCCTGCCCAACCCTGGCCACTGCCGAGGCAGCAGGAACCCCTGGGGGCAATCTGGGATTGTGCCCAGGAACATCAGCCTCAGAGCCTCTACATCCAGGGCTGCCTTCCCCATGTGCTGGGAGGCCACTGGTAACAACTTCAGCCCCATGGGAAAGGCTGTGAGGTGGTTAAAGAGTGTGTGAGTGTCACTCAGACTGAGGGCTGTGGGGCAGTCTCTCAGTGTACACTGATCATGTGTTCCATGCACCTTGGCTGGACCATGGGAAAAGGGGAACAAATTGGCCAAGCACATGACACAGTTTTGCCCTGGGACACGTGTAACTGAGGGTGTGTGTCCCCAAACCAGAGGAAAACTGCCCAAATGCTCATGGGCCTGGCTGGGCACCTGCCCTTGGTGTGCACCAGGGCCTCTGAACCTCCCTCTTCCCATGGGACACGGGCCTGGAGTGCTGGGACAAGGGGGAATGGCTTCCCACTGCCACAGGGCAGGGGCAGATGAAACACTGAGAAAAAATTCTTCCCTGTGAGGGTGGGGAGCCCTGGCACTGGCTGCCCAGAGAAGCTGTGGCTGCCCCATCCCTGGCAGTGTCTAAGGCCAGGATGGATGGGGCTTGGAGCAGCCTGGGATAGTGGAAGGTGTCCCTGCCCATGGCAGGGAGTGGAACCAGACAAGCTCTAAGGTCCCTTCCACCTCAGGCTGTTCCATAATTCCATGGCTCTGTGCCAGGGGCTGTGTATGCCCAGAACACGTGTGGCACGTGGGTCTCTGTGTGTGTCCACAGAGCACGAGGGGTGCTGGGGGGGAGGGAGGGCATCACACATCCCGGCAGAGCATTGCTGACACAGGGAGAACAAGGAAAGCCCAAGGAGGTGCAAACTGATGGGGGCACAAGTGACAGCACAGAGCAGAGAACTGGAAAGAAGCAGAAGACAGATTAGAAAGGGAGGAACAAACCCAGCGGCACTTGGAGAGAACATGGGTTAGTGGGGCTGAGCCCCGTGTGTGGGGCAGTGCAGAATTTCCCCTGCAGCACAGGGACCTCTAGAGACAGGACCTGATCACATCATTATGCCTGTTCCAGGTGAGGGAAGAGGGACCCTGAGACCACTGGATCCTCCTGGGAGATCTGTGGTAGCAGGGAATAGTCCCTCCTTGTCTTACAAAAAGGAGCATATTACAGTGACTGATTGATTCCCGCCCAAAGCATCAGCCAGGTCCTTCTCCAGGAACTGCACAAAAAGCTGGGCCTTGGCATTGGAAGCAAAGTGGAGCTGAAGCCCTGGTCTGCCAAACTTAAACCCAGAAAAGCTGGATCTGACAGCTCAAGCAGCTTCTCCTTGACAGGTATTCCCTCCTCAGGAAGGCTCTTCTCTTGTTAGCTTCATTTTCCATGAAGAAAACACACTTAAAAGAGACTGAAGGTTTGGGATGAGAGATCTCTCTTCTGCCCACAGTGGACAAACCCATGGTGCTCCACACTCACTAACCCTCCCACAGTGTTATGTGAAACTTTTACTGTGCCCTGAGCAACTCCAGCCAAATGGCAGCTGGCCCAAGACCAGGGGCAGATAAACAGTAACATTACAGGAGCAAATCATATCATCACATCACCTAAAAGCATCCTCTCCTCTCCCAGCATTTTTGAGATTTATCTGCTGGCAACACCAAATTCCTGGAAGAGCAGGGTCCTGAGACTGGAGCTGCACACCTGGGACATGAGCAGGGTCTCTGCATGGACTCTGCTTCCAAAAGTCTGCATGGGCAACATCCCGTTTCTCCTTTTGACACCCATCTTAAACAAAAGTCTACTACGGCATTCCTTGGATACAGTCATGCTGAGCATGAACTAGAGCTGGCAGATCTCAGAAAGCCTTGCCCATCATGTGAGGAACATAGCTGGGAAGTAGAGGCATGAAGGAGTGAAACCCTTGCATGTCTCACTGGAAAGGGATGGCAGACTGGGCACTACCCCTCTCCAAGCACAGTGATGTGGATTTCCAGGAGAGGCCTGACAGGAGGTCTGAAGACCAAGAATAAGTTTATGCAGGATGTCTGATACTGTGGTGCCTGCACAGTGCCACAGCGATGGCTGCTTTTGGCACTATTTCACACTGAGAGCTTTTCCTGAGACAGAGATGTGTGATTCCAGCCCTCTCCAAGCACCTGCAGCACAAGGAACTCGGAGGTCTCTCCAACCTCATAAGGAATGATATGGCAGAGCAAGGCAGTCCCTAAAGAGGCTCCAAGACAGCTGGAGGGAGACCACAAGGGGCAACGGCTTCCCACTGCCAGAGGGCAGGGTTAGATGGGATGTTGGGAAGAAATCCTTCCCTGTGAGGGTGGTAAGACACTGTCACAGAGTGCCCAGAGATGCTGTGTCTGCCCCATCCCTGGACGTGTTCAAGGCCAGGTTGGACAGGGCTTGGAGGAACCTGGGATACTGGAAGGTATGGAGTGTATGAAGGTATGGCATGGAGTGGGACTGGATGGTCTTGATGGTCCCTTCTCACTCGAACCATCCTGGGATTCTGTGAAAACCAGTCTCAGAAAATTTGCTCAAAGCCCCAGAACATCAGTCCAGCTCTCACAGAGGATCTGCTTTGCATTTCTCCATTCTCTGAGCCTCCCCAGGAGCAACAGCCCCACAAGCATCCATGTCAAGCACAAACACTGGAATTGCCAAGTGGAATCACAGTGATCCCTCTTATCTAAAATCCTGTTCCTCTCCAAGCCTCATCCAAAGCCCAGAAGAGACAGCTCAGACTGTCCTTTGAACATCTCCTATAGGAATATCAGAAGAAAAACTATCATTAATAGGAGCAGCCTGACTAATTTTTGGAAGGAATTCTATGAGACAGTAAATGCCTGGACTAGCTTCAAGTCTGAAGTTCTGAGTTAGGAAGTTTTCTTTCTTTCTTTCTTCCACAACAACTTTTTGTCACTCTTTCATAGCTGATGGAACAGCTCATGTGGGTAAGAATGGCCTCTTCCTGCCAGTGTCTTGACTGCAGCACAATTTCCAGCCCAGCCCAACACTGGAAATAAGAAATTCCATTTTTCATTTTGGATATCTAGCCTTGCAGCTTCACGTGGGTTAACCCAGTTAACCCTTCACTGTGTAACCCAGTTTCACGTGGGTTACAAAGAAGGAGGGAACGGTCCGCTGAAGGAAGGAACACGCCCACCACAACACACAGCTGTGCTCGTGTTCATCGAGAGCTCCCCGTGCTCACGGCTGTGCAGGCACTGGAGGAATCCAGGATCCCCCTCCCCGGACAGAAGTGGACAGGCTCAGCCACACCACCAGCGCTTTGCACTACTTGAACAGATCCTACATAACCTCCCTCAACATCTGCCTTTGAAAGGGTCCCCTGTTCCTTGGCTTTACTCCCTTTAGGCCCCAGACATGCAGGAGCTCCCCTGCTCTGGCCCAGCAGGAGCAGTGAAGCTCTGGCTCACCGTGCTGCCCTCCACATGGCTCGTTTCTCAGCCTCCAGAGCCCGGCGCTCTGCTGGAGACAGCTCCTTCTCCTGGGCAGTCAGCAGCTCCGGGCTCTGCATCCGCAGCCGCTCCTGGTGCCGCCGCTCAGCCTTGGCTGTGCGCACAGGAGCCCCAGGATCCGCCGCGCCCAGGGGCACCGGGCTCAGCCTGGCAGGACAGAAACAGTGACAGGGAGGCTGTGGGGCCACCACAGCTCACCGGCCTGGGAGTGGCAGCTCCAGCCCCCTGCTCAGAGCCACTCCACAGGCTGCTGTGGGATGTGGGGGGACACAGAACGCAAGCAAGTTCCTTGAAAGGTTTCTTCTGCCTGGACGGGGCTTGGACTGTCCTTGGAGCAACCCCCAAAGGGAAAAGGGTGAAACCAGATGGTCTTGAAGGTCGCTCCAACCCAACCCAACCCATCCTGGGATTCTATGAAGTTGGTTCTTATCAGTTTCCCTTTCTCCCACTTCATTTGCAGCCTTTGGAGGAACTACCCAGCCCCTGCCCCAGCTGCCCCACTCACCCTGACAGGGAGTTGGTTCTCTGCTCAGACTTGATCCCCTCTTCCAGGGAATTCCTCTGTGAGCTGCTGTTCTCACCAAGCTCCAAGGGCCTGAAGAAAAAACCCCTGTGAGCTGCAGCACCAGAGGCTGCACAGCCAGCAGAGGGTGGGACAGGCCCACTCCCAGAAAGCAACAACTTCTACACGGTGAAGTCCATGACCACTGCTGTGAGCATTCCCCTGGGGATCTCCTAAATGTCCACACGGATATCAGAGCTCATTTCCTGCAGCTGGATGTCAGCCAGCCACTAAAACACACACACACACACAGAGAAGTTTTTCCTCAGTTTTTCCAATAAAAATATTTGCTGGCCTTTCTTTTCCTCTGGATCTTACCCTTCAGTCCCAGGAACTTGGACCTCACACTTGGCTTTGTTAGATGTGGCACAAAGGGATTCCAAACAAAGGAGCCCAAGAAAGACTCACCTTGGAAACACTTCTCACCTGATCCTGACTCTATATCTTCATTAACAGATTAATTTGATTATTACAGGTTCTTCTACGACATGGGCCATGGAGCTGCTCTGAGGGCTGGAACCTGGCTGGGAGAGCTGGGCGTGTTCAGTTTATAGTGACACTCAGCCCTGATTTTTACTGCTCAAGTTTATTTTAATTAGATTTCAATTTCTCTGCCAGCATGAGAAAAATTATTTCAAGAAACACAACTTCAGTCTCTTCCACTGCCTCCCCTACATTCAAGTGTAAATAATAAGCAACTGAAAGTCATCTGACAGATGCAGCCTTCCTGTTCTTCAGCATCCCATGTTTCAGTATGGAAACAAGAGGGATAAGTGGGACTTCCCAGAGAACCAAGGAGCTGCATGTGACTGCTTTCCTCCTTGGAGCTGCCTCAGCACAGGAGCGGCAAGGAAAGTCTCAGGGCATCATTATGTGAGAAGTTCCTCAAGTGAGACTGGGCAGAAACAACAGAGAGAAATGAGATTCCACATGCTACGGTGTGTCCTGCCACTGTGACTGAAACGTGTTTGTGGAGAGGAGAATGTCTGTCCCAAAGACTTCAAAGACAGATAAGGACAGCTCCAGCTTCACTCCAGTGCATTCTTAGTTTATCTGGAGCCTTTGAGAACCCTGTTCTTATTCCTCAGTTCTATGCCCAAGAATCAGGAAAAAAAAAACATCAAGGTAACCTGGAGGCCAAGTCCCAGAGAACTGGGAAACAAAAGCCTAAAAAAAAAATCCCAAACTTGTTTTAGCATCACTTTATCATTCAGCTTATCTTGAAGCATCTGTCCCTAAATATCAACCTCTCTACACATCCTCGGGCACAGCTGAAGGAGCTGTTCCCTGAAAAGAGCGAGCTGGAAAACTTGGCCTTTCCTATGCTGAAGAAGAAATCTTGCCCAGCCCTCTTCCCCGAGACCTCCTGGGACACCTCTGACATGTGGGTGGTACAGGGCTGCCTGTGGTCCTGTCTTACCGAGCTGCTGGAGCCTGGGTGCTCCTTCCATTCAGCCTCTCCACCTTGTACTCGACGCCCTCGATGATGATGCTGGACTGCACAGCCTCAGGCACCTGCCTCACCTCCTCATCCTCCTCAGCTTCCTCCTCCAGCAGAAGGGCTCGCTGCTGCTGCAGCTTGCGGGCTGCCAAGGGAGACAGGAGCCAGCTTACACCACAAAGCATTTGCTGAACCCCCTGGGATGGGACCTCTGGGCAGGTCCTTACACTGAACCCCCCAGGATGGGACACTGACCCCCCCCAGGATGGGACCTCTGGGCAGGTCCTTACACTGACCCCCCCCAGGATGGGACCTCTGGGCAGGTCCTTATGCTTCTCATCACTGCAAGTCTGGGCTGGTTTCAGTCCATTCCCTCTCCACGGACACTTTTGTTCCTCCACAGTTCCACTAATGCTTCAGATGAAACAAACTGCATTGTTTCCTCAGTCCCTCCTTATCCACCAAATGTCCATTCCTGGACACTCTATGGGCAGACTTCCAGCAGCTCCTCGTGCCCAGTGTTCTCATTATCGAACTGGAAACTGGGTACAGTCTCTTCTGCCCTTTTCCTAGAGGAACAGCCCTGGGAGTCTGCATCTTCCCACTGGCCTTCTGGAGGAACCAAGGCCAGGGGTGCTGCTGTTGAGCCCCACGCATGGCAGTGGCCCGGGAACCATTACCCTGGTGAACATCCAAGTCACAGGAGGGCCAGGGACAGAAGACAGGAGCATGCAGCTCTCTGGGACAGGTGTCCTGCAGGTCACCAGTCCCCAAGGGTGTTCCTCAGGGCTCAGGCCTGGGGCCGGTTCTGGGCAGGATTTTTATTAATACTTTTATCTGGCTGCAGGAGTTGAATGCAACATTAACACTTGGCTGATGATGCCAAACTGGGAGGTGCTGGTGACTCTCTCCAGGGCCATGAGGCTTTACAGGAGGATCCAGATGGGCTGGAGCATTGGGCAACCATTAATGGCATGAAATTTAACCAGAGCAAATACCAGGTTCCACACCTGGGACAGCACAATGCCAGGTGCAGGTACGAATTGGAGAGGAGTGGCTGAAGAGTTCAGTAAAAACCCTCTTTTCCATTTCACATTGTTCCTCATCACCTCCTAAAACAACTCTCAAGCAGGAGGAAATTACATCAAAAACGAGAGCAGTAATTTACCTCCAGTGCAAACCTAGAGCAGCACAGTGAGCACTGAGAGATCTGAGAGCTCTGCTGCCAGGCCTGTGTGAGGGTGCCACTCATCTGGGCAGCTGGCACAGACTCACCATCTGCAGTGGCTTTAAAAATGTTACTGAAGTGTTTACCAACTGCAGGCATGGAGCTGCTGGAGAGAGTCCAGAGCAGGGGAATACCCTGAGGGCTGAAGCCCCTCTGGAGACATGCTGGGAGAACTGGAACTGTTCAGCTTGGAGAAGAGAAGGGTGCAGGGAGAACTTATTGCAGGTTTTCAGTACCTAGAGGGTCTCCAAAAGACCTGGACAGGGGCTTTGAACAAGGGCCTGGAAGGACAGGACAAGGGGGAATGGCTTCCCACTGCCAGAGGGCAGGTTTAGATTGGATATTGGGAAGGCATCCTTCCCTGTGAGGGTGCTGAGGCCCTGGCACAGGGTGCCCAGAGAAGCTGTGGCTGCCCCTGGATCCCTGGAAGTGTCTAAGGCCAGGCTGGACAGAGCTTGGAGCAACCTGGTTTAATGCAAAGTGTCCTTGCCCGTGGCAGGGGGTGGGACTGACTGGGCTTTAAAGTCCCTTCAACCCAAACCATTCTGTGATTCCATGACAGAGAACACCCTGAAACTACAGCACTTCCACCAACCCAGAAAGCATCAGCAGAGCATCCACAGAATTCTTCAACATTCACTTACTTCAAATTATTCCCAGGCCTTACAATAATCACACACGGGCTTCCAGAAGTGCTGCATTTCCACGGGAAAGGAATCACTTAACAGGACAAATTTCTGTGCACATATTTCTACGTACCTTCCTCCTCTTTCATTTTCTTCAGGTCATCCTCCCCCACCAAGGACACACGCTTGGGAGGCTTGTCCAGGTGCTGCTGCTTCACCTCAATCTCAAAATACTTCTGCCTCTCACGGAAGGACCTTTGCTCAGGGCTGTGCTGTCCCCCAGGGCTGTGTGTGGCCACCTGCAAGAGTCACAGTGCTTGCCACGGGCCACCCAGCCACAGCACCCTCCCCACGTCACCCCAACCCTTACTCTGCCACCTGCCCCACACTCTTCTCCTTCTCCTCCCCAGCCCTACCACACTACGACCCCATCTCCCCACCCACAGCCCCCATAACTCCCACCTTCCTTCCAGTCCCAGAACTCACCTCCGAGGCCATTTTGGTGTTTTCTGTGCTGCTCTGACCAGACACCTCCTAAGAACAGAGAGAAACAGGCATGTTCTAAAAAGGAAAGTTTCCAGCCACTCCTCAACCATCCTCCAGCCATGTGTCCCCAAGGCCAGGCGAGTTGACACACGCTCCCAAAACTGTCCCAGAATTGGCACAGATTTAACAAGGTTAACAATCGTCGGGAATGAGGATTTATGTTAAATTGAGGGTAAAACCAGGTGTGACAACTTCTGAAAGGGCAGAAACTGAAAAACATGGGAAACAGGCACAAAACAGGAGCAGGGCCTGAGCTAGAGGGGGTTCACAGGAGCTGGTGGGACCTCATTCACACTTTGCTTACATCACAGACAAAACCACCCAAAGTTTACTTTGAAGAAGCAGAGATACATCAGGAAGAATGAAATCTGTATTTACTGGGATGCATAACAGAATATTGGATGAGCAAAGCTACAGGGGGAAGAAACTGATCCACAAAATCTATCTGTGAACCAGGAATCCATAGGGATAAACTGAGAACTGCAAGCAAGTTATGGAAAAGGAAGTTTGATAATTAGACAAACTGAAAGGACCCACATAAAGAGAGCAAGGAGATGACCTCTGGCTTTATCCACACTCCAAAAACTAATTCAGAATTCAGAACTCGAGTGGATCAGCCTGAACAACCTCCACGACTTTGGAGGCATTTGAACAATGCTCTTAGGCCCATGGTGGGATTCTCAGGGGTGTCCTGAGCTGGACTCAATGATCCTTGTGGGTCCCTTCCCATTCAGGATGTTCCAGGTTTCTGTGATTCTAACATCCAAGGCTGCCCTGTTTTGCATGTGAGACTGAAGCAAGGACCTCCAAGGCCTCACCTAGCCTGGACTGTTCCAGGATTCAGCTACATGGAGGGGAAAAGGCAGAGTTCCAATGAAAATCAAAAACTACTCAGAAATGTCCCAGCACGGGTTTAGCCTGGCCCTGGAGTCTGGAATTTCAGACTTCCCTTGCATGAGAATAGCATGGTTGTACATCAGTATCCCAGTGTCCGGGGAGAACAACAACGCCGTGAGATTCCATGAGCTTCCAGGACCTGATACAGACAGGACTCTGCCAGGATGCTCATCTGCGTCATCAACAGGCTCCAACTTCCACAGGGCCTCAGCACATCCCTCCTCTACAGCAGCTTTTTTTTGGAGGGAACAAATCACCACCTCCTTCCCTTCTGCCCTCTGGGCTGCTCAAACCTGTGCTGAAGCTCCCCCAGCAGCTCGAGTTACCTGTGTCCCGAGCAGTGGGTGGGACAGGGGCACTGCTGCGAAGGTCTTGTAGGCCTGCTTGACATTGATGGGGACCTCGTCAGGGGAGGGTGGCGACGGTGGCGATGGTTTTTGCTACAGGGACAGACAGGAGGTAAAGGTGAGCACAGGGGGGGTGAAAAAACCCACATGGGGGAAACACAGCCCAACTCTTGGCCTGCAGAGCCTGACGAGTGGGAGATACGGAATGTTAGGGAACATGGAGGGAATGTGTAAGCCTTGAAAGGGCTGCTCCTGAGCCTTGGCCAGGAACACAAGGAGCAGAGCACTGCACACACACTGTACACGACAGCACGAGGGTCACAGCCCCGTTCTGTTTCCTGGATGGTGAAGGAATGGTACTTTTGGTGGCACAGATCTTCACTGACCTGATGGGAATGTTGTGATAGATCCTCTGGCCAAGGGCATATTCCTGTCCCAGTCCTTGAGGATTTCCACACAATTCAACCAGAAAGTGCCTACCTGAATCAGGGTTTTTTGGGCTAGAACAAAACAGCTACACATTGACTCTGACTTCTATTTAGGGCTGAGGAAGATTCCCTCTAGTGGAAGATGTCATTATCTTTAAGGTCCCTCCCAACCCAAACCACCCTGTGATTCTATGCTCTGATCCAGGGATCTGTGATCTGGAGGAGATCTGCCTTTGATCTCAAATTTTCCGTTTGCAGAATTACACTTACTGAGAAACATCTGACAAAGTCTGAGGGGACCTTCCTACTGCTTGTCGCTGTCTTTGCTGGCCCTTTCCTCACCCACCTTCCCTGTGACCCATCCTGCCACCTTTGGGGGGAAGCAGCACTGGGGTCACCTGCTCAAAGCATCACAGAAATGGAAGGGGTGAGGGGCAATGACACCACAACTTTCCTTCTGCTGGAAAGGAAATCCCCTTTAGCTGTTCATCCCTCCAACCCTCCAGCTGCACTAATCCAGTTCCAGCCTTGCTGGTTTTCCTTAGTTCTGGGCTAGGGCTAAATTGTTTGATGATGCTCCTTCTGCATGGGCTAAAGGACAGCACAGTGAGACTAGAAGAGACTGTGAAATGTGAACCTTGTCCAATTCCGTGGATTCTATACAGCTGTTTGCCTGCAAACCAGGTCTCTGTTTTGGTATCATGTTGTACAAGCTCCAACTGGGAGAGAAGGGCTGGATTCATGGAATCTCACCCAGGATGGTTTGTGTGGGAAGGGACTTAATGCTCATCCAGTCCTTACTCCCTGTCATGGGCAGGGACACCTTCCACTATTCCTTCCACTTTTGTATTGAAGGGACACAGATCTTCTGTCATGGCAAAGGCCAAAATACTTAAATTTTTCTCTCAGATCAACAAACAGCCCTAGGAATACGAACCTTTCAAAATCAATCATTTTGCAAACCATAAAACCCATCAGCAGGATGGTACTGGCTTTTGCTCCAAGGTGCCAGACATCAACAAAGGTTCTGTAGGATTTATGTCTCCACAGAACTCAACACCTCACAAATACAGCTTTAAACCTGTATCTGCTCTGGGGATTTTGGCCATAAAAGCTTCAGCAGTGCAGACTCCTGGGACAGAGCCATGGAGATGTGGGGCAGCTGGGGAGGCCCAGAGAAGTAAGGGGGATGCAGTGACCTGGCCCTGCCTGTGAGGAGTGTGGGTCCCTTCTCAGGGAGCCCAGACTGGTGCTGGACACCTCGAGCCCCAGCTCAGGCACGTGGTCATCAACCCACAGAGTCACCTCTGGGAGGGTGTCCTGCCCCCACAGCACGCGGCACGGCAGCCACCCGGGGCAGGCACACAGCTTTGGGGGACGAGAGCCCAGGCCACTTACAGAGCTGTGCATCCTGAAGCGCGGCTCGGGCTGCTGGAAGGGGTTGGGGCTGTCCCCCTCGTCCGCGCTGTGTGAGGCAGCGCTCGCTCGCACGCGGGAGAGAGGCTGAATGACGCCAGGCTTGGTCTGCTCGTGCCAGTGCCCCAGGACAGGATGGGGAAAGGCAGAGGAAGAGAAGAGGGAGGGAGAAAGAGAGAAGAGAAATGAGCAGTTAGGGCAGCGAGGTGTCTGCCATGCAGGTGAATAAACAAATCCATGCATCCCCGCTTCTCCCCTCAGCTGAGCTGCCTGTGCCAGACTGGCAGGGAGAGCTCCTGGAGCCAATGCCAGAAGAGACTCAGCCAAGGAAGGGTTACACAGGACCAGTGGATTACAGAGAAGGCCAGGACAAAAGGAAGCACCTGCCATACCAGCAGCAGCTACAAGGGTTTGCAAGGTATGGTAAGTGTGACAAAGCTCAGAAAATGTGAGCACCAGGGATGGAAGCAGGGAAACATTAGCAGCCAGGAATGGGAACTGGCAAAAGTTGTGGATGGAAGTGAACCAGACCAGAGCTCTGACTAGAAATGCAGTTATCAGAGCAGAGGCAAGAGTCTGAAACTTCTCCTACATGTCATCATCACTGCTGGATGTTATGTGAAAGTGACCACAGCATCTGCAACTAGAGAGAGTGGCAGCAGGAACTGGGTAAGCCAGCAAAACCTGCAGGAGGGGAAGCTGCGAGGAGAAACAGGAATAAAACGGCAAAAACAGTTGTGTTGGGTTTTCAGAGGGACCATATTTAAGACCTGACGCATTTGTACAAACTTGAGGCATAGGGCAGGACTGGAGGAGACAGAATAGGAGCGGACAGGAGGAAGAGACAAGCTCCATGTGCTGGGGGATGCACAGGGACACCACAGTCAGGTCTCATGGCAGCTGTACTCACTGATTTACTGTCATCCTGCGATGTAATGAAGTTAATGGAAGCCTGCAAACAGAAATACAGGGGTAAATCTGGAGTCTACCCTGAAAGCCTTGAGTTACCCCTGCCCCACTGCCCTCTCTATGCGGGGAGCTCCAGGTCCCACAGAACCCCTGCCCCCCCTCTTCGAGTAAGGAGAGGCCAGAGCCCACCTCCACGAGCCTCTCCCAGCACCTCTGCTATGTGAGGAGGCCCTCGCAGCTCTCTGCACATCTCCAAACTCTGACCCCAACTCCGGGACAGTCCTGGCCCATGGGCAAAGCCCCTGCTCCTGATCCCTGAGCACATCTCCAGGTCCTGGCCCATGGTCACAGTCCCTGCTCCTGTGTCCTGCTCTCATCCCCAGGTCCTGATCCCTGGGCACATCCCCTGGGCGCATCCCCACCCTCGGCGCTTGCCCCCGAGCCCGAGCAAAGCCGTCCCCCCGCAGCTCCTCCCCAAAGCGCTCGCGGGTGCCATCGCAGCAGCGGCTCTCAGGGAGCAGCCCCTCGTGCCTTGGGTGCCACCGGGGTGCTGCTTCCCCAGAGAGGCCGCGGCAGCCCCAGGGGATCCCAAGCCCCCGTGGGGACGTGGAGCCAGCGGAGGGGCGCGGGCAGCGGGAGCAGCCGGGGCAGCAGCGCACACCGCACACCAAGAGCACTTACAAAGCGCGTCTCCCTGCCGGCCAGGTGAGGGGGCCGGGGGGCTGCGGGCACCTGGAGGGGCATCATCAGGGGAGAGAACGGGAGAGAAAACGGAGAGACTGGGTTTTCCGCAGGAGAGCAGCAGAGAGACTGCAGCAGCTGGAGCTGGTGGGGTCCCCACCATGGGGGGGAAGCCCCTCTGCCCTGCCTGGAACACCACAAACACCTCCTGCCTCCCCCCACCCCCTTGCACAACCTGAGGCCAGACATGACCATCGCAATGCCAACTCAGGAGAAAGGATTCCACTTCCCTCACGCAATTCTCTGAAATACGCCAATAAATTCTGGCTGGACTACAAGATGTTGAAACCAAAGAATTAACATTAAAAATAGAGCCAGAGAACAAGAGAGAAAATTCCTCAGAACTTCTGCTCTGGAGCAACAACCTGAAGGTCAAGACTCCTGAATCCCCAGAAAAGGAGAGATCTGGGAGTGTTAAGCCTGGAGAAGAGAAGGCTGCAGGGAGACCTTAGAGCCCCTTCTACTGCCTTAGAGGGCTCCCAAGACAGCTGGAGAGGGACTTTGGACAAGGGCCTGGAGTGACAGGGGAACGGCTTCCCACTGGCAGAGGAGGGCTTAGATGAGATTTTGGGAAGAAATTTTTTCCTTCAAGGGTGGTGAGGCCCTGGCACAGGTTGCCCAGAGAAGCTGTGGCTGCCCCTGGATCCCTGGAAGTGTCCAAGGCCAGGTTGGATGGCGCTTGGAGCAACCTGGGATAGCGGAAGGTGCCCTGCCCATGACAGGGGACTGGAATGACATTGTCTTGAAGGTCCCTTCCCACCCAAACCATCCTGGGATTCTATGAAAACCAATCTCAAAGAAAATTAGCACTTTTGGTAAAAGGAAAACTTAAAAATAACCCAGGTGCTGTCAGAAATGCAAATAGGGAAACGCAGCTGGAACAAAGTGCATTGAAATAGTTTAGCTATAAGAGACAGTATCTTCTTCTCATCTTGCTCTGTTCCTGATGAACACTCAATTCTGAATGATCCAGGAACTGAGGGAGATATGAGACAGGCCGAGAAGCAACAGAAGATGGACTGAAGTGCTGCTCTTACTGCTTCCTGCATGGGCCTGACCCTTCTCCTAAGCCCATATCAGCAGTCACCTCACCCCAAGGTGATTCTGTTCACCTCAAGAACTCCTGTCCAGCTCCTAGACTGAAATGGTTCACTGAGGACCAGGGAAGTGCCAGAGCTGGTGGGGAGAGCAGCTGGAGAACAGCTGGACTCCAAAAGGAACACAACAGACTCAAAATGACTGAGGACAGAGAACAAAGTACAAGTGGCAGTTCACTCCAGTCCCCAGTATAAAATCCAGTAACAGGCAACGACTGTAAAGGGAAAATTTAAAAATCTATTTAAGTTCATTTAACTTCAAAAGGCTCAACTGAGCTGTAACACCTCCTGCTGTGGGGTGGACAGGGGGATCAAAGACTCAGATATTGAAAAGGGAAGTTCAGAGATAATACAAGGAATACAAATGTCGAGGAAGAAGAGGTAATGTTTATAAAGAAAAAAAATCGTCCCAAGTTACAAGAAATAAAGACACTTCCCATTCCAGAGGGAAAGCCTTTGAGCAAGGAGCTGTAGCAAATCACTCCCTGAGGGCAGGGTCACCCGGAACTGGCTGCAGTAAGATCCTCCTACCTCCTGCCCAGCAGTTCTGTGGGTCACCTCCAGTGTCACACACAGAACCAGGGACCCTCTGCAAGCCTGGGCACCAGTGGGCAGCCCTGGTTTACAGACCCAAGATCATTTTCCAAATCCTGACTCCTCCATTTCTTACCACATACCAGTTGCCAGAATTAAAGCATCTCTGTACAAGGCACTGGTGAGACCACTCCCAAAAAACTCACAACTACATGTTATAGCCCCTCCTCATTGTCCTGCAATTAAATTACCCTTCAGAGCTCATTTATGACCAGCTAATTACCCTCCTGGCTCTCTGAGACATTTCGAAGGAGGGAGTTGTTCTCTTGCTCTCTGGTTGCCTGCTGCGATGGATCCCCTCCACCCTGACGATGTCATTCAAGGATGGAAATCGCCCTCAGCTACCTCTGTCCTTTACCCCTGGAAGTGCCTCCCTGCCTTTCCCACTGAAAGTCTCACCTGCGGATTACTGGGAGAATAGGGGGATTCACGCCTGGAATTTCCTGTCCCAGACTCGCCCACAGGAGCCTGAAAGAGAGAAGACAAAGCTCAAGAGAAAGCTCGAGTGTTACTCTACAGCAGGAGGGGGTCTGTACAGCCCAGGAGGCCTGGGACACCCTGAACATCCAGGGAGCAAGGTTAGCAGGGCCCAGCAGCAGCTGGCACATGCCAAAAAGCATTAGAAACACCGAGGGAATGACGTTAAACATTGGATTCGGGATCATATCCCAGTCCCTGCGAGGCCAGCTGGATCAGGTTACAGCCCCTGCCTCACAGCACATCCCAGGAATCCACTCCTGACTCCTCACCTCACTCACAGGCAGCGGCACGGTCCAGGCAAACCTCCTGCTGTGCAGATACTGAGCAAAAAAAGCCGTTCCTGGCTGGGGGGACACAGGGCTCTCCTCACTTCCAGAGGAGCCTCTGGCACCGAGGCTCAGCTGAGCTGGCCACCAGCCTGCCCCAGCTGCTGAACAGAGAGCAGCCCTCCAAGAACCACCTGCACTCTGACTGCAGAACAGAGGAGCACGTTTCACAAGTGTTTCAAATGCCTTAAGGCAGAAGCAGGTCTTTTGGGATTTAGGGAACTATTTAGGCAAACCTACAGTTCCTAGTCACTAATACCACAGACACGCACATGGTCAGTTGAATCAAGTCAGTATTTTGACAGAGCAAGCCTGAAGTGACCTGAAGTTTATACTGGAGCACAGATTCCAGATACCTTGCTCTAAGCTCACCTGGCTACACATCTGTGAAATTCTTCCCAAGGAACTCAAACACTTCCAAGATCCTACAGCAGAGGATAGGGTTTGTTGATCGGTTGGTTTATCCACCGTGCATGGGGCTGTTTATGTGGGGCTGTTTTGATTTTCAAACCTCCCAAAAGGCAGAAAAAGGAGGAAGGGGAGAGCAACGTGGTGCTCATCTGAAGGATGGTGTCTTTGGGTCTGGTCCCTGCTCCACCACAGGCTCCCTGTGCAACAGCAGGAATGTCAGATACAGACAGATTTCCCAGAGCAGAAAGCAAAGTTCTCCCTTGAAATTCCCAAGTCTGAAATCTACTGAATAGTGTCACTGGGAGGAGCAGCTCCTGGGTTGAGGATCAACTGTGCTTTCCAGATGTCTAAGAAGAGCTGTGTTCAGACCGAGGAACTGGCACCAGCACTCATCTTCCACCAGTCCTGCCAGCTCGCCGCCGCCAGCCGAGCAGGCAGGGATGCCACTGCTCCCAGCCAGACCCAGAGGGACAGCAGGGAAGTCACAGATGCCATCCTGTCCCCTCAGCGGGGCTGGGCGGTGCACAGCTGCCATCACCAGGGTTTGTTAGTGGCTGGAGGATGACACAGTGACCGCTGGGGACCGAGGCCCCTGCATACAGCGCGGGGGGCACACGGGGTGGGGGAGGACCGGCCCACGGGCGCCGTGCTGCCCGGCACCGGGGTTTAGTAGGGTGCGGCGGCCCGGGCTGTGTGAGAGCATGCCACACACTACACGCTGCTTGCCTTGGAGTACAGGCTGGTCTTCAGCACGCCCCCCCTGCCATAGCCCAGGGGAGGCCCCCCCAGGCCAGCCGTGCCCGTGGCCTTGCCCCTGCGGTTGGCCACCACAAAGGGGTTCTCACTGAAGGGGATGGGCTGCGAGTCGATCAAACACTCTGGCGTCTCTGGCAGCTGCTCCTGGGACAAGGGACACCCCACGGGGTCCTGCTTGTCTCCCCGGGGCTGCTTTGCCCCGCTCGTGTGCTGCTGGGCAGAGGTGGGGTGCTGAGGGGGCCCGGTCATGCCCGGCGCTGGGTCTGGGGACGCTTCCCGGCCGTCCCATGCCACGGGTGGGGACAGCACTGCACAGTCACCCTCCATGCTGGAGCTGGGCTTAGTGCACTCAACAGGCTGAGAGGAAACAGAAGGATCAGAGAGAAATAAGGAGAACAGAGTAAAGAGGAGGGAGAAAATACAGAGCTGCTGCTGAAGGACAGGGGAGAGAATTCCAGTGCTAATGCCCGCACACCATCCCGACCCTCTCTCCTGCTCTACCACCAACCTGTGACCCCCAGTGTCACTCCCAGGAGAGGACCTGGCTGTGCACACATAGCCTGAGGAGCTGACGGGCACAAGTGCTCCTTGCACTTCAACTCACACACGTTCCTGCAGCTGCTCCCCAGCCAAACTCACTTCCAACACCCGTACAAGCACACGCTCCCCCCGCCCACCCCGGCACAAGCAATCAAAGAACAGTTGGGTTTGGAAGGCACCTCTGGAGATCCTCCAGTTCAACCCCCACTTCACTGAGCCCCACCACCCACGGCCCAACCTGTGCTGTCACCCCAACGCTGCCACACAACCACCCACCCCGTGCACTTCCACCACACCCGCACAGGTGAACATGCTCTAACAGCCCCACTGTATCACAACACACCCGAAACACCAGAGCTCAGTGCAGCACACGGAGCACAGACCCTTTGGGTGGTTCTTGCTGATGGCAGGGCTGAGGCAGTCCCAGCTCTGCTGGGGCTCAATGCACACAGCCCAAATGAAGCCCTGACCCTTCCTCTTAATGCCATAGAAGAGAGTTTGTTACCCCAGCCAGAGCCTTCCTTAGGGGAGCAGTGACAGTCAGGGAGCAAAGACCAAAGCTTCCATCCAAGTGCCTCCAGGGAGCAGAAAGACCTCTCCTGCTCAGAGCACATTCTCCAGCTCCTGTGTCACGGCAGTGGTCACCAAAATAGCTCTCAAGGGTGGGCTGGTGACTACAATGGCAGCTGGGAGGCTCAGGAATTTCGGAGGCCCTCCCCTAACCCCCGACTCAACCTCTGTGGTTGGCAGAGCCCTGGCTCATATCGTGTTTCCTCACCAGTGAAGCCTGTGCTACCCTGAGAAATTCTGCTGTTGTGACTATGTGATTTTTCAATGTAAAAACCCTACTCGTAACCCCTTTTTCCCAGAGGGCCATAATGCCTGACAGTCAATGGGGAGCCTCAATCCCTGTTTTGTTCCTTGATCTGACTGGAACTGGGCTGGATCTGTGTCTTGCTGTAAGCTCCAGCTCCTGCTGCAGGATCCTGGTGTGGGATTCCTCACTCCTCACCGGGGCTATTCCTGTCAGACAAGCCACAATTTCTATTTTGGGTAAGCAAAAATTTGGGCAATGCAGCAAGCTTTCCCAGATTGCAGACAGGACAGACATGTGCTACCCTGCATCCTCCCTGGCACTGAAAGAAATCCAATCTTAAATCTGATGAACAAGTGAAAAAAAAGAACCAGGAGCAAGAAACTGAAGAGAAATAGATTCAGAACAGAAAGTACAGGTTGCTAATTAACTAACCATGGTGACCTGGTATTGAAACATGTCAAGTCTTCTCCATTTCTCATAGTCCAGAAAGCAAAACTTGACTTTGATCATTTTGCTCTGATCAGTCCCCCATGGGTCTGGCATTTATTCCTGTCCAATGCAGAAGATAGAGACTGTAGCAGCTGTTTGACTTTTGTAAGGGAAATGTCAGAGTCACGGAATGCCAAGATGGTTTGGGTGGGAAGGGACCTGAAAGCTCATACTGTTCCACCCCCTTGCCACAGGCAGCGACACTTTCCGCTGGACCAGGTTGCTCCAAGTCCCAGCCAACCTGGCCTTGGACCCTTCCAGGAATGGGGCAGCCACAGCTTCTATCCAGAGGCTGCACTGCACTGGGTGCATGGCTGAAGAGCATCACCCAAACAAGCATTCCCATTCTGCTTCCAATGGGAATTTTCAGTTTGCCTTATAACAGTGGACAAACAGAACAGGTACCTCATCAGCCTTTGTTAAATCCTGCTCATAAAGGGACTCAGATGCAGCAACACACATCGATCCAAGACAGACAACCACCTGCTCCCTTCTGGGGGCCATTCTTGGGGAATCTTCATGTAATTCCACCAATAGTTATAGTGGTCAGTGGAAAGATCTACACCTCTTGTTCCACAGTGGACAGGTGGACCTGCACCTCCTCCTGCTCCACAGCAAGAACAGTTCCCTACAGATCCTTGTGTCCCACAGTGAGGACAGGAACCCTCACAGGGAACCGTGCAGCAGTAAAAGACACCCAGTCACTGTTTAGAGGAGAACGTCTGGAGAGAACTGGCCTGGAGACAGGAAGAAAAAGAAAACCACAACGGGAACAGGGCAAGAGCACCAGTCATCTGGATGAGGTTGTCCAGAGATAGACAACCTGTCACTGACACACCTGCTCTTCCACTGGCCGGAATGACCCTGGCTGAGTCTTCCAGCAGTGACCTAACAGGCCAGGGCAGCTCCTGAAGGACCACCAGAACCTCCCTGTCCCCAGAATGCAGGCAGATGTAGTTTTCAAACCAGAGCAAAGACAAGGCTGGTGACAGCTGGGCAAACAGAGGCACCCCTGGAGCCTTCCCTGAAATGGGACATTTATAGAAGCCGCCCATCACCCCGGCCCCACATTCCCGTGCCTGGCATTCCCAGGCTGACTCCGGCTGCAAGGCACAGCCCTAAATGCTGCTCTGCTCTGGACCACACTTGAGCTGTCCCACACAGAGGCAGCTGCTGCCTGGGGCTGACTCTCCCCCCTCCCAGCTCCTGAGTTACGCTCAGAGATGCTAAAATAAACCTTCTCCTGATATTGCTTTGTTGTGCGAACAGAAAGAGGGAAAAACCAAAAGCTGGGAAGTGTGGGAACAAAAGGAGGCAGAGCTGGAGCCAAAGCAGAGCTCTTATTTGAGTGAGGCCTGGCGTAACAGAGGAAAGAGAACAGGAGAGGAGATCTGTCTGCATGGAATGAGATGGAGACAGGAAAGGTAAAAGAGATGATCCTGAGACACCGGAATGGGAATGCAGAATGGGATGATGACAGCAAAGGGAGATCTTGCTGCAACAGGAGAAAGGAAGAAGACTGAGGATGTGTGAATGAGCAGGCAGAAACTCAGTAGAATGGGCATGATGCAGGAAAGATAAAAGGAAGAAAAGATGGAGAGGTGAGATTTTAAACAACACAGGAGAGAGGTAAGTTTGTGAAATCTGGAATTTTTCTTGGCCACTACATATGAGGGACACAGGCAGGGCACAGGGCAGGAATGTCCACGGCAGGAGTCATGATACACAGCATGACACGTGAGCCACAGGGCTCAGTCACAACCACAGCCACCTCACCTTCTGCAGGCCTGGGGGAATCTTGGCTTTAACAGAATCTCAAGGTACTTTGGGTTGGAAGGGACTCTGAAGACCAGCCAGTCCCACCCCCTGCCATGGGCAGGGACACTTCCACTGGAGCAACAGTGGTAGGCACTTCCACGAGCCGGATGGCTCCAAAAACTGTCCAACCTGGCCTTAAACTTTTCCTGTTTTTAATACTTTCAGTCTCAGCACCCTCATCCCTCCTAAACACCATCCCACAATGGATTTACAACTGATCTATGCACCCAACACTGTCATCACTGTGTCAGGAAGAATCTTTCTCTTCCTCCTTGGCAGCTTTCCAGAGCCCAGTCCTTCCACAACAAATTCCTGCACTCTCCCACTCACATCCCCTTCTCATCCCACTGGGCTGTTCTTTCTGCCCTGTTCCCAACTCTGCTTTTTACAGCTTCTCAAACTATGCCACTTCCCTTCCCAAAAGGCACAGCTGCCTGGCTCTTGCTCTCCTCATTTTCTTACTCCCATCTTTCTTTTGCAGGTACCTCCTGTTTCAGTGCTGGAGTCCCCCACAGTTCTGCTTCCCAGTTTTCCTTTGCAGAGGATGCTGTCAGCTCCCACACCATGGCACAGGTGGAGGGCAGGTAGAAGATGGACCATGGCCTTCTCTGTCAGGACCCCCACCTTCATAGCTCCTCTCTGCCTCCCTGCAGGGACCCCCACCTCCACGGCCCCTCAGTGCCTCCCTGCAGGGATCCCCACCTCCGCAGCCCCCCATGACCCCCAGCCCCACTCACGGCGCGGTTGCCTCTCTGCAGGCCACTGCTGGGCAGCGCTGCCAGGGTCCGGTAGTCCAGGCGCAGGGGTTCACTGGGAACGTTCTGGAGAGGGGTAAAAAAACCACAAACACCAGGAACAGGTCAGGCCTAAAGTCAACTAAATCAATGAGAAAGAGCAACAAAAAGGCAACCACCCCAGTAATAACCAAGGCCTTATCTCCAAACTCATCACAATTCCCACTGCCTGGAAAAAGAGCTGGAACTGTTCTAAACACAACCATACGAACTCATGGCAGGAGCCAAGCTTGAGAAACCCTGCAGAGAATGTGTCACTGCGGACCCCTGGTCACTCATGACTGCTCAGATCCCTCCACTCCTCCTGCCCCCATGTCCACTTCCTTATGGAGGAGAGAATGTGCCATACCTACCCGTTTGCTCCGACAGCATCTGGAACAGCTGGATTTGGACGCATTTAAGAATGCAAGTCTGCAATTCCTCTACAGTTTCTTTTTCCAGCCTTAACTCACACTCACTGTACAACTTCATTCAATTTTGCTTCCCACTGCCTTTCCAACCCTAAATAGAAGCCAAGGTTTCTGACCCAGCCCGTTTTCCTCAATCCCTTACACATTTCTTCTGTTCTGATCTCTTCTCTTATCCCCAAAGCCACATCCTTTTAGAGGAGTAAGTGAAGAACACAAGCTTAGGGGAACAAACTCTTTTAGGGGACTTCTCCATCCTTCCAGTCTAGCTGTAGCCCTGTCCTGGGACTCTCCAGCCCTTCCCCTGCGCTGCTCACCTCCGCTTCCTCCTCAAGCTGCTGCGTGGCTGCCTCCCGCTCCCTACGCATCCGCTCCTTCCACAGGACAGACAGAGCCAGAGCAGAGAGACAAGAGAGAGACAGAGAGGTCACACATGCTGGGCAGGAACTGCTGAGGGGACAGAGGTGCAGTGCCAGAACCAGGAGAGAGGGAGGAGAAACCCAGCACAAACACTGGGACTGGGGAAGAAGGAGCTGGAGTTCGGCACTTGCACCGTTGTAGCCACCAGAAAGGACAGGGATAGAACACGATCATGTGGGTGCCACAGGTGAGAGGGGAGAGCAGGTGTCCCCAAGATCCTCAGCAGGGACAATCCTGGGAAAGTAAAGAGAGCTACAGTGTCCCCAAGCACAAGCTACACCAGCACCAAGGGAGAGGAGGAGTTTGCTCACTGCTGGAAGAGACACCTCGATGGAGCACAGACAGGACAGGCTGGAAGGGAATGGAAAAACAAATCTACAGAGCACAGGCCTGGCTGGCTTATAGCATCACATACAGAATGATGCAAATACATGCAAAGGGACAAAAAGGTGTTGGCACAAGGTCAGCTCAGCACCAGACGCCAGCCTGTGGTCACTGAGCACTGCAGGAACATTAGAGAGCGACCAGTGACTAATCCCAAACGCCCCAGCCACGGGCTCACTTGCAGGCTGCAAGAGGAAGGGAACAGCGCAGGACTTGTCCTAAGGACTGATTTCTGGGCACTGATATTTCTGTGACTTGTCACCCGGCACCTCTGGGCAGAGCTAGGCCTGGAGACAGCACAGCAGCATCCTCCCCTTCTCTTGTCTATGGAACCCTTTCAGCTGCTCTTCCCAAGCAGGAACCAGATGGCCCAGAAGTCCTGACACTGGGAGGATGAGAGGTGGAGGGCAGCTGAGACGGAGCCAACTGAAAATTCTGCTGAGCACCTGGGCCCTGTTCTTTAACAGATTCCATGCACTACAGATTCCCACTGTGCCACATGACCCCTTGACCTCCAAGCAAGGATAAGCAGCATGAGAAGACATTAATCCTCTGGAGGATCACAACTCCCAAAAGGATACTGAAGGATATTCAAGGTAAAGTTTATTTATTCTGAATCTAGTTATCCTTGTCTTGGCCCAGAGTTTTCTGTAGTGTGAGGGTTCCAGGTGACACTAATCTGGTGCATGACTCTTCTCTGAGGTCATGTTCTGAGGAGCGACAGGAGCACCAGTCAGTCCAGATGGAGCTGTGGCAGGCTCCAAATTCGTCTCTGACAGTATCTGGGGAGGATCTGGATTAAGACTAGAAAAATAACTACAGCCACAGAGCCAGGAGAGAGCACCAGGAATCAGTCCACAGAGGTTTGGAGTTACTGACACTTCTACTAGAAATTGAATCAGAAAACTGAAGGCAAGAGGTGTCAGCAGGGAATGGGTTTGAAAGCTTCTACTATGAGTAGAGCAAAGGCATAATTTCTCCCAGTTATTCAGTTCACAGCTTGCTGTGGGCTGGAGACACGTTTGGTCTCTATTGCTCTTGTGCAAGAACGAACATGAAACACTGAAGAGTAAGAAAAACCAAAAATGGTGACAGAAATTACCAGGGATCTGGCACCAAGACAGGAACTTCCTTTGGTATTCCAATGGCCACCACGGAGTGCTGGCTCCACCACTGGGATAAATTTAACCATCAAAACGAGTTTTAGAGACCAGATTCAAGGTTTAAAAGGCCCAGCAGAAAAGCATGTCTTTGGTCATGGGCCTCAGGATCCTGGGAGGTCCAAGGAACCTGGAGCATCCATCACTGCCTCCTCCTGGCACACCAAGGGAAGGGGCACCAAAATATATCAGCGTTTTTTAAAATGAGATATGGCCAAGGCTACTTCACCCATCATAAAGGTTTTTCTGGGGTTTTTTTTGACCCAAGTATTTTTATGTAATCTCAGTATAAATTTTGGCAGTCTTTCTCTACCTGAGCCTGGACAAATGTCACTTGCTCAGCCTGAGCTGCACCATTTGGGGCCACACTTGGTATATTCACAGGTGTTAGGAATGCTGATACTGACCCACAGTACCTGAAGTCTCCTGGAACGTACTTCAATCCATATATCCATATTCAAATCCATATGCTGCCAACATTAAAACTGGCAGGAATACCCTTTGGTCCAACAGAAACACAATGAAATCAGGTTTGCTGAAACTACATCAAATCCCTCTGAGTTCCTTCCAGGCAAGGAATGAGACATTTACAGGAACAACCTAAATCTGATCTGAATTGCCTCTGCTCTGGGCTGAACCAAGAGAACTGTTGAGGTCCCTCCTGCCCAAATTATTCAGGATGGTTTGGGTGGGAAGAGACCTTTCAGGGTCATCTTGTCCAACCCCTGCAATGAAGGACATCTCCAACTGGATCAGGTTGAAGATCATTCTATAAGGTCACTCAACTTCCATCCAGAATTGCCAACCTCACCCTGCTCTTGTGGGGCAGCACATGTGAACCAGCTCAGAAACTGAAACTGCAACTGCAGAGAGAACCCAGAGAAACTTCAGGTGTATCTGAACTGGAAACCTGACAAAACACCTGAAAAAATGTACACACTCATCTGCCAGGAGAGCAGACTCCCCACTGACAACACGGAAGAATTCAGTTTTGCCTCTTCTTCCAGTGACTCTGACTGGAGAAATTACCATTTTAAGAGGGATGACTGGAAGCTCTAAGCCCTCAAGGGGCTTGAGTCTGCTGATCTGTTTCTGTGAAATTCTACTTCTGTGAAATTCACCTTCTGTGCAAGGCTGAACCAGTGGGCAGAGACACAAAAATCTCACAGCAAAGCAGAGAAATGACCATGTGAACTGAGGGGCACAAAGCTGTGACTGATTAACAGCATCCCTTCTCCACTCAGGGCAGCTCAGAGCTGTGTGTTCTCATCCTTGCTCACAAAAGCTCTGTCAGTAACAGGGTGCTATACAGAGAAAACTGATTAAATTTGGGACTTTGAAGCTCATTGGCCATTTTTCTTGAAGCTGCAGCTTGGCCAGGAGGTACTAGCAGGTAACAAGGGTGGTCTTTGTGAGTATCACAGGAGCATCACCAGAGAGGTGCACAGGGAGGTACAGCAAAGCCAGAGAGCAGCCAGGGCAAGAGAGCACTGCACTACAGAGAGGGAATGCCCAGAGCTCTGCCCCATGGCCCTGACAACGGGGCAGAGATCCAGAGTTCTCATGGCACTGACAGCAGGGCAGAGCTCCAGAGATCCCCTTGGCACTACAACGGAGCAGAGATAACCTGTGACACCTTCCTTGGGACTCATGGGCTTGGCAGAGTCACCGCCACAAACAGATTCTGCTACACAAATAATCTCTCACCACTTTCTCCATTTCTTCTCTCTCCCAGTGAGTGGCTTCTCTCACCATTTCCATCTCCTAGGAGAGAGCAGAGTTAGAGCCACCTCATCCCGTGCTCTCTCCACACCTGCAGCATCTAGAACCTCACAAAGGTGTCACAGTCCCCTCCTAGCGTGTTCCTGATCCAGGTGCTGGGTCCTGCTGCTCCCATGCCATGTCCACTGCACATCACACTGCAGGCTGCAGGCACCAAGGGAGACACTGGAGATTTCCAGAAACTGCTTCCACTCTCTAACATGCTCCCAGCTCAGCCACAACACACACCTTCTGCAGGATCTCCAGTTCCTCGGGGCTCAAATCCCGGTCGATGGAGGAGATGCTCTCCAGGCTGTTCTTGCGCCCAATGCCAGCAGCAAAAGGGTTTGCAATGACTCCTGGGGACATCTGCAAAGCAAACGGCAAATCACACCTGGTGGAAGCCTGCAGAGGTGCCATTCCAAAAATTCCCTACTCCAGGCTCCCAGATACACAGTACCAGGACAATCTCCAGCAAATCAGAACCAGTACTCTTTCAACAGCTTGAAATCTTATTCCATAGAATCCCAGACTGCTTTGGGACCTTTGGGACCCAAAGAGCATGCAGCTCCATTTATGCTGACAATTGTTAAAGGAACCCAAGGTCTAAGTGATGCCTTGAATTTTAACTTTTATATTTCTTAGATCCTGTTGTACTTAGTGTGTGTAACTCTGAAGTGCTTTGTAACCTGTTAGCTGCTCTCTCGGGCAGTGATAGACATAACAACCCTCTCCAGGCCTGCTCTCCAAGGACATTTGGACGGTCCTAAGCCCAGAAAGTGTAAACCAACAGCTAAAGAAAGGGGGGCAAGCCAGAGAGAATTCCATCAGTAGCTGAAGTTTTAATTGGCGAATTTATGCTGATATGCTAATGTACCAAAACCTATAACTGGGGTAAGAACTTGTGACTTGTCATCCATCTTGGGGTCCATCTTGGGTCTGATAGCCCAGGGTGTGCTCCCCAGGGTGTGCCCTTGAAGGTCTTCAAATAAATATTCACTTTTATTCTCTTACTCCTGTCTAGTCTCTGTTTGCAGGTAGCCAATTAAGGCATCATAAGTAAGCTGAATTTAAATTGATCCAGGTGCAAGAAGCAGATAAGGGGAGCAGGGACTGGGTTCATATTCTGCTGGAGAATATAAAAGCTGACTAGCTAAGCCCTGGAAACAGAAATCTGAGAGAGCACAGGATTGCTCCAGAGAAATTTTACCCTGTGGGAAAAGACGAAGACCAATAAAGAGCCAGACCATTTATTGTAAATGTAACACTGGCCAAGAAAATATGGGCATAAATAGCCTAGTGAAAATCAGCTTCAAAACTTTTTTTTTTTTTCAGTGCTGTGCTGTTGTGGGAAAGTTCTGGAACCAGCAGGAAAAAGACAGTCCTGAGGGACAATCGCTTTTCTGGACTGGAGACCCTCTCCACCTCATATCATAGGCCAGACTTTGAAATCTAGGACCTCAAAAAACCAAAAAAATCTACAGCAAAAGGGTGGGTAAATCCAGCGTTCTGTGAAGAAAGAGGTGGGAACCATGCGGGGGATTCTGGTGACTCCAAGAGCACCTGCACTCCAGTCCTCACCTCGATGGCAGCCGCAGCCTTGGGGTCGAAGCCGTCGCACACCAGCACGAGGAGCGCGTCGCCCACGCCCCGCAGGATCTGCACGGCCTCCGTGTGCGTCATCCCCAGCAGACTCTGGTGGTTCACCTCCAGGATCCGCATCCCCACCTTCAGGCGGCCGTCCCGGGCTGCAGCCCCGGAGGAGCTCACCTGGAACACACCAAGGGCTCCTTGAGCAGGTCAGAGGAGACAGGAGAGCGTGGGGACCATGGCGGGGAAGGAGAGGACAGCACACAGGGAATGGGGACAACAGCCTGCGGCTGCAGTCGGGGGAAGCACCTGGAAGCACTATGGAGAGGGCAGAACAGGAAGAACCTGCACAGGCTGGTGGAGGGAACAGGTGTGGAAGAACCTTTTATGTGAGATAAAAGAATGTGAATTTGAAATGTGTTGTCCCAAGGAAAGAAGCAGGTGAGAAGGAAAAGTTGTCACATCAGGATGCATCTCACAGAAAGAGAAATCACTTTATGGTGGGAGAGAGACACAATGGAAATGCAAATGAAGACAAACTAAGGAGGAAGGAGGTAAGGATCAGACACGCAAAAAAGAAGAGGAAACGCACCACTTTGTCTCTCGGTTACCAGAAATACACAGGGAAAATCAGAGGCAGGAAAACCCCTCCAGATAGGACAGGTAAGAGAGGTTGAGGGGACTAACACAGCTCAAAGGAGAGCAGGGAAGTTCAGACCTTTGGTTCTCTGCAACCAGTATTGGGAATAAAAGGGAGGGGAGATGGAGTAAACTAACTCTGCGCCATGCTAAACTGTGAACCTTCCAACCGCCAAATACTGTGATGCTGCAGGAGAGAAAACCAGACACAATTACTCAAAATAACTGTCAGAATAATCCCAGGTCTTCTTTTCCTGCTGGAACAAATGTGCCAGGTGAACGTGCAACTGTCACTCTGAAAGAGGGAATTCATTCTTTTAAGTTTAGAACTCAGATTAGAACAGTTACAGCCACATAATGACAAATGCTGAGTGTTCCCTTGACTTAACAGCAACCAATCATAAATTATCAGGGCTGACTGCCAATTATGGAGTGTCTTCAGCCATGAGGATAACTCACACCAGCAGTTCCTACCCCAAAAAACCAGCTAAACAGGGAACCAGTGACACTAAGGTGAACACCCAGAGTCCTCTTTGTCAGCAGCAAGACCAAAATGACACCACTTTTTGCTGTGCTCTGCTGCCAGCGAAGAAGAAGCAATAAAAACCTTTTGGTTATTTAAGCATAAGTTGAACAAGAAAATGTGTTACTTCTGGGGGAAAAGTGATGTGAGAAGTATGTGTGACACAAGCAGTCACTTAAAAAAGGAACAAAATTACACACAGGGTGCATGGCACAAGAGAAAAGGATAGGAATTCCTGACGCTTTCCATGGCAGGAGGAAAGAGCTTGCATGTCTAAGTGGGCAGGAAGCCACAGGCACATGGAGACCAATAGGAATGTGGGTAAAAGGAAAGATGTGTGGGTTTGCATTATAGAAAAAAAACACAAGAGAAGAAACACAAAGCAAAATAAAGGCAAGCAGGAAATAAAAGAAGAAACTGAGTAACTGTTGTAGAGGAGGAAATATGAAAGGACAAGGATTTGACTCCTTTGCTGGAGGGAGAATCTCCAGAACAGATGCACCAGTGAAAGCTGAGAGCATATTCCAACAGCTCCCCCTCCTCCCTGGCAGTGCCTGCAGAGGTAGTGCTCTGGTACCTTGGAGATGAAGATGCCTTCATCAGTGGGATCAAACGGATTGCCAGCATGGCCCTTTGCTCCACCCCGGATGCTGATGCCCAGCTTCTCTCCTGGAGCCTTTTCAATGCAGATTTCCTGGAAACACAGAAGAGTCTCCTTGTTTCTGGGCCAAGTTCAGCTGAGGGAGCACTCCTCAGAGCGGCCACAATTCTAAATGCCCTGAAAAGGAACTGAATTAGTCCCATCCCTCCTTTGGCAGTTTACTCCTGTTGGTGAGGACCTGCCCTTTTCTGTTCCCTGCTCCCATCTGGTATCTCGTCATTCTCTGATGACAGAGTCACCACGGCCACAGCAATAGATCCTCACCACACCCCAGCTGCAGATACACTTACAAAAGCCTGGATTCTGTCAAAGGAGAAGGAAATTCCAGCCAGGAGTCTGGTTGTATCCTAGTCCCAGACCTCCAGCCCGGTAAGAAACTGCCCCCAGAAGCATCCCTGTGTGATTGCCCCCCAGCCCCCTCCCTCAGAACCCACCTGCATGCCAGGTGGCGGTGGGTCTCTCCGGACCACCATGGTGAGCTCCTGGGCGTTGGAGAGCAGCGCGTTCACAGCCTCCTGGTGGGTGGCGTGGCGCAGGTCGATGCCGTTCACCTCCAGAATCCTGTCCCCGACGCGGAGCCCGCTGCGCGACGCCAGCCCCCGCAGAATGACCTGCACAGAACCGTCAACACAGCTAGAGAAGGGAAGTCCATCTCTCCTTGGAGATGTGACTGTGTCCCTGGGCAGCCTCCAACACCCTGCAGGCCTGCTCTGACTCCTCTCTCTGCAGACAAAGTTCCCTAAGAGGTGACATATGTGGGAACACTGGTGAAGAATGAAGTGGGACGTGCTTTGAAGTGCTATTCCATAGGTTATTCTCATATTCCAAATTTATTCTGAACCAATCCTGTGCCAGTTTTGCCGCTATTTTGCCTATGACTGTAACCAGGGCTGACGGCACCAGTGCTACTCCAGTCCCCACCCAGTGCTCTACAGGGGCTCCTGAGAGCTACAGAGGGACTAAATACATAACCAAACCTGTGCTCCTGGTGAAACAAAGGAGTCAGCAAGGAAAGGGTGAAATCTGTGAGCACATGGGCAAGCAGGGATGGTGGGAAAGAGTTAGTTAGGCTTTGAGAAGAGCCTGCCTCATTGATCTGCTGACGCACTGCACGAAAAACCATGGGTACACGAGAGAAGAGATCTGGCAGGCATCACTCCGAGAATTCCAAACAGCCCTTAACAAGGTCTGAACCCAGCCACAGGTGTCAGTGGAGTCAGATTCAGCAACTTCCAAGTGACAAGAGAAGTCAGGAAGTAGAAAGGGTTCAGCAGGGATGTCCTCCCCAGCCTATTTCAATGAGCGTGGATGTGCAGGACTGTGGGGAAATGGGCTGCAGCCAGTGGCCAGCCTGAGTGCTGTCCCTGAATGGCATGAGCTGCTGTCACCACTGGAATGGGAACGTGGGATCAAAGGACACTGGCCTGAGTGCAGCAGAGCAGCTCTGGGTGTCCCAGTAGCCATACACTCCTCCCACCAGCACTTTCCCAGTAAAGACTGGCTTTCTGCAATGCCAGCATCTTCCCCGGACTCATTAAAGCCAACATGAACTCAGCAATTTCAGAAGCTAACTGGGATCCCTCCAAAGGGTTCAGCACGGTTTATATAGGTTTGAGGCTTTTACGTGCCCTCAGATGGCTCCAGCAGCAGCAGCACATCCAGTACCACCCTTCCCACATCCCTCTCCTATGCCCTTATTTCACAGACCCATCCTGTACATCTGGACTCACATCAAAATACTTCACCTTAATCCCAAGAACCCAACAGCTCAGCAACACTCAAAGCAGCTCTCCTGGGACTCTACCTTGGAGATGAAGACCCCTGGCTCATGAATCCCAAAGGGATGACTGGAATGGTCACTGCCTCCGACGATGCTGAGGCCCAGGGGACCACCTGCTTTCACCAGGTGAATTTCCTTAAGGAAACAAGAAGCAGTGTCAAAGGCAATGAAGGGTATCACATACAGACCACAAGCACTGACGGACATGGAGTCAGGGGTGTTTTGCATGGGTAAGCACAAGGTGAACACTCTCGGGACAAGGGGGCTTCCCATGTGGGACTCTGCAACCTGGAGAAGAGCTAGAAAGGGGCTCCAAGAGAGCTGGAGAGGGATTTTGGGCAAGGGCCTGCCTGGAGTGACAACACAAGGGGGGATGGGTTTCCCCTGAGAGTGGGCAGGGTTAGATGTGTTGCTGGGGAGAAATCCTTCCCTGTGAGTGTGGGGAGGCCCTGGCACCAGTTGTCCAGAGAAGCTGTGGCTACTTCATCCCTGGAAGTTTTCAATGCCAGGTTGGACTGGGCTCGGAGCAACCTGAGATAGGGGAAGGTGACCCTGCCCATGGCTGGATGGACTTTCAGGTCCCTTCCACCCCAAGCCTTTCTAGGATAACTTCTCCAGGCCTCAATAACCCAGCGGGCCGGTCCCCATCACAACACCGATCTCTCCAATGAAACCCAGCCAGGACTGCACTGTCCCCCACCCCAAAGCCAAGCTCACCTCGACAGGGTACTGATCCTCCAGCCCTTTGGAGAGGTGGTTCCTCGGCGGCGCCGGCATCTCCTCGGGCGGGCTGTCCCCGGGGCCGGGGGGCGGCGGGGGGGAGTGCATGCGCCCGCGGGGCGCGCCAGGACAGCCTCCCTCGCCGGGCTGCTCCGCGCCCTCTCTCTCTACCAGCAGCACGATGGTGGGGGAGGCCGCGGTAAGCAGCGCTACGGCCTGATCATGCCTGGCTTCTGTCATGTCTACCCCATTGATCTAGAACAACCCGCAAACTCGGCGTCAGACCGGCACCCCAGCGCTTCCCGGCCTTCCAGCGCTCAGCCAAGCCCCGGAGGAGCCCTGTCCTGCTGGCACGTGGCCCCCGCTAACAGGCCTGTGCCCCAAAGCACCTCGTAACTCTCCCAGCTCCCTCTGACCTGGCAAAGGGATACAGGCACCTGCTCATTCCCACTGATCCCAATCTCCTTCCTAGAGAGCTTTCCTGCCCCTTTCCCACGTTCCCTGCACACCTGGTGCCCTGCAGCACCACTGACATGGTGGGGGGACCACGCAGGCCAGGTGTGAAGTTCCACCTCCCGCAGCCAAATGTCTCAACATGGGAGAAGCAAAACCAGTGACTGTCAGTAGCGATGCTACAACACGAGCATGTGCCAAAGCACCTGTGCCTTGTCACTGAGCCACCTGCCCTTATCAGTCACCCAAAGGCCAGACACTAACACTGCAGGCACGATTTGACAGGTAACAGGACCTGTCACTGGTCTCCGGGCCACTGGCTGCCCACGGTGAGCACCGTCATGGTAGCCTGGGGAAGATGCCAGCTCTAAGGCATTAAAAGTGACCCCAGGTACAGAGAGATTTGAAAGAACAGAAGAAAATTAAGATTTAAAACAGCATCCCTAGAAACTCAAAGGACCAGAATGGATGTACAAGGGGCAGAAACCTGATGAGAGCCAAGCTGAGAGAACACAGACAAAACAACAAAACTTGACAGGAAAAAGTTGAAGCTGAAAATTAAAAGGTTTCTAGTCATTAGGTTCTGGAAGAGCTTTCCAAAATGAACAATGAGGACGTGAATAGCAGCTGTCAAGATGGGGTCTGATCAGCTCATGAAATAACAACGTGACTGTAACAGTCACAGCAACTGGGCTTTGTAGCCCAAGTCACTGCCTGGTTCCCAGAAATATTATTGCTACTCCCCAGCTCCTTCCCAGAGAGCAGTTTCTGGACTAAGCTGACATGCACCATCTGCCAGGGCTTTGTCCAGGCTTCCTGTGACACCCCCAGCACTCACCCGACCTGCCCCGTCCCACCCATAGCTGCGGGCACTGCTCTCCTCAGGACAGGGAGGGAGGAGCACAAGTGGCCCTGTACTGTTCTGGGAACTCCATAGTGTCACCTCTGCTGAGAGCACTGTCCCCAAAGGGACGCCTCTGGCACGAACGAGAAGGATCTCAAGGCAGCAGCTGGCACGTGCCCACAGGAAAGGAAGGATGAGAGGGACTGCGTAATGGCTGCTGAGCACAGGACACTGGGCATCAAGCAGGAAAGGTCATAAATTAACCACAGAGGTGCACGGCCCTTAACCGAGTGCAGGTAACAGACACACGGTTCAGACGCTCCTGGATGGATCCTTAAAGCAATCACCAAAAGCAATCACCCAAAGGAATCACCCACACCAGAGAAGTGTGACCAAACTTTGGCAACCGATTCACAGAACTGCAGATTGTAAGGGGTTGTCTCAGCACATCTCTTGTAGGAAAGGGCAAGGTGGCTGCAGAAAGCTTGAAGGAGGTGTTGCAGGAATATGCAGCACATTATGGGACATTTGGCAGAACAGGAAGAGAACTGGAGGTGAGGAACAAGCACAGGGAAATACAGGGGAGAACAAGAGGCTGCTGGTCAGTGCTGGTCTGGCCCAGCTTCTGGGCCTGAGTCCACATTTGCTCTGCCGTCTCTATTTATTGTGCCAGTTCACTCTGGGTACACGTGTGAGAGCTACTGGTAAAATTCAAGCTGGACTAGCCAGCAAGTAGGAATCCAAAACGTGGGAAGACTCAAGATGTGGCCCAGAAGCTGGATGAAAGGCTTGGGCTCTGACCAAAGAGCCTGGAAGACCTCGCTGCTTAGGGCAGAGGCTGGAGACCTGCAGACAGGAGCATTACTGAGTGAGTGAGGGAGGACGTGTGCACATTCCAGCAGCAAACTGAACCGCGATGAGCGCGAGGGCAAGAGCAGGGAGAAGCTGGTTGTTGTTCCTGCCCTGTGAGGACTGCCTGTACACCTGTAAAGGTACTGCCCCCTTCCTGCCTCTGTGATCTGGGACCAGCTGTGTCTGCAGCGTGTTCCATGTCTGGAGTCTGCCCTTACCCCTCTTGATGGCTGCACCTGGGAGCAGGCAAAGCAGCAGCCCTGTGTCCACGGGACTGGGACAGGAGGATTCCTTGGGTCCTCTGATGGTTAACAAAGGCAACATGCAGGAGAGACTTGGCTCTATCACCAGATCAAGGCCAAACATGCTCACCAAGCGGGAACAAGACAATCTTTAAGGTCCCTTCCAACCCAACCCTTGCTCTGACTCTACGACTTTGTGATGATACTGCACACACAGACCTGCTGCAGCATCACCCACTCCCATTTCTCACATCCCCTCTGCTATTGCACTGCCCCTGACAGGATGAGAGTGGTCAGGTGGGGTCAGATGAGAAGGGCACAGCAGTGCCTCCCTGGAGCAAGAACCAGGGCACAGGAATCCTGGAGTCACAGGTGTCTCAAATGTAACAGCCCTTGGTGCATTTCACCCAGTAAACTCCACTACCCAGCAATCCTGGTGGCTACCCAGCTTTTGGGCAACTAATTTTCTGTGGCCTTTATCTAGCTAGAGAGCAAGGCCAGCCATGCAGCATGACTCTCCAAGTGCCATGGGGAAGGGACAGTGTCTGTCCTTTCCCTGCTCCACATGTTTGTCTGTGTGCCAGGGAATTATATTATCCTGACAAATCTCTAAGGGGTCACACTGCCTCATTCAGCCTTCATGTGTCACCTATCACTATCCTAAATCTCTCCACAGTCTGTTTTCTTCCCAGCCCCATCCCAAAAAAATCAGCTGCCCTTAGCAACTGCTCCCAGTCCTGCACCCTCCCCGCTAGATTCCCATCCCAAAACTCCAACTCCTCCCAGCAGGTCCCTGTCCAGTGTCTTCCCCCACCAAAATGACTCCAAGAGACACAGGAACACAGGGAAGCTGGGGAGTGAGGGACAGTCACTGGGGAGTGGTGCGGGGTATTAACTCAGAGGGGAAACCTAGGCTGGGCTCTTCAATTCATGTGCTCAAAGCTCCCTTAAGAAAGTCAAAGGAGCAATCCCAGTTCTTCTCCTGAGGAGAAGTCCAGGTTTTAGAGCACAGGGGAAGAGCAGGAAGCTGTGCTGTATTTATTTTCTTAAGAAAACAGAATTCTTTGGCAAAGTAAGAGCTGAGCATGACCAGGAGACGACGACTTTGGAAATGGGTCCTGCCTATGGGACCCATGAGCCTGTACCCAGCAAGGGCCCTCCCCTTCCCCATGCAGGTACAGGCAAGCTGCACCCACATCCCAGAGATCACAGCATCTCGGACACTTTCCAATAAAAATGGGCAAGTGCTCCTTCAAAACAGTGTGGTAAGCAGGCTTGGAAGTTCTGGGAATAGTCCTGGTGAGTGTTCTCCTGAAAGGTGACGTGTTCCTGCACTCATCAGTACCAAATGTGCATGGCCACACACACCTCCAAGGGGACCCTGCTGGGGGTGTCAGGATTAATGACAGCAATGCTTCAGCTACGTCAAAATCTGGCAGAGGCCCGAACTCCGCAAGCCCCGAGCTCACACATCCCATAAGGAATCCGCTGCAAGCTATTACTAGGGAATTAGAGCTGCTTTTCCTATGAAGCTGCCCATGGATATAAATAGAGCTGCTGAAGCAGGGTGGAGACAGGTTTGACTTTTGAATCTGTTCTGAGATTTTATGTCTCCTTTTTGCCACAGGTCAAGCAAACCAATCCCAAATGATGGGCCTCAATACTGCTTCCATACCATGGAGCATCAAAACATGAGCAAATCCAAAATAATTCAGTCTATCTGTCATTAACTAGGGTCTGGGCTTGATTTTGGAGAATGGGGAGCACTAGGAGGGAGGAAGAGAGGCTACACCAGTTCAAGCTTCCTGCCAAGACACCAGTGTCAGACCTGAGCCCAAGCTCCACTAAAATGTTGTACTCGAGCAAATACAACACAGCCCCAGCCCAGGGATAGAGCAGACAGAAGCCAGCACTGACGAGGCTGTATCAGTGTTTACTCACGCCAGCACTGTGGTAACACGTGCTCTTACCACAGCAGCTGAGCCAGAAACCCACCACCAGCACCAGGACGTAGGAGGTTTCCCTAACAGGCAGCATGCGAGCATGGGAAGAGGGTTGGGAGGCTCAGGAGAGGGTTCCGCAGGAGCGGGGTGAGGACCAGGAGGCAGAGACACGAGGTGAGAGCAGCGAGATCCGCACGGACAGGACGGGAGACCAAGGCCAGAGTCCCAGGTGAAGCAGGGAAGCACTGAGGTACCCCTGCCCTTCTCCACAGCACCCTTGGGCAGCTCCTTCTGCTCCAGCTCGTGCTGACCCTGCTACCTCACTGTGCCCCAAGGGCTCCCCCTCTCCCCACGGCAGAGCCCCCCGGGGTGCTGCCCAGGCTCCAGAGGGACACCAGGCTGGGGCAGTGCTGCCCTGTCCCCTCCCTCCACACCATTCCTGGGGAAGGCACTCGCATAAAGCATTTGGGGAAAGGGGAAGTGTAACTGCACCCACCACCAGACAGGGTAGAAACACCCAAATTAAATGCTCTCCCAGAAGGCTGAGGAGCTGAAAAAGGGACCCCCAAAATCCAGCTCCAGTGACAGAGAAGCAGCCCCGGCATGAGGAAGGGCATGGAGCCGAGTCAGCCCCTTCCTTGCGCACACTCACCGAGATGACCCGGTCTCCGACGTGCAGGATCCCATCCCGGTGGGCTGCACCACCCTCTGCGATCCGGGAGATGAAGATCCCCTGGAGCACAGGAAGTCAGGAAAGTCAGAACAGCCTGGGCTTTCCCTCACCTGAGCCTGGCTCTCCAGATCCGCTCCCAGACACCAGGCAGCTCTCAGTCCTCTCCCCTCCACAGACCCTTCTCCTGCCCTGATGCTTCCAGTTTGTTCCCCACTCCACACAAACCCTGTGCTCCCAGAGCCCCTGGCAGCAAAGCCTCCCTGTGGCCCAGAGCCTGGAATCTGTGCCAAGAGGGCAGCAGTAGGATTAGATGTCACTGGCAGGGATTGGGAGCCCCAGCTCCCCTCCTTCTACAAAAAAGAGGGAGAGGGACTTTGGACAAGGGCCTGGAGTGACAGCACAAGAGGAAACGGCTTCCCACTGACAAAGAGCAGGGTTAGAGGGGATATTGGGAAGTTCTTCCCTGTGAGGGTGGTATGGCCCTAACACCAGTTGTCCAGAGAAGCTGTGGCTCCCCCATCCCTGGATATGTCCAAGGCCAGGGTGGGCAGGGCTTGGAGCAACCTGGCATAGTGGAATGCGTCCCTGGCCATGACACGGGGATGGAATAGGTGAGGTTTAAGGTCCCTTCAAACCCAAACCATACTGGAATTCCATGATTCCCTGACTTAGGAGCATCTGGCTCTCAGAGACCACCTGGCCCACCAGCCTGGGGCCAGGCTGCACTGCTGCACGCCCAGGGATGAGGAAGATTCGGGGATCCCAGGGGATCAGGACTGACCGTGTCCCCAGCCCGGTAAGGAGTGGAGCCCTTGCCACCAGCGATGCTGAAGCCGAGGCCCTTCTCGTTGCGCATGAGGCAGGTGGAAAACCTCTCGGTGGCCGGTGATCCCTCGGGATGCTCGGGGAAGCGCAGCCCCCCGCGCCGCTCCCGGGGGCTGTAGTCGTCCTCGGGGCGCAGGGGAGTGATGGTGATGGCGTTCTCCGGCTCCACCATCCGCTCCCGCAGCACCGTCATGGACACGGAGCTCCCCGAGCCCCGCAGAGCCTCCACGGCTACGTGGTGCTCGGCACAGTGCAGGGACACTCCGTTCACCTGGCACAGACAAAGACAGCCTGCCCTCAGAGACAGCCCTAGCCTCGCACACAGCCCCGAACTCGCACACACGCAGCCCCGAACTCACACACAGCCCCAGACTCGCACCCACAGCCCCAAACTCGCGCACACGCAGCCCCAAACTCGCGCACACGCAGCCCCAAACTCGCGCACACGCAGCCCCAAACTCGCGCACACGCAGCCCCAAACTCGCGCACACGCAGCCCCAAACTCGCGCACACGCAGCCCCAAACTCGCGCACACGCAGCCCCAAACTCGCGCACACGCAGCCCCAAACTCGCGCACACGCAGCCCCAAACTCGCGCACACGCAGCCCCAAACTCGCGCACACGCAGCCCCAAACTCGCGCACACGCAGCCCCAAACTCGCGCACACGCAGCCCCAAACTCGCGCACACGCAGCCCCAAACTCGCGCACACGCAGCCCCAAACTCGCGCACACGCAGCCCCAAACTCGCGCACACGCAGCCCCAAACTCGCGCACACGCAGCCCCAAACTCGCGCACACGCAGCCCCAAACTCGCGCACACGCAGCCCCAAACTCGCGCACACGCAGCCCCAAACTCGCGCACACGCAGCCCCAAACTCGCGCACACGCAGCCCCAAACTCGCGCACACGCAGCCCCAAACTCGCGCACACGCAGCCCCAAACTCGCGCACACGCAGCCCCAAACTCGCGCACACGCAGCCCCAAACTCGCGCACACGCAGCCCCAAACTCGCGCACACGCAGCCCCAAACTCGCGCACACGCAGCCCCAAACTCGCGCACACGCAGCCCCAAACTCGCGCACACGCAGCCCCAAACTCGCGCACACGCAGCCCCAAACTCGCGCACACGCAGCCCCAAACTCGCGCACACGCAGCCCCAAACTCGCGCACACGCAGCCCCAAACTCGCGCACACGCAGCCCCAAACTCGCGCACACGCAGCCCCAAACTCGCGCACACGCAGCCCCAAACTCGCGCACACGCAGCCCCAAACTCGCGCACACGCAGCCCCAAACTCGCGCACACGCAGCCCCAAACTCGCGCACACGCAGCCCCAAACTCGCGCACACGCAGCCCCAAACTCGCGCACACGCAGCCCCAAACTCGNCCTGACCTCAGAGACTGCCCCATCCTTGCACACTGCCCTCCCCTCACACACTGCCCCATCGCAGCCACTGCTACCCAGGGAAGGGGCTCAGCCCCACCACACCCGGGCATTGTTCCCACAGCTGTGTCCAGACTTCTGGGGAAGTTTTCCTGCATTCCCACAGTTACCTGCCACCTGTCCCAGGGCAGGACAACCCAGGAAAGGACCTTGCAGAGGAATTCTTTCCCCACAGGGAGTCCTAAATGCCCTACACCTGTATCATCCCTACAGGCAACCTCCCAGACAGATACCCCCCCCCCCACCCAGAACCAACTCCACCAACAAAATTCAGCAAAATTGAACACAACTCAGGCCGACACAAGTCCTTGTTCATCTTCCAGAAGGGACATCCACCTGCTCACATCCTGAAACGCTCAGAGCTGTCAGCGTGACAGTCCCTCAGTGTCGGGAATGTCACAGAGCAGATCATCTCAAGTGTGACACGTAAGGGAGAACCAGGGGATCAGGCCCAGGCAGCCTGGGTTGGATGGGGACTGGAGCAACCTGGTCTAGTGGAAGGTGTCCCGGCCCATGGCAGGGGGTGAAATGAAATGAGGTTTAAGGTCCCTTCCCACCCAAACAATTCCCATGGCTGGCTCCCTGGATAAGAAGTTATTTTACAGGGTTCACTTTTGCCCTGCCTAGGTATGCAGAGCTCAGCCTGCTGGGGATGTATTTCTTCCCATGGGGGTCACACAACACCTCCTTAAGAGCTGTGGCAGAGTCAATGCAGGAGCTTATAAAGCAATCAAAGATCCATGGTAACATTAATTAAACAATTATCTCTGTGCCAAAGGGATTTTGTTTAGCTCTTACACATCTCCTAATGCTTAATTTGGTCTAAATCCATTCTCAGTCATCTCATCCCTCCCTCCAAGTTATCAGAAGCATTTGCTTCATCACAAGAGTCAAGTCCTTACCTCTAGGAGCTTGTCACCAACACGGACCCCAGCACGAGCTGCAGGACCCTCTTCAGACACACGGGAAATAAAGATGCCCTGGAATCAAACCCATCTGTTGTATGCAGAGCCCATTCCTTGCCCCTTTGGAGTGCAGAGTCCCCCTCAGCTGAAAGGAGAGGGGTCAGTGCCTGGCCAGTCCCTAACCCAGAATGTGGGGACATGGCAACCACATCATCCCACTCAGGAGCTGGGAAAAGGGAACAGAAACCTCATTGCAGGGCTAGCCCATCTGACAAGGGGGACAGAAATCCCAGTGCAGGGCTGCCCCCAGGTGATACACAAGACCAGGGAATGACACGTTAACCGTCTTCCAGTGGAATGGGCACATGATGCAGCTGATGCCGCCAGGTGGGGAACAACCCCACACTCTGTGCCCCAGGACACAGCTGGGAGAGAACCTGCTGCTCCCAGGGCTGCCCCAGGCCAGACCATCCCGGTTCAGGGGCAGGACTCTGCTCCATCTCGTCAACCTCTTACTTTGGGGGATTCAGGGCTGCTCCCACCCAGCCCCGAAAGCCCACACAGCTCACAAGTAAGGACACCCAACCTCCGGCTACAGAGAACCAGTCCCCAGAAGCAGGTGCCTCAGCAGTGACATAGCCCAGGTCTTACCTCATCGTCCCCCTTATAGGGGGTGGAGCCCTTGCCCCCCGCGATGCTGATGCCCAGCCCCCCTGTCTGCCGCAGGATGGTCAGTGTCAGCTGGAAGCAGAAGGGACAGTGGTTATGGGTCAGTGCACCCAACAACAGGGGACAGCTCTTCTAATAAAAAATAGTAACTCCAAGTCATCTGCTGACACACTGGGGGAGCCGAGACACCTGTGAGTGAGCTGTGGCACTTGTGCCTCAGAGGCACCACCACCACAATGCATGAAACACAGAAATCCCTTCCCACAGCTGACTCTTGACCCAAAAATCACACCCAACAGCTTGCTCATGATGGACACAGCAGAAGGGGATTCCACCACAAAGCAAACTGGGCAGCCACGGACTGGAGCTGGATCACAGAACAGGGACAGCGTTCACACCACAGGCTGGCTCTGCCATGGGCCTCCCTCTGAGTGTAATTCCGTCAGCCACTGGGGGATTACAGGTCACCCCAGTGTAGTAGTGTGCAGTGACAAGAGTGGCACTTTGTCCAGAATACTCTGGATGGATACTTGGCTGTATTGTATTGATGGAAATCAACACACAAGTCCAAAAAACCCCCGTCTGCTCTGTCCAGACCCTCTGCCTCCCTCTGCCCCAGCTGCTCAGGATCACAGCTGAGCAATCAACAAGTGTCTTCTCCTTCCTACCTCCCACCTCTACATACCCAATTATGCCCACTGCCAACAGTTAATCAAACTTGACCTGAAGCTGTTTAAGGACACTAGTATGAACCATTCACAATGCCACAGTCAAGAGAAGGAAGACAGGGAGCACGTGGTAGGATATAGGGAAAGGAACAGGACAGACAGGACTCTCTCAGGGCCAAGGACCAAGGAGCTGGTGAGGTAAGTGACAGAAATGAGCACAGACTCCTTCAGAGAACCAAATTTGCTTCCTCCGTGTCACCTCTTTGGAAACAAAGCCCAGGACGGAGAGAGGCTGCTGCAGAGATGTCAAGCGTCTGTGTCAGCTCCATATGGCCACAGCATGGGCAGCAAAGGAAGCAGGAGAGTGCCTTCCTTAACACTTCCCTTCCAACCCTCCTTCACTTCTGCAATGGCAGAACCAACATCTTGAGGAGCTGCATATTCTGCTAAGTTTAAAACAAAAACCAAAACAAAAACCACCATGAAACAAACTGAGTTGCTCTGCCAGTTCCTCTGACATCCAGTTAACAGCACAGCAGAACAGTGGGATCTTCCCACGGAAATTCCTGATTCTAGACCTACCATCAGTTCACTGTCTCCAGTGCAAGAGCCAGAAACTGAGTAAAATTTCAAGTTTTGGAACATCCAAGTAAGACAGAAATGGGGTAGTGATGAGACAGCACCATGCCCAAGACAGCCCAACTCAAACCAGCTCCAGATTAGACAAACACTTCTTGCATGACCAAACCAATTAGGAACTAATTACAAAAGCCATGTTTTTTCATCCAGACTCACTGGACTCTAGAAATGCTCTAAAGACTCACACCTGTATTGTTCAATGGGTATTCAGACAATGCTCTCAAGCACATGGGAGGATTTTTGGGTTTGTTCTGTGCAGGGCCAGAAGCTGGACTTGATCATCCTGGTGATCAGGAAATTGTATAATTCTACATTCAACACAAAAGCTTCTAAGGATGACAGAAAACCAGGTCTTCAGGCAAGGATTACAAACCAGTCTAACAGCAGGATCCCGGTATTTCCCAGGAAGACAGCTGATGGTTCTGCTCAGTGCCCGAATCCATTGGACAGGATCATGATTTTGGACAACGCCCAAGGACTGTCTGATGTCACTGGTCACAGAAAGTCACTTCCAGCTGCATGGAAAGCTGATGATGTAAAGTAACAGAAAGATATACAACAATCCCCTTGGATTTCACACAATCAGCAAATCAGTCTAAAAAAATGAGGAAACCTGCCAGAAAAGCCAACTGGCCTGAGGAGGAAGAATCTTCTGTCCACCAATACACATTGAAAAGCATAACACCACAGGAAAAACAGACCAGATTAAAAATACTGAGACAACTGCAGCAAAGGGGCTTGAATTAGACATAAATATATGTAGGCTGAAAAGAAGATTTCAAACTCCAAAGCAAATCAGTTCTCCCACAAAAAGCAGCATGGTGAGGAACTGAATGGGTTGAAGTCTATGCAAAGAATAACTGATGTGAATATGAACCTTAGGAAGAAGGACCTAGATCCAGCAGCCTGTACTGGCCCTTCATGTCACAGCTCAGGCTGTTTCTTGGACTAAACCCTTAAGTTCTTTGTTCCCCAAAGCTCCTCTTTCCTAAGGCTGCTCCCAGGCTGCCTGGACTGCCATGATGTTGGACTGGCACCAAAACCACAGAACGGAGCTGCCCCCAGCAGGAGCAGCTCAGCCCCCTCCTTGCCATTGCTCCTGCCATGGACTTTACTGGGTATTTTACTCTTTGTGTATTATTCCCTCAAAGGCAGAGATCCACTCACAGCCCATCTCAGACGATCTGATCTGTGCTGCTTCTTCTTCTGCAGAAGGAACAAAGCTTCATGGAGAGCACACCACACTCCCAGTTCCCCAACAAGGGTCCAGGCCTGCGTGGAGAAGTGCTGCAGTGCCAGGAGAAAAGTGTGGCAATCGAAAAAGCTGCCACATGAACTTTGAGCTGCCATCCCTCCCCCTGGACTCCCACTGGCAACCCATTCACCATCAGTGGCACCAAACATGACCCAGGGAAGCAGTTCCACCTCTTCCCCTCAGTTCTGCCTGTGCCTCTTTGGGGACATACCAAACACGAACCAGGGCCACCTCAACCCAGTTTTTGGTGTAACTGGGAACCTTAAAGCTCATCCACCCGCCCTTCTCTGTTAACAGATTCACTTGCTCCTGCAAGAATTCCCAGCTTTCAAGGAGTAACCGTACACACCAGAGGTGTTGCTCACCTGGACAAACTCACATTCAAGTAGCGGCCAGAGACATCTGGGTGCTGCCCAACAGATTTGGGGCAGTCCAAACTTGCTGCTCTGCTGTGCCACTGATGATTGAGGATTCCTGCAGCCTGTCAGGGGCACAGCAGACACCGAGGCAGCGCATCCACAGAACTCCAGGGACAAAGGTCAGAGTTGTTGTACTTGAGAGCTGCTGAAAGACCAAGGTCTTTCTCCAAACACACCCCTGGGAGTGGGGTTCAAGGGGTTCCCATCCAGAAGACAGAAAGTTTCTGCCAGCATGGGCATCAATTTTATAAATGGTTGTGCATGTGGATGCACACAGCTGGGGTCTCTCATGACAAGAAAGACATCGGCAACTCCAGGTACAAGAACAGAGCTGGGGAAAGGTCCAGAGCACCAGGAGGAGCTGAGGCAGCTTGTGGGGCTCAGACTGGAGAAAAGGAGGCTCAGGAGGGACAATCTCAGTCACTACAAGTCCCTGAGAGGAAGATGAAACAAGGTGGGGGTCAGGCTTTGCTCCCGGGGAACAAGGGACAGGACAAGGGCAAACAGTCTCAGGTTGTGCCAGGAGAGGTTTAGGTGGGATGTTGGGAAAATTCCTTCCTGTAAATGGCTGTCCAGCCCTGGCATAGATTGCTCAGGAGAGGTGTGGAGTTCTCATATCTGGAAGTGTTCAAAAAGCATGGGGATATGGCACATGAGGACATGGTTTAGCGGTGAACATGGTGGTGGTGCTGGGTTGATGGTTTGACTTGATGATCTTCAAGGTCTTTTCTAACCTTACTGATTCCCTGACTCTCAGTGTCCAGTCCTCACATTTACATGTCCCGAAACATTTGAGGCTCTCATGCTGACACAGGAAATGCACACTGCAATAAATAATTTGGATTTATGATGGACAGACATGTGACGATGGACAGAAGCCACGTGAAGGTGAGGGATCCCGCTTCAACAGCAACTGAAAAAAATCAAAAGCACTGGACAACTTTCCCAACATTTGCCTGAGACCTCTGAGATGCTTATAGAGCATTTCCAAAATTCTGGGCTTTTGATACCCTGAGACCCCACATTGTGCTGAAGGACTGACAGACTGCACAGGATGATGCCTGTAACCACCAGCTCCTCATCCAGACACCACTCCAGAGGAGTAACTGAGGAACACATGTGGGTCTCACCAGGCACACAAATGGCTCTCATGAGAAACAGCTGAATTTTATGAAAACCAGGTCTCTCAAAACCCAAACTATTTCATTCTGAGAAGACTCTAGACTTGGCTGATGAAGATTCACGAAGCAGATGTGTGCAAAACATGCAACCTGTAATCCAAGCCTTGGCACTGACATCAGACAATGCTGGTACAGGTGTGTGCTGTACAAGCCAAGAACCAGGTTAAGAGTCACTGGGAGAGAAACAAGAATTTGAGTTCTGTCCAGATGTATCAGGCCTGGTCTTACTCTAAAGCAGACAGAATTGAAATAATTGCATATGATGGAAGGTTGGGAGCCTTCCAATTCTGGAGGGGGGAGATAGACACTTTTTAACCTTTCATGCCATTAATAACTTTATAAGAGATGATTTTTCCATGTTTGTAATCACAAAGGAATTAGAGATATTCAATGGAACTCAATAGGATACCAAATGAAATATCAGTGGCAGGCTTAAAAAATTCCATTTAATATAAAGCTCAAGCAAATTACATAATTAATTGCCACTAGATTCTGTGGAACTGAAACATATAAAAGGAATGGGAGAGGTTCAGAAAATTGTGGATGGCAGCTCCATGGTGCCTCCCAGAAATCTTGATCCACAAAGTGCCAGGAGCTGAGCACCCAGCAGTGAAAGGATCCCTTTGTCCTGCTGAGGTCTGGGCCCCTCACCTCCTGTCCCTTCGCTCTGACACCACGTTCAGTCAGTGTAATATAATATAACTTAACATAAGATGTCAGTTCGTAACTGTCACACTATAGCCTCAAGGTTTAGGCTGGACATCAGGTAGAATTTCTTCCCAGAAATGGTTATCAGGCATTGGCAAGGGCTGCTCAGGGAGGTGGCAGAGTCACCATCCCTGGAGGTGTTGAAGGAATGACTGGACATGGCACTCAGTGCTCTGGTCTGGTGACAAGGTGTGGATCAGTCAGAGGGTGAACTTGACGGTTTTAGAGGTCTTTAACCTAAATAACTCTGGGATTCTGTCCACACAGCTGGGATATGGAAGAGGAGGAGCTGGAGGCACTGATTCACCAGGAAAGATGAGAAGAGCTAAATCTGTCTGGCTTTGGTCAGTGACAGCTCATGGGGACAAGGAGACAGGCTGAAAATATCAGTGAGCAAAGGGGAGATGGGAGATGGCTGTGTGACTGCTGAGAGCTAAATTAACCCCAGACAGTGTAAAAGGAACACGAAGGAAAAGCAGCCCTGGCAGGACAGCAGCCCCTGGACATGGACTGGAGGTTTCCTGACTCTGATGTTATTCCTTCCTCTGTTCCAATGGGTTTAGTTCTCAAAGGAAAGGGTACTTGGAGGGCAGAGGTGGTGGGCACAGTGCAGAGGAGTTTGAGCCCTTCATTGACTTCTCACTGAACACCTCCAGAAAACCAAAGCAAAGCAGAGAACCCCAAACGAGACCTTTGAGAGCAGCACTGGGGACAGACAGGTCAGGGACCTGCCACAGCCCCACTGGTGACAGCAGCACTGGGGACAGACAGGTCAGGGGCCTGGCACAGCCCCGCGTGCTGCACCGGTACTNCCACAGCCCCACTGGTGACAGCAGCACTGGGGACAGACAGGTCAGGGACCTGCCACAGCCCCACTGGTGACAGCAGCACTGGGGACAGACAGGTCAGGGACCTGCCACAGCCCCACTGGTGACAGCAGCACTGGGGACAGACAGGTCAGGGACCTGCCACAGCCCCACTGGTGACAGCAGCACTGGGGACAGACAGGTCAGGGGCCCAGCCATGCTCAGGGTGCTGCTCTGCTCCTGCACATCCCTCCCCGAGGGGACTCAACGGACAGTGACCACATTTCCCAAAGGGAGAAGGAAGCAAGGATGCATTTTTAACACATGAAATATGGTCACATCTGAAGCATAAATAAAACCCGAGGTTCCTACAGATACACAAATATTCACATATCCATGAGACTCCCATCTGATAGCTGTGTGCCATGGCTACAGAGATTCTTATCGAGATTAAGAGTACCGCTGTGTGTTATATAAAGATATATGAGTTCATCTTGGTGCACAAAAGAAATGTTTCCAGTGAAAACAATCCTTCACTGGGACAAACTCCATGGGGAGGTGCTGAGTCACATCCCTGGGCATAATGGGCCAGGGTGCTGATAACCTCGCCGAGGCTCTTTCCCCTCAAAACCTTGGGCCTTTCGAGGCCCCTTCAGCCTGGGCTGGATTATGATTCCAAGCACATCCCAGTGCTCCCCACTACATGTGGAGCCCTTCCACAGCTGAGTCCCTGAGCAGAGGATGCTCCAGGAGGCATAGGATGGCTCCCAGCACATCCCAGTGCTCCCCACCACCCATGCTGGCCTTTCCAAAACTGAACCCTCTGAGCACGGGATGCTCCAGGACCAGGCTGTGCTGTCACATCTGCCACCGGCAAATACTGAGGCTAGCATTCCAACAAATGGTGACATTCCTGAGCAGTTTCCACAGGATGAGACTCCTTCAAGGAGAAGGCTCAACTCACTCCTGACTGCAGAGCAACTGGATGTGGCACCTGAGCAGCAGCAATAAAGAAGACATCCAGGATCTTTGGACACCTTTGCTCCTTCCCAGGGAGTGGAATGGCAGCTCCTTCTGTCCCTGGGCAGAGCAAGAGACAAAATCCTGCCGATGTCCCCAGGCAGCACAAGCTTTGGCAGAGCAGAACCCTCTGCAGCTCTTGGCCCTGCAGGGGCTCTGCAGGACAAGGGTTGAGGCTGGGCACACCCAAGGATGTGGATGGCACCAGCCATTGCTACAGCAAAGCAGCATCGGATACTGAGACACAGTTTGGGACTCTCCTTCCACTGGTCCTGCAATCTGCCCAGCAGCTTTCCAGGCCATTCCATCAGAACTGTCTGAAAACAGAGTTCAGGTCTAACCTTGTGCCATCAAATAGGTGCTCAAGAGGCTGCTTTTCTCCTCTCAAAGTCTCCCGACATCCCACTACAGCCACTTCTGCAAGGCAGATGGGGAGGGAGACTGGGAACAGAGCCAGCCCTGGAATCCAGATATCCACCATTGGATATCACACACTTTAACAAAGTTATTCTTTTGCTGCAGCAGAGTCCCCTTGGCACCACAGGAGCTCTGGGTGTACCCAGCATTGGGTGCTGGCAGAAGCTGGGCGTGTCTCTCCAGTTCTGCTCCAAGATCAGTCTCCAGCTCATGACTGTGGTTTAGGATTAAGGAACACACAATCAGGAATCAGTAGTCCCTTTTCTCTCGGGGCTGTATTAAATTATGTAATGAATGTGGTAGCAGTATCATGAACTTCAGCCTGAGCTGCTCGAGGGCACCAGGCTCTCTGCTCAGCTCCACCAGCCCACTGATTCTTCTCAAGGTATCACTCCTGAAAACAGCAGGCAGATGCCATTTGGAAGTGTTCAAGGACGGGCTGGGCAGGGCTTGGAGCAACCTGCTCTAGTGGAAGGTTCCTTGCTGAGCACTCCCCAGAGCTGTAGGACAATCAAGTATTCCAAATCAACTTCCCAAAGTTGGTCTGCTCTTGGGTGACTTCAGCTACCACCACCAACCTGGGGGGTCTCTAGCACGCTGGTGCTTGGGAGCTGCACAACCCCACGTTCTTCCTCACAGTACAGGAACAGATCCGTGCAAAGGGGACACCAGAGCCAGCCTGGTGCCTCCAACCAGACACACCCAGGAATCACAGAATCATTTAGGTTGGAAAAGACCTCCAAGATCAGAAGATTACATAAAAGAAAAATGCAAGAAATACTAATTGGTTTTTAGGGACCTAGAGATGCAGAAAGAGGGAGAAATCTTCAGTACCTACTAACAAGGGACTAACAAGGGACCACACCTCAGCCAGCTCATGGTCTGCCTGTGTGGAAAGGATTCATCACCTCCCTCCTGGAAAGCCTCACTCCAAAACCAAGAAAAGTCTTCGTTTTACACCCAGGGAACTTGCAGAGCCAAGTTTTCAGAGATACCCAGACCAACACTCCCAGGTAGCACGTGGGTCTGGTGGCCCTGTACACTGTCTGTCCTACAGGAGAAATCTCCATGCAAGCTGTCAGCATGGGTGCAGTTTCTGCCTCTCGTCAGTGGCAGGAGCACTCTGCTTGCAGCAGCTCCTGAGAAACCTGCCTGCAGAAAGGTACTGACCTCATAGATCAGGCACTGAAAACCTGGAGACAAATGTAGCAAGGTGATCACAGTCAGGGGATGAACCAGGCAGTCAGCCACAGGACTTTAACACTTAACACACTCAGCATCCCCATGCCAGGGGCTTTGTTGTCCCTCTGATGCCACCTGCCCCTTTTTGACACCTCAAGGTGTTGCATTTTAAGCCTTGAAGGGATTTGGGGGAGGCTTCAGGAGATGCACAAATCATTGGCTCCAGTCCACTTTCCTCAGGCAATGGCACAATGTCCTGAGTGAGATCATCCCTCTTTTACCAAAGGGTCAGTACACAGCACTCGGCTGACTCTTGAGGTCTCTGCTCCTCTGGGGTTACCCACACATCCAGAAATATCCATTTATTTAATTCCACTTCTCCATCAACACATAGCAAACAGGAACCAAACTTCCCACCTCAACTCCTTTGGTTTTTATAGTCTTCCCATCTCACTCCTGCTCTGCAGCAGCCACTCTCACCTCAAGGATGGGAAAGGAGGAAAAGGGGAAAGCAAGGAGGAAACAATCATCATGTTTGTGATCAGCCAGGTCCAGAAGCCACTTGACCCAGAGAGATCAGAGTTCCCCCTACAACAATGGGTGAGGCTGGGAAGCAAATCAAGCAGGCTGGATGATTTTTGGCAGAGAGAGAACAGTAGGAGTGGTACAGACCTCTTCCTCCTCAATGCGAGCAGGTTCAATCAGCAGATTATTGGCTTGATCAAACGACACCCCCTGTTAGGACAGGAACCAGCAAAGAGGCATGCGGATTAGTGGAGCATCAACCAAACCCGTCACCACGACCACCACCACCACCCAACACACGCACGCCACGCCGGAGCTGATCCAGCTCCTGGAGCCACTGCTGACCTCCACAGCTCTGGAGCCGATCCAGCTCCCGGAGCCACTGCTGACCTCCACAGCTCTGGAGCTGATCCAGCTCCTGGAGCCACTGCTGACCTCCACAGCTCCTGAAGTCATTGCTGACCTCCACAGCTCTGGAGCCGATCCAGCTCCCGGAGCCACTGGTGACCAACACAGCTCTGGAGCTGATCCAGCTCCCGGAGCCACTGCTGACCTCCACAGCTCTGGAGCCGATCCAGCTCCCGGAGCCACTGCTGACCATCAGAGCTCTGGGGCTGATCCAGCTCCCAGAGTCACTGGTGACCACCACAGCTCCGGAGCTGAGCTCACTCACACCACAGCTCCAGAGCCGACCCCTCAGCACCAGAGCAGCCCCCACTCCTGCTCCGCATCTCAGCAGTGCCAGGGCTGCTCATGGGCTCCCCGAGTGCCAGTGCACTCCTGCCAAGGGGCACTCCTAAGGCCAGGTTTTGTCCGTGCTGGCTGAGGCCCTGACTCCTGAGCTGACCACCACTAGCTGACCTCACCCCCTCCATACCAGCTCACTCTGGGAAGGAGGAAGGGTTAAGCACAGGAGAAAGCACCCAGGAGCATGTGGTGCCACAAGCTGCTGCACAGGAACGAGCAGTCCCGAACACAATTGCACCAATCCCTTTCTCAGTGAAAAAGTACATCCTGACAGGCACCTGGGATCCTGCTCTCAAGTGCAGGAAACCTCAGGATGCCTTTTGAAAAACAACTGTCCTTGCAACAAAACCCTCTGGTTTTAGGATTCAGCCTGTCCTGCCTCCTCCTTCAGCGCACCTCTTGCACAAGCCTCCCTACACAGGGACACTGCTCCCTACATCCCCAATCCTGGAATACAGCTCAGGAGGCAGCAAATAAACGTCTTCATGGAGCAGGCATCCAACCCAGCCCCACAGAAAGGAGAACTGAGTCCCATGCAGAAGGCTTAGCTGACAGCTAGGGTAATTTCTGACAGGTACCCCACCCCTGAGCAGGCATCACAGTGCTCCCTCAGCTCTGAGTCTCAAGCTAAAATAACCTTTTTGGGTGAGGGCATTCCCAAGGATGGTAGGTCTTGGATGAAGAGGACTTGAGACAGCTTCAAACATTCCTTCTGAGGAACTTCACCAGCAGTGAGAAAACTGCTCATCCCTAGGGAGCACAGGATGAGCTGCATCAGCTCAAGCAGAGCAAGGCAAGCATCCACTGAGGGAAAGGTCAAGTGATCGAGTGAGGGAAAGGACCTTCCTTTCCCTGGGCAACCTGGGCTCCAGCAGGGATGGGAATGACCCTGGCACCCTGGAGCATGTGCAGTTACAGAAGAAGCAGGTTTTACTCCAGCACCTTCCACATCCAGAGACCCACATCTCACCCATGAGATTTGTTGATGTCAGGCTGTGTTGGAGACTCAGCCACATCCTGACCTCTGCCCACCAAATACAACTCAAAATCCTCAAACCAGCTTGGGTGAGTACTGGGCTGATCTCACAAAGTGACCCTCATCCATATATTCCCATTCCATTGCGAGGAACTTCCTCAAGCAGGAATCTCTGTGTGCCCCAAACCAAACGTGGTGGTTCAGCTGAAGAGAGCCGAGGACCTCCTATCTCCTATGCCCCAGTATAACCAGTAAGGCCAAAACATCAGAGCACTGCAGCTCCCCTAAATCCCAATGCACCCTCCACCAGGCTGTGTCTGGATGGAAGCACAGGGAAGGGCACACTCGTGGCTGCACTTACGTACTCCAGGAAGCACTGTGCCAACAAGTGTCAGTGGCCAAAACGTCAGTCTAAGATTGAATCCACCCAGGGATAAAGTTCATCCTCCTGGGAACCAGCAGCAACAACCAGCAAGTGAGGGGGAGGCTGGAAGGAACAGCAGAACCCACCAGCGATGAGACAGAGAACTGTCCCTGCAGCACAGGGAACAGCACATGGAATGAAGATGGTGCAAGGACCTGGACACAGTGAAGGTGTCAGACACAGCCACGTGGCACAGCTCTCTGACACCCCTGTGAGCTCCCAGCGACCTTCAGCTCTGCCACCCTCAGCACACCCCAAGTGCTGGAGCCTCCTGCCAGTGCTCTCACCAGTACCACATCAACCTGGCTGCGCGGTCACAGGAGCAGAGGGCAGGTCTGCATCCCTCTGACCTTCCTCCTCCCCACGAGACCTTACCTTCACGGATGGCTGAGCAGACAAAGCTCCATTCTTTCTGTCATCCTCATCCCATGCTTCCTCCTGATCCTTGGGCTCTGTGTTATTATTGCAGCCTCCCAACTCCTCTTCCTCTTTGGGGACCCCATCACTGTTCAGCCCCTGCAGAAGTGCCACCACAGCTTCTGGCTTGGGCAGCTTAGTGATCTTGAAGTGTTTCTTATAATGGGGTGTGTCCTTGCGGATAAGCCTCTGCTTCTCCACGGGGAACGGCCGCTCTTCATCCTCATCCTCATCCTCACTCCGTATCAGCGTGTCCTCAGCAAAGTGTACAGTGGGCTGTGACAGCAAAGCCCCAGACATGCCGTGAGCCTCAGGGAACAGAGGGGTGGCAGTGCAGAGCCTGCTGTCCCTGTGACCCCTCTCCCAGCATAGGCAGAGCCAGTGTCTCGCCTGAGCTGGCGTGCTCAGGAAAATGCAGGAATTAATTACCATTTCCCCATCCTTGCCTTTTTCCATAATCACGCCTTCCCCAGACACGCTTCTGTCAGCTCCAGTGATGGAGAGCATTCAAACCTGTCACTGTAACCCCATTTTTCCCACAACCTGCCTGGCTCCCACACTGCCCACGCCATGCTCCGACATGTGCAGTACCCACAAGCCGCCTCAATCTCTGCTTGCACTGCCCTCCACAGCCTGGATCTGCCTCCAGTGATGCCCAAATCCCACATCCATTTACATGTACATCCATTTCCCACTGCCTCTGAAACTTCCAAGACCTTCCACTTTTTCTCACGACCCTGCTGCGGCTCCCAGGCTCCTACCTCATTGTACTCCACTTCCACGTCTTCCTCCTCCTGGTCAGCAGCTTCCTTGCGCTCCTCTTCCGCTCTAGGCTTCACCTCCTTCTCCAGATCCCGCACGTCAGGCACCTGCCCGTTGGGCCAGCCCCGATGATCCCTCTCCTCTGCCCTGCAGTCCACAGAGGCAGTGCTGGTGGACAGGTGGGAGTCCTCGCTGCGATTCGATGTGGCACTCAGCCTCTTCTCCTGACAAAATGGTTGTGATGGTCAGGATGGAACCCAGGGCAGCAGCGGAGCCATGCAGTGTGACGACTGCTGTGAGGTGTGAATGATCCAGCACCAACAGAACCAGCTTTTCCTCAAGTTGCCCACAGCTTCCCCTCCTGAGCTTCCTCCTCGTGACCTGGGTCCACCCTGCTCCACCTCCTGTGTGGGCATTTATTCTCAGCCTCCCACCGGGGCAGCAAGGTGCCTCCTCCAAGGTGCTCTATTCCCATCATTCTCTATGGGGAATATCAGAGCTCTCCCTGTGCTATGACAGAACTGGTACCTAACACACAATTCCCCTTACACTGTCCTCTGTCTCCTGGTTCCATCTCCTGCTCTATTTCACAGGCTTCCCATGACACCTCAAGGCAGATTCCCAACCTTCCCAGGCAATCCATTTTCAGTCCCTCCCAATCCTTCCCAAAAGTCAGTCTTTTCTACCTCCCCATTTCCCACATATGCTACACGTTGCTAGTGGAAGATGTCTCTGCCATTGGCATGGAGGTGGAATGTGACGGTGTGTAAGATTCCTCCCAACCCAAACCATTCCATGATCCCATGTTCCCTGTGGTTATCCATTCCCCAGTAACCAGCACTCACTTCCGAGTTGGGAGAGCTGGGGCTGGCATCAGCCTTTGCGGCGTTCACCTCATTGCGCCGGACCTCAATCACCTTCTTCATCACCTTCAGCTCGCTGGGGTGAGGGGTGGCTCGGCGCTGCAGGCCCTGGCAAAGGGAAACCCTCAGGAAGGGGATTCCAGCCTGGAAGCACGTGCCAGGTCTCGGGAATGAACCTCTGCAGGTAACTAACACCTTTATCAGACAGCCAGAGCCCCAAGGGGATGAGACCAACCCATCCTGCTGCAGGATCTGCTCCAGACCTCACACAGCCTGCAGCTGGGAAGGGGAGAGAACAGAGGCAGGGAACCCTGAGAGATCTCCCTGGACATCATCCTGCTCTCCAGCTGATAGAGGGTTTGGGAAGAATCACAGAGATGGGAAGTTTAAAGTAGTGCTTCAGGCTTAGTAAATGAAAAGCTGTCAACACAAAAACTCCTCCAGGACACAGGTGAGAAATCTTGGGATATCTTCCTAATTCCCCTGGAGTTACTTTAACAGGTCTGCCAAGCCCAAATGCACCAGAATTGCTGCTGCTTAGTGAGTTCCATCCCAGGTAAAGAGTCAAGAAAATCAGCATGCTAAAACTAATAATATTAGAAACAATTCAAAAAACTCCCCAACTTCCCAATGTCAGCAGCACACACACACTGCCAGGACAGCTGCAAACACCATTCATTACAAGGATCCAGATCTCAAGGATGGCTTTCCATAAAATAAAAAGCAAAAAAATCCTGCAAGAGACTGAAACTCTCAGAGCACCTGCTGAAAACTTCTATCCTGGCCTTTGCATCTGCATTGGAAGCACAACGATCTCTTGCAGGTTTTGAGGCTGCCCACAGTGTTTAGTACTTTCCTAACAGGACACTCCACAGCATGGGCTGCACTGGCTCCATGCTTGGAGGGATGGGGATGGCCTGGGCTTGGCTGGGCAGCCTTTCCCCACGATGGGGGTGAGCTCAAACCCTATCCTGGCAGCGCTCTGTTGGGATCTCTGGACATTTTGAGTGTTCCCTGGGCACGTCAGTGCTCCACTCCCATGGAAGAGCCTCAGACTATGGCTGCAGCACAGCTCCCAGGGAATTCACTCCCTTCCACTCCTGCTTGGCTCCTCTGGGCCTTCAGACTGTGGAAATCTTGCACATGCCTACAGCAGCGCCACAGGGTGAAACACGGACACCACTGTGGCTCCCCATCTTTGGAAAGTGCAGCTTGTCCCTGTGCTTCCACAGGAAGCCAACAAGCCTCCAGGAATTTCTTACTCGTCTCTCAGCTCCAGACTCCTCATCATCATCTCCTTTAGGTTCATCCAGGAACTGGATCACACTGACTCTGTTTAAGTTGGTGTCTGTCCAGCTCTCATCCACGCTGTTCTGCAGGAGGTTCTCTGGGGAGGAAGAGAACACAGTGGGAGCTCCTTTTGGGAACAGCAGGGTTGTAGACTTAGATGGAAGCCAGTTCTCATCCCACTAGGGCACTTCTCTTGTGTCTGCCCATGGCATCAGAGGCCTTGAGGACAAGAGTGTGGCCTCAGCATCCTGTCACCTTCTGCCTGTCTCCCACCTGACTACAGCAGCCTCTACAGAAGTGTCTGACGCTTCAGCTCCAGCACTCCTTACCCAAGAAGCGCAGAAAAAGGTAGAATTAAGGCAGGAATACCATGCTGACAGGACAATGAAAATTAACTGCTTGGTCAGTAGATCCAAGCAGAGCACTCAAAGATGAGGCTGCAGGGCCTTATCACCTGGCAGAAAGCAATTCCTCAGTTTTAACAATCCCTGCCTGGGAAAGGGTCCCAGCCATACAAGAGCCTGGATCTGCTACAGGAATCACAGTAAGGGACAGGCCAACCCAGCAGAGAAGGTTCAAGGCCTCAGCCCCCCCCAGAGCACAAGGCTGCAGCCAGTGCTTGTGATGCAGATTCTTACCCAAGCTGGGAGAGGGCTGCTGGGGGAGCAGGTAGCAAGTGAGAACCTTTTCTCCTGTCTTTTCATCGTCCTCGGTCTGGAATTTCAGCATGGGCTGGGACTGGTTTTCTGCCAGCCACAGAGCTTTCAGATTGAGATTTGTCAAAGCAAAGGGCAAGTTCTGCAGCCTGCAAAAGAGAAGAACAAGTGCCTGTTAAACCTACCTGGTCAGGAAGGAGCTTCACCTCAGCTCCAGGCTGCACCACCTGAACTGAGAGGGACAGAGCCAAGCTGCTGTGGATCCCTCAGTCCTGCTCCACTGAACAGCTGACTTGTCCATGGACTGGGCTCCAATAACCCAGCCTCGCCAGCCTTTAGCAGAGGACAACTCCCTCCAACATTGTGGATGGGTTTAGAAACAGAAAAACAATGCTCTCTCAGACCAGTGTATAGAATGTTCCCTACAGAACCTCTGGTCAGCTTCCAGCTGCTCCCAAAAATACCAACCCCAGCAAACAGAAGCACACGACCTTTCAGAACAGCTCCCAGGCACCTACACACCACGAATGAGGCTTTGGCACCGACCACTTGAGCATTAATGATACAAACCCACAAAATCTGCAGGAAGGAAAAGGAGCCAGTGACCAGGGATTTTCCCTGATCTCTATTTCACACATGACAAAATGCCCTCACACTTCTACCTTACCTCTACCCTGTGCTCAGGTGACACAGGGAAGGGGTTCATGGGCAAAGCTCAAGCCCTCAGCAACCAGCCTGGACTTTTCCACACCATGGATCCTGGGATCCACACAGGTCCAGCATCTCCCTCACAGCACCTTCCTGCTGCTCACCTGTTCCCAGCCACATCCAGGACATGGAGCTCGGTGGTGTTGGCCAGCTCAGGGGGCAGCAGGGCCAGGCGGTTGTCCCGCAGGGACAGAACATTGAGGTTGGCACAGCCTCCAATCTCTGCCGGCAGCGCCGTCAGCCGGTTCCGGTCCACGTTCAAGTTTGTCAGCTTGGCCAGCTTGCCCAGGGACTTGGGCAAGGCCTGGGATGGAGCCGAGTAAGTGTTTGCAAGAGGAAAGAGCAGCACAGGTAAAAGGCACAAAGCCCTCAGTCTGGGGAACAAGCTGCTTTCTGTCCCCACAGACACATTTGGGATAACGTTCTTGGGACAGCTTTGGGACAGGTTTTCCCTCAGGCTCAGACTGATCCCCGCCAACTCCTCCCCTCAACACAGTACAGCACACTCCAAACACCACTGGTCAAGGCTTCCCTTCTGTTTATCTGCCCATTCCCAATCAAATCACAGGCAGTTTGGAGCAGAGCCATTTTCAATCACAGTATCCCAAACCTCTCACCAAGGCAGCCTGGGATGTGGTCTTGCACCTGTCAGCTGGGATGGTCTTTGGGATGGGCAATCCCAGCATCCCTGCTATCCCAGAGAATGGTTTAGGGGAAAAACATCAGTGAGAGAAAGCAGCTTCCAAATGTCTGTGAACTCGGTGAAACTCTGCATGGAAGCAGCTGGAGCACGCTCAGGAACTCAGCTGGGAGGGCAGACGTTGGGAAGGGATCCCTGGCAGCTGGCTGCTGTGTACTCACCGTCAGCATGTTCTCAGTCAGGATGAGCTCAGACAGATTTTCACAGTCCCCAATCGATTCTGTCACATCTGTCAGCCGGTTCTGGTCCACCTTGAGGATGGAGAGCTGCTTCAGCTGACCTGGCCAGGGTGATAAGTTAGGTGTGAGCTGTGCCAGAGAGAAGGATGCTGTTCTACACTCACCTGGCTGTGATCTCATCAAGGATCACATAACCCAGCCACGTAGGCTCTGCCTTTCCTCCCACAGGCCTGTTCACAGGCCTCACACACGCCTGATGCAGATGAAGCACCTCAACTCTCCTGCAGAGTTCTGCTCGCCTGTACCACCCACTGCTTCTGCTCTCAATGACTGTGCCTATGTCCATGAATCCCTGATTCCCTGCCACAGACACTCCTTCCTGAAGCTCCTCCAGGAGCACTGCTAAGGAAGTGAAGTCCTGCAGTGCTCCCCATCCCGCAGTACTCACCGATCCCATCCGGAATGCATTCCAGCAGGTTCTGTGACAACAGCAAGTCCGTCAGTGCCACCAGCCCACTGACCTCATTGGGCAGCTGCTCCAGCTTGTTCTCAGACACATCCAGGCAGACCAGGCGGCGCAGGTTTCCCAGCTCCTGGATCAGAGAGGACACCCCGTGGCTCAAGGGAGCAGCTGGGGCAGGGCAGAGGGCTGGGTGGGTGCTGAACAGACACTCACCGGCGGCAGGGCCGACAGCTGGTTCCGGTCCAGCCACAGCTCGCGCAGGTTTGGGAGCGCGCCCAGCGTGTCCGGCTGTAGGAGACAGGACAGTGCTGATATCAGTCCCTTCCACAGGGAGAAGCTGCAAATACACCACTCTGCAAAGCCAGGCACTGCTCTGCCTCTCACCCCTCCCAGGACCATCCATGGATCATTACAAGGCAGCAGCACACGTGACTGGGAATGTCTGGGATGAACCACTGGCTGCAGTAGGTCCAATGGGAAACACAGAAGGCAACAGCAGGACTGTGTCAGCAGGCAAGGCAGGAACCAAACCTGCAGCACAATTTTGATGGAGAGCAGCTGAAGGAGTTGGGGCAAAAGAGGGCTCAGGGGGGACCTTCTTGCCTTCTGCAGCTCCCTGACAGGAAGATGGAGCCAGGTCGGGGTCAGGTTCTGTTCCCAGGGAACAAGGGACAGGACAAAGGCAAAGGGTCTCGAGTTGTGCCATGGAAGGTTTAGGTTGGATATTGGGAAAATTCCTTCCCAGAAGCGACTGTCCAGCCCTGGCACAGGCTGCCCTGGGCAGGGGTGGAGTCCCCACCCCTGGGGTGACTTAACAGCTGTGTGGATGTGGCACTTGGGGACATGGGTTAGCAGTGGCCTTGGCAATGCTGGGAGAGTGGTTGGAATCAATGGTCTCAGATGATTTTTCCAACCTGAATGATTTCATGATTCTAGGGGGTTGGAAATTCTGGCCTTACAGAAGAAATGCATCTTCCTCCTCTCAGACACGAAAAAAACCATTTGGGTACCAGTGGCCAACTTGACATGTCCCAGTGGCACCATCAGCCATAACAGACAAGTTCACATCCCACAAACCCCCAAGCAATCAGCATTTGGGTTTGGAGCTTGCTCCACTGGAGCATGGCTCAAGTGTCACACACCTGTTCTCACAGGTGAGTTCAGCCTGTGCACAGCCAAACTGCACAAATCCCTTTGCCTCCCACCTTTCATGGGTTTCTGCCAAAACCCATTCCAGAACACAAGAGTAAGATCCAGTAATAATCCACAGCTGCAAAGTTTAAGAATACCACGGGGTGTCCCCAGATTCCCAGATAACCTGAATTCTGAGACTGCCCTTGCTCTCCACATGCTGAGCCATCCTTGGAGAGAGCCCCTACACTGGGCTACTCTCACTGCCATGGACAATATGAAATGGCCCAGCACTCTGTGGGGCAGAAATTGTATCAGAAAGGAGGAAGGCAGGAAGCGGGATGAGAAAAAAAAACAGCTGGGGGCAGTGCAGGACAGTCTTGCTGGAAAGGAAAGATCCTTGGCAGCCAGACAGGAAGAATTACCATCCCAGAGCCTGGAAAGGACAGAGCATGCAGTGTGTGAGGCCAGCAGGACACAAGACACAAGGGCTGACACATGAAGAGAAAATTCATCTGGGAATGATGACTGGGCCATGTGGGCAGATCAGAATCTCCCCAAATAACCTGAGGGTCTATTTCTTTGCATTTCAGGTGAAAACCCACTTGCTTGCACCAAGGTGCAGGATCTGCCCCTACCAACCACCCAAACCCATCCCCACCAGCCCTCACCTACCAGCACTTCCAGGTCATTGCCACCGAGATCCAACTGCTCTAACTTGACAAGGAAGGAGAGTGAACTGCAAGGCACAGGGGACAGAGAGATAAAACAAGAAATAAAGAGGGGAAGGTTAGCATCTGGGACACACATTGCACAAATCACATGATCTCTGTAACTCCTAAAGCAGGTGGGGCAATCCTGACCTTTCTCATGGTCCTTCTGAGCCAAACAGTTTGTAGAGCTGGTCCCTTCCCCAAGCCCCAGGGAACTGGGTTCAGAGGCACCAGCAGCCCCAGTTCCACTGGCACCAGTTTGCCTTCTCCCCCTCCCACCATAACAGACCCTTTGATCAAAACCAGAAGAGAGGACCAGCCACATCTTCAAGTGGCTGCCTGTTCTGCAGCGAGGACAGGGACCTGGGCATGGACTGACAGGCAACAGGAGGTACTCAGCAGAGGACAAGACATGTTTGGGGGGCAAAGGGAGCACAGCTGCAGGGACAGGGAGGAATGACAAATTCAACAGCCTCAGTTTCCCCAAACGGGATGCTCATGCTACTGAAGAGGAAGGGAAGACAAGAGTGGCCTGATGTCTCAGGTGAGGTGACAGCAGACAGACAGAAGCTCACTATGAAGACACGGCACAGGACCTGCAGCCTGTCCACACCAGCGGCCCACGGATGTGCCCCAAGCATCCCACACACCACACCTGGGGCTGGACAAGGCCTGCAGTCCCACAAACCCAGGGGTGGGTTCTCATGACATGGTCCAGGTGCTCATTTGTCCTCACACCTGAGTCTGACCCATCAACTCCAACTCCACCTCGCCAGAGCACTGCTGCCCTTCACTGTGTGCCAGGGCGGAGCTGCCAGCCCTGCTCATTGCCCCAGCAGGGAACAGCTTTATTCTCTTCTTAAGGAACTGTCCCAATACAGAAATCCCCATATTTCTCTGGAAACAGGTCCACCTCTCAATGCCACCCAAACTAAGGCTGTTGAGGACTGCAATAAAAGGGAGCTGCCTTGCCTGGGCCAGGCCATAAAAGCATTTGGGTTACACTGGAAAATTAATTTCCCACTGCATGCAGTGGTGGATTTTGAGATAAACTCCAGCAAAGGTTTATCAACAGTTTCATCCAAAGGATCCTGTTGCACAGCACTCCTTCACTGTGAATGCACATCAACTCTGACTCCTCTGAAGGTGATGTGGCCTTGACTGTCCCTTTGCACCTTCAGAGCTTGAATTCCCAAAACAGGAACAAGTGAGCTGTGGAATCCACACTGATGATGTCTGGTAAAAGGTCTCAGTACAGACCCCCCTCCACTATTCCATAAGAATACACGATAGCTGCCCTTCCCAAGTCTCTGGCTGTGTCCCATCTGCATGGGAGAGATGAGGGGTGATCACCAACTGTACAAGCTGAACCATTTCAGAACTCAGTCCATATCAGAAGACTGACCAATGAAGTGTAATTTTGGCAAACAAAGGCCACTGCAAACTGGATCTTTCAAGAAGCTCAACAACAAAATAGCAAAAGGACACCGATGCATTATGAATATATTTCAGATTCTCAGCATTGAAACCCACCTACCCACTGGGCTTGGAAACAAAGCACCAGCCGTTTTTTGCTGAAGTCATTCTCCTCCTTGGCAAGGTCACATGGTCTCATTTGGAGCTGTTCTTATGCACAATGTGCATCTACAGTAAGTACCAGAGCCTCAGGCAGAGAACCCCACAGCATCACTGAAATGGTTTTTGGCCATCAACTGCCATCTTTGTATTTGATTGACGGATCTCATCAGAATTACCTTGGCCTTCAAGATCCATCTTCTACTTTTGGAAATCATCCCGAAACAGAATTTGGGAAAGATGAAAAGATGATGCCTCACAGAATGAGTATCAAGCCTGGATTAACCTTCCAGTGAAAAACACCAAAACCCCATAGCACACTACAAGGATCCTGCTGGATGGCACCCGGCTCTACCGAAGGGCAACACGGGAGCACTGGGCATGAGAGAGCTCCACAAAAACCCAAGGGGTGTGGTCACACACTGAATTCTCAAGACTTCAGAGACTTGCTGGTTCCAAGATGGTGAAAAGCCATGGGGACTATCTTCACTGCAGTTTGAAAGATCAATCTTGGATGTAGCTACTGCACCGCTTTGCTGACATGGTGGAACCTGTCTGTATGAACACCCAGAACAGAACAGACAGAAGAGCAGCCCAACACCAGGACCCAAACTCCTCCTGCTTGCCAGTTCTCAACCCAGAATAGGTGTTCAAGGCCAAGCTGGATGAGGCTTGGAGCACCCTGGGATAGTGGAAGGTGTCCCTGCAATGGGCTGGAACACGACGAGCTTTAAGGTCCCTTCCAACCCAAACCATCCTGGGGTTCTATGGTAAGGAGCTTTAACTCCCATGTTGTCCTCTGTGGTGATACTCCACAGGGACCACCTCAGCTGCCCGCTCCTATCACCTCTCTGTGACAGGGTCACTGCTCTGCAGAAGGGATTTGCTGACTGGCATTAGACAAGGTGATCATGTGATTCTCATCTCTGCTTCCACAGGGTGTAACTGTGGGGGGGAAAGTGCCAGCAGACAAGCTGAGTTCTGGCCAGGAACACTAAGAGAGCTCTGAGGACAGGTGACAACCTGCACGCGTCACACCTTCACTGAAGAGTTCACGTAGCCCTGAAACAACTGCTGTTCAAAAAGGAGTTGGGCTGAAACCCTTCCAATGGTGTCCAGGGAAAGCTGGGGGAATCATCAGTGGGATGCATAAGCAGGCAGGAAACAAGCTGACAGAGCTGATGGAGGGCAGAAAACCCAACAAACTCTGATGGGCCAAAGCAAAGACTAAAGTACTGACTGACCAGTTCTCTACGTCCATCCACCTGGGAGCATTACCTCCAGCAATCACATTCCCTGCCAGGAACTCATCCCTATCCCTAACTCCAGAAGGTGTCACAACACTTACCTCTTCTCCCTTGCTGGCTTATGTTTTGTCTGCTGCAGGAAAGGCATTTATCCCATCCAGAACAACCAGGAGGGACATCCAACAAAACAGATGGCAAAAGCAAAATGGACCCTTCAGCTCTACCCTGTTGCTCTTCAAATCCTGAACCTCACTGTGCACAGAGCTCCTCCTACACCCCCATCCACACAGCTTTCTCTTTCTTTCCTAAAGAATTCATTGTCTGCTCCACCTTTTCAGGAAAAATGGTTCTCGCTATTTCCAGCAGCTTTTTTTTGGGAACCCTGTCTCTTCTAAATCAATCCTTACACAGGCTGAGTACAGGCTCTGAATATCCTTTGCTGCTCTCCTGCCCTGCACCATCCTCTCCCTCTGAACCCCAGTTTATGGAAATCCAGCAAGATGCAGCCTATTTATGCCCAGCCTGAGCCCTCCCAAGCGAAGAGATGGTGCCTGCACTGGTCCCTGAGGAAGCAGCAAGAATGATCAGGCAGGAGACTCCTGCAGCCCCCAGACAGACACTCACGTGGGGAGAGTCTTTAGCAGGTTCTCACGTAGCTCCAAAGTCACCAGGTTTGCCAAACTGCAAGAGAAAAGGGAGCAAGAAAGCCAGGTTCACTGGACAGGGCTTCAGGGATACAAGGAGCTGCTCATCTCCCTTCCCTTGGAACCACCCCTCCTGTCCCTGTGCAATGCATGGATGTGCACACATGGATGGAGATGGGGGGAACACAGCTGTAAATGGCTTTGGTGGAGGTGAGTGCTTGCTGCAGTCACAAGGAACAACACTGCCCACACTCAGGACAAGGAACACGCTGTCACAACAGGACTGTCTGCCCAAAAAGGTAAAATCCCTCACATGTGGAAAGCCAAACCCCACGGGAGAGGCACTGCACCCCACGGGGCCATTGGCCAGCGGCACAAATCATTCCAACGTCATCAGGCAGCCCACACCTGCTTGGAAAGGGGCAAATGGGCACTCAGAACATAGGAAAAGACAGGATTTGAGAAGGCTGGATCAATCCTTGCTGTGCCACAAACCACAGCAGGAGAAGCAGCTGGGACCAGGACAGGAACCTTCTAGGAGGGTCTTTTAACAAACCAAGGCTCAGAGGTGCTCACACAGCACTGTCAGGGCAAAACTGCACCTGGCTTGTCCCTCCACGCCCTGCCACTGTCCTCATCCCTCCAGCAAGGTGTCCCCACCCCAGCTCCCTCCCCACTGCCAGACCAGGGCCATACTCACTTCCCAATGTCAGTGGGGAGGCTCTGCAGGGACACATCATTCAAGGCCAAGTGGCCCAAGCTTCGGAGCTGGGTGAAGCCCTCCGGAAGCCTGTGAGAACAAGAACAAAACTCCATTAATCTTGTGTACAAAGCACAGAATCCCCCAAAACACTTAAATCCTGCCAAAGACAGTCTCATCCCAACTGGCATCAGCATGTGGAAAGGAGAGGAACAGGAACCATCACTGACCCTGGCTGCTGATCCAGGACAAGTTTCACTCCCAAGACCACAAAACCCCCTTGCACCAGACATTACCTGTCCAGGTCTGCAAACTCAGCTCTGCAGCACTTGAGCACAAATCCCAGACTAAACCATGCCATGGGAGCATTTACACTTGGAAGAAGGGAGGGCCCCCGAGCATTCCAAGTGCCCAACAAAGGATATCTCTGCAGATGACACTGCAGCACTCCCCAGGACCAAGCACCATCACAACAGACCCAAGGTGGGACAGAATAGGGAAAAACCCTGAGAAAGGAAATTCCTTTGCTTCCACAGGCAGCTCATAGAGCGCCCTTACCAATCCCCCCAAACTCATCTGAACCCTGAGCCAGAAAAAGCTCTGACAAATAATGCCTGGTGCAGAAGTGCTGGTCAGTCCTGTGGTAGAGGGATTGTCACCAACAGAGAAGCTTGTCCCACTCCTGCAGTGCCTGGGACCAGGAGAGAGAGCAGAGTTAAATGTGCCTCAAACCCAGACAGCACCTGCTCTGAGCACAAAGGGAAGTGCACACCTGGGGCCAGCCTGGCACCTGCGGGGACCCTGGCAGCAAGACAACAGAGCCTGAAAACATGGCTCACCAGGGCAGGGGAGCCACACATGAACTCCAACTTCATGCATTAAAAGCTCCAGAGGCAGAGTACTGAAAGACAAGTCAGAGATTCCTACTTGGGCACAGCTCTGGGCACAGAGGTAAGAGGGAAACAACCACACACAGGGTTCAAAGGATGGTTGTCCTCAGTTCTGAATAAGAGAAAGGTGGAAAAGGGACTGAGAGGGGGCAAAGAGGGCTGAGAGTGGGGTCCAAAAGGGGCTCTGGGAGGCAGAGGATGACATGCAGGCTTTTTCTCCTCTGCAGCACAAGCCCACATCCATCCTGGTTTGTGACCAGTGCAAAGGAAGCAACAAAGTAATTGCAAGAGGACAAGAGTCCTCTCTGTTGACACCAGTACGACAACAGCTCACCATTCCCAGCCACAAGCCCCGAGGATGGAGCACACACCAGCTCCTCCTGACATCAAGCGTTCCACCTGCCAGGAGAGCACACACCTGCAGCTCTGGAAGAGGCAAGGCAACCCCAGGCCTTGGCTTCAGATGGAGACAATTACAAGATGAAGATCAGAGAAAGCCAGGGAGAATGTGCAACTTCAGTTCTGCTTCTCAGCTGGACTAATGGGTTGTATATGCCCTCCTACCTGGAGAGAGGATTCCCACTGAAGTCTGCGATTTCCAGGGATTTGCAGAATTTGATGCTTTCAGGAATTTCTGGAATGTCTGGAAAAAATAAGTGAAAGAACAAAAGAGGCTTGAGAAAATGGGACAGCAGGCAGGGGTGACAGCCTGAGACACGGTAAGACAAGCCCACTGTCACAGCTGAGGAGCCCCGAGGGACAGCTCCACAGGGAGAGGAAAGGCACTGCTGCTCCTGAGCAGGGGGGCACAGGGAGCACTGCAGGGCTTGGGCACTGCCCCTGCCCAGCTCCAGCCTTACCGTTGCGGGAGATGTCCAGCTCCACCAGCTGCATGAAGTTGGCCACCTCGGGGGGAAGCCTCTGGATCTCATTGTCACTCAGGCCCAGCTTGCGCAGGTTCAGGAGCCTGAAGAAAGGCTGTGACAGAAGCCACACAACTGGGTCAGCAGCAGTTCTGGGGAAAGCCATCTCCTCATTCCAGGAGGAGCCTGAGCATCCACCCCTGAGACACCTGCCTGCTCCCACCATTGCCATCCCAGCCAGGCCCCCACGGGGTATGGCTACACAGGACAAGAGTGAAAGAAAAAAGGCATAAATGAGTTCAGCTTGATCATTCATTTAGGATCTGTTACCCCACTACTCTCCTCCCTCCTGTGTAGGATACAAACCAGACATTCTTTGGTTCCTACAATAACAGTTCACCTCAGCCTCTGAAGCCCAACAGAAGTTACTCTAAAGCAGCTTGCTGCAGACACGAATTTGTGAGGCAGGTCCAGAAGAGCCAACAAAGGAGAAACACAAGGAGACTCCCAGCCCAAAGTGCTGTCCCTGCTGTACAGGATGTTTGGTCACGACATCAGTGGCGGGTCCCCACACTATCAGGGACAGCATTTGTGCACCTTGTGCTGGGTGGAGGAGGCACAGGTGAGCTGTCAGTACGGCCCCAAGTAACACAGCAGTAGAGAAGGCACAAAAATTCTTTTCTAGAAACACCACAGCCATAGGAATGGTGACTGGAAGGACCCTCACAACACTCAACTTCTTCACACACCCCCTGGGGCTCCCAGAAGTCCATCAGCTGCAAATGGCAAAGTCCAGGATCCACCAATCGCTCCTCCAAGACACCACCAGCCTCAGTGAGTTTACTAAACACAATGTACTGTAACTGTCAACTGACCACATACTGCAGCTGATTCTAGCCATTGCCAGAGGTCAGATCCTGGACAGGATGGGAACCAGGGCTGGGGTGTTTGCTGCATTTCCTGGATTGTTTTGGAGTACTGGGAATAACAAACAACAATGTGGGGCCACTGCAGAAAACGTTCAGAAGTGACTGAGAACAAACTCAGGTCTGTGCAGTGACATGCAGAGGCCGTTTCTAAATTACATCACCCTGTGTTTGTCCTCAGCAGAGGCAGGGAGGGGTCACAGCAGCACAGGAGAGGCAATCGTGGGATCATTCTTAGGTCACAAAACACAGCCAAAGTCGGGGCTACCCCTGCGCACTGAGAGGAATCAAAGCAGAGTGAGCTCTGAACCTCCCTCCTCAGGTGCCTTTCCAGGTATCCACCTGCATGAGAGCTGCTGGGACAGACTCCCCAGGAACACCTGCAGGGTACCTTCAGGTGTGGGGCACCCTCAGGACCCCCACAACACTGCTGAAAACCAGAGCACAGAGCAGACGAGGGAGGGGAGCGGATGAAAAGGTGGAGCAAACGTTACCCTGAGAAGGTGCACAGAGCACAAGTGAGCTGCCCACCCCTCCTGCAATGACAACCATGAGGTCTGGTGGTGCAAGTGGAGGAGTTTCTGCACAGATCCAAACCTCTGCAGTTCCCAAGTCCCACTCAGGACACACTGCTGGGCACAAGTGTGTGTCTGAGGGGCACCAAAGCACAGCACAGCCCCTGCTGTCCTGGGGCTGTCCGGCTTCCACCACACTCTGCACACGGGAAGTGATCAGGGATGAACAGCACGAAAAGGAAATCCACACTTCTGATGTCCTAAAGGACCATAATAATTGTAAAATGAGTAAATAAATCTAAAAAATAACCCTTGTCACCACTGACCATCTCTGGCTCTGTTTAACTCTGTTTGTCTAATGCAGACCAGCTCGGTGAAAAGGAAGTGGGTGAAAGTCTAAATGACAAAAAAGGTTCAGGGGAGCAGGAGTTTAGAGACTTGATTTCCCATTGTTTCCTAGAGCCTTCTCCTAATTTTAGAATGCAAGGAAATTCCAGGCAAGACACCGTGCTGACCTGCCAGAGTCTGCACATTGGAAAATAACCACAGGGACTGAATATCCACAGTCCAGGCTGCAGCACTTCGGCCCAAGGGCTCAGGTAGCTTCAGAATACATGTTCACACTTTTAAATAACATTTAGAGCAAACGGGGATAAACCCAGGCTGTATGTGGCTGCAGCAGGTCCCAGCTTCTTCTTTTTTCTTAAAAAGAAAAGGTTTCTAAACCCCCCAGCACGGCCAGAGCTGGGCACAGCCCACGCAGGAGGACACCAGTGCACGTCCCACTTGGCAGAATCAGTTACACTGGACCTGAATAAAATATTTAAATGTGACAAAAAGTACAACCAGCCAACAGCCATCAGTGGTAGCTAGAAAAAACAAATGGGAGAATTACAGTGTTTTCATGCTTGAATTCAGTTTTTATATTTGCCAAAAAAAGGTGGCAAGAGGATGCGACCAAGAGCTGCAAACACTGTCTCTGACACGAATTTCCACGTCATTTCCAGCTCGGTGTTCTGTGAGCTGAGGACTTCAGCTCAGCCCGACAGCCCAAGGCAAAGGCTGCACAGGAGATTCACTTGTGACACTTGAAAATGAAAACAAATTGATTTAAAAATTGTTACTAGAACTAAGAGTGAATCTTGATTACACATCTCTGGAGAGCGGCAATTATCCCTTTTGCTAATCAAAGTTCACCCCAATTCCCAGAGCTGACAAAGTAAACCCCTGGATTTGGCACCACACTGAATATCTCCAAAAAAGAGAAAACTCCCCCAACCCCAATGTTTTCTGATTTATAAAATGAAACACCACCAAATCGGCCTGACCCAGATCCCTCAGTTCCCAAACTGGACTCAGAGTAGATTAAAAATAAAAGTTTGAAGAAGAAAAAAAAGGTAAGCTCAATCTCTTCCTGTTTTCTGGCAGCCCAGAAGCCCAAAGCCCACATGGACCAGCACAGAAATATTCTAGCACACAAGAATCCAGAACCAGCACAGGAAGATTCCAGCACATGGGAATCCAGCAGCTCAGAGTGTGATGGAAGTTATCACGAACAAAAAAAAGCTAACTATTAGGGGGTACCAACATAATAGCAGTTGGGTGTAACTGGGGGTAAAAGCCTTTGCAAATCAGGGTGCATTACAAAGATATTCTCTGTTGAAGCATGGGAGTATTCACAAGGTAGATAAGGCAGAAAAGAGCTACAAAACTGTCCCACAATTAAAATTCAGGGACACAAACTCTGGCAATGCCCAGAGCAGAACAGCCACAGTGCAACCAACTGCAAATATATTAAATATTAATATTAATTAGGGACAGGTACAAAGAGTTTGCAAAGAACCATATGCCAAAAGATAAGAAACGCTCCACAAAATGACAACATTGCAAAAAAAAGGCAGAAAACTGAAATCCAGGCTCTGCAGCAGATTCTCAGATGTAACATCCTCCCTCAGCAGCCCCTTGAGAGCCAAATGTGGGCAAACACATTCAAGGGTTTTCGCTAAGTTCCGAAACAAAAATCAGTTACTTCAATCTTTAAAACAGACAAAAAAATGCAACCCAGACCCATGGGTTTTTCAGTCAAAAGGGACTGAAATACAACCTGATATAATATCCTTCCTATCCTTTGGGTATCACAGAGCTTCATCATAGATCCATGAAATAATTCATGTTGGAAGGTACTCAGGAGATCTCCAGCCCAACCTCCTGCTCAAGACAGGCTCAGGATGAGGCCAGAGCAGCTTGCTCAGGCCTTTGGTCAAACTTTCAGCCATGGGGGATGATCCAAAACTCCTCTGGGCCCCTGCATCCACCCAATAATTATCCTCACAGGGGAGCCACTTGGCTCCAGTGGTTCTCAGGCCTCTGCAGAAACCAATAAAACTCCTCAAACGTCTCTTGCTGCTGCTGCCAGTCAAACACTGAGTGTGGCCAATATCACCCATGGGAGGGAACCAGCAGAATTTGGGGAGCCCCTCATGAGCCAAACCCTGCCCAGTGACACCCCACAATCACTACACGACCACAAGTTACACGGCTCCCCTCTACAAACGTCTCTTCCTTTTTACATACTGTCCTTGTCACAGAGAGGCTTTTTTTTCCCCTTAACTGGAGAATGGACACATCTGGTACTGGGTTTTCAGTGCTGAACTTTGTTTTGACTGGAAGTTACATGATGGCAGTTTTGGGATGCCAAACCATAGAAAGGTTTGGGTAAAAAGGGACCTTCAAGACCACTCAGTCCCACTCCCTGCCATGGGCAGGGACACCTCTCACTATCCCAGGCTGCTCCAAGCCCTGTCCAACCTGGCCTTGGATGCTTCCAGGGATCCAGGGGCAGCCACAGCTTCTCTCGACACCCTGTGCCAGGGCCTCCCCATCCTCACAGGGAAGGATTCCTTCCCAATATCCCCTCTAACCCTGCCCTCTGCCAGTGGGAAGCCATTCTCCCTTGTGCTGTCACTCCAAGCCCTTGTCCAAAGTCCCTCTCCAGCTTTCCTGGAGCCCCTGCAGGTACTGAAAGCCTGCACTAAGGTCTCCCCAGAGCCTTCTCTTTTCCCAGCTGAACAATCCCCAGCCCCTCAGCCTTTCATCACTGCAGAGGTGCTCCAGCCCTCTGATCATCTCTGTGGCCTCCTCTGGACTTGTTCCAACTGGCTGATCTATGCAGGAGTGAGAACGGACGAAAGCCCCGTGCAACTGTTACTGAGCCTCTTGATTCAGAGCACTGCATTTGGCGTCAGTTTACGAAAGAAAAATACCCAGTGGTCACAGCAGGATCACCGTGTGACAAAACTGTCCCCGAAACGTCCCGTTCCAAGTGAGACCCTGCAGCAGCCAAGCAGAGGCAGCCCGGCCGTACCCGTGCTCACCCTCAGCAGTGAGGTCAGTCCTGCCCCAGGAACATTCCCACATGGCACACTGGGCTGGATTTGAGGCTACCCAGAGAAACAGGAACAGGCTCAGCCGGTTTATGAAACAAGACACACTGGTAGCAGCAAACACAGGCTCCCCTGGCAGATTCACCTTTGGCTCCTGCTGAGGAGTGCGACACCTGGGCAGGGGGGCAGCCCAGAGCCTCGGGCACTGATCCCTGATCCTGGACATGACTCTCCCTGATAACACAAGAATGCCCAACACCCACTGGCAGAGCTTTTCAGCCAGCAATAGGCACAAGCATGGAAGTCCCTGACCCTGGGGAGCTCAGGAATCATGAGGTGTGCCTGTACTTCAGGCAGGTCAGGGCACAGCTCCAGGTCCCCAGGAAGGCAGAGTGCCCCCAGAAGGAAGATGACGCCCACCTGACCCAGGAATGAGCTTCTGCCCTCATAACCCCAGCGTGCCACGATGGGTCACCAGCAGCACGGATGGGTGGCACTGGAGGAGGCACTGGCCACCATTAGAAGATGACCCACTCCTGAGTAGGGACAACAGGACCCCTGCACCTCTTCTGCATTCACTGCATGGGGAAACAACTGTCCTGCTCCAAACCTGCCTGCACCAGCCCCCTCCTGCCCTGCCCGAGAGAACCTCCCTGTCCTCACAGCCTGGAGCAGCACCAGGCAGGCATCCCAGGCCCAGCAGACACCAGTGCAGAGCTGCCAGGCAGGTCCGGAGAGCAGGGGATGTTCTGGAGAGCCAACAGCTTCCAAACTGCAAAGGCGCAGGCAGATGAGGGACACAGAGTGGCAACCACAGCAGCTTGCTCCAAAAGGCAGTCTGCATCCCAGAGATCCATGCAGATCCGTGGAGGGGTTGAGACCAGCTAGTCCAATCTCTGCTCAGAGAAAGGTCAGCTATAGCACGTTGCCCAGGGCAGTACGTGCATGCACAGCAATGCCACGTGAGGTACGTACACAGCACTCACACATAGGTATACACACAGCAGGGTCACACGTCACACATACACACAGCAGAATCTCCAAGGGCCTTCTAAGCTCATTCTGTCTTTAAGGAACCATCTGTAGCAGGTTCTGTCCCCTCTCTGCCATGACCAAGCCTTCAAGTTGTGTCTCTCCAGCTGATGTGACATGTCCGTATTCATGTCTATGAAGCTCCCAGCAATAGTGCTGAGGCTGCAGCAGAGCCCCAGGACAAGAACAAAGGCTTGCTGGAGCTCTTAGGTGATCTAAGAGAACCCCAGTGTCAGTGATGCTAGGAATTCAGACACCACCCCCGTGTCTCCCTCCTGCTGCAGCGTGATGCTTGGCAGAGCCTTGGTCCGCCCCCTACTCACTTATTCAGTCAGGCCAAGAGGTGGAAAATGAAATAAAGGAGAAAGGACAATGGATAAAAGGCTCAGGACAAACACTCTGAGCCACCACTCAGCTATGCTGTTTCCCAGAAACGGCAAAATCCCAAGGGCAGGCAGGGAAGCCAGGCATTCCCCAGTCAGGGTGAGGGACAGAGAAGCAGTCTGGCTCAGGGGCTGACAGTGCTGGGTCACCACAGCCATCCCCATGTTGGGACATGGGCTGGTGGAGCTGGTCCTGCTGCTCAGGCAGGAGGGGGGAACGGGCTGCAGTCCTGGAACAACCTGGGCTGACTGATGGTGCATGGCAGGGTCAGGGACACAGATCCCGCAGAGCCACTGAGCTCCCCACGCAGACTGCTGATGTCTGTGACCTGCAGCAACCACAGAGCCCTGCGTCTGTCCACTGAGCACAGGATGCTAACACAAGCCCCTGTGTGCTACAGCTCCCATCCCACCTGCAGGAGATGCATCTTCACTGCCGAGAAAGAGAGAAAGAGAGAAAGTGTTTGGGTCCTGAGCCTGGGACCTGGAAAACACCAACTGTGTCTGCATGCAGACTGATCCCCCCTCCAAGGTCAGCATCACCACTCTTTTCCAAACCTTTGTTTTCCTGAGGCTATAAAAAAAAGGGCTTCTGGCCTAGCCAAGGCTAAGCTCCAGCTCTCCCCTTCACCTGGTGCCTAATCTCATAATGCCAGGGGAAGGGAACTAGGACACGGGTTGTTTTTGTTCCCCAGCATCACCTCGTGCTCTCCTTGGAGGACCAGGCCCCATGTTCCCACCTGCACCTGGAGGAGAGCAGTCTCCATGTGTCAAGAGGGAGAGAGGAGGACAGACAGGCACTGGGTTCCTCTACCCATGGAGTTTCCATGGAGAAGGAGCCACGCTGTCCTCAGCACGGACAGCTCGTGGAGCTGCCTTGCCCTGGGACCCCTCCTGCTGACAGCAGACAGGGAGGGGGCGGCTGCCCAATGCCACCACAGGCTGTGGGGACACTCCTCCCCTCAGCCAAGCAGGCTTTAGGCAGGTTTCAGTGCAACACCTCGGGATCTCTCCAGGTGAGAAACAGCAGCACTATGGAGGGGAGTGGGACATGTGCCAGGGGAAGAGTCAGGCACCAGCTTAACCACAGAGTCACAACCATCTCACACCCAGATGGCTCTGAAACCAGGCAGTGACAATTCATACAGCTGGAGATCAGGAACGGGGTTTACATCACAAACACCATCTTGGCTCTGGAATGGGACACAGACCTTCTGCTTCTGCAGCCAAAACCACCATGGTGTTCCCAGCTCTGCTGCCCATTCCTCAAAAACAACCTGTGACAACCCAGGCTGCCCTGAGCCAGCAGTGCTGGTAGCAGGTGATTTTCTCCAGGGACCAAGCAGCACCTGCTATGTGACAACTCCTCCAACACGAGCTAAGGGGCCCCAAGGCAGAGGGGGGGCTTTTTTTCCCAATCCTTCCAACCCTGGAACTGCCCATGCTAAGGTCCTCCTCAGTCTCTTCATCTCTCATTTCTCTTCAGAGAATTTCAAGTCCAACTGTCCAGCCCTGCTAGAAGAGTCCCTGCCTCCAGCAGGACAGCACATGTTTAATTAAAGGCAGGATCAGACTGTGCAGCAGGAAAATAATTACAATTCTCCTTGTGACTCACAAGCAAGAGGGCCTGCTTCCCATGCCACCATGGGCTGGGCTCCCATTTGAGTTCTGTGTTTGTCTCCAGGCAGGATGAATGCATGGGACCCTGCACTGCAGGCAGGAGGTGTCTGCAGTGCAACACAGCAGCTCCTCAAATGCTGACAGCAAAACCAGCTCATGTATTGGAGCCTTGTGTTGCATTCCCATTTTCCTGGTTGAACGAGGGCTTGACATCTTAAGACCTGCCCCTGGAGGAAGCAGAGACTGCTGCACACTCCACAGCCGGGCACTGGGAGCTGTAAGCACCCGTGTCTGCCTTGCCTGTCTGTCACCTCCAGGCAGCTGAAGTGTGAAGAGACCTGGGGCCCCTCCTTTCACAGGTGCACTGAGAGATCTGTGACACCTGTGCCAGTGGCATTGTCTCTGGGGGAATCCATCCTGGGACTGAGCCAGGAGGAGCTGAAAGCTGCAACTGCAAAGCAAAACACCCAGGAGCCGACCAGCTCTACAGTCAAACCCGGCACATGCAAGTCACCGTGCTAAAAGCTAGCATGGCTCAAGTGAGGCCACAGAACCAGAAAGACCTGTATCCCACGGCTGGGCAGCACAGGCCAGCTCCAGAGGCTGCACAGCTCCCTCAGCAGAGCAGGACTTCCAGCAGAGCCCAGTGCCTCTAGGAAGCACCAGCACAGCAAACCCAAGAGACACCTTTCCCTACAGAGAGAAACCAGGAAGGCAATGCTTATTCCCAGAACAGCTTAATTCCAAAAGAATCACCAAAATCTGATGAGGATAACTGAATTAACATGAGCAGAGATCAAACAAGCAATCACACTGCTGAGAGGTGGGAACATCACTCTGGAGCTCCAGCACAGCAGCCATTACCCAGCCCCAGGGCAACCCTGGTGCCACAGGGAGGGCAGCACAGCCACCATCCAGGTGCCAGTTACCTCAGCAGGTGTGGGACAACACCTCAGGCAGTGGATACAGACCAGTGTTCCCCCAACACCAGATCTTCCCACCTGCCTCCCACTCCAGAAGTGTTTCCTTCTCCACGCCTCACAGCATTTGCCAGATCCTGAACCAGCTCCAGGCCAGCGAACATCTCTGGCCACATGGTCACCAACACCTGAAAGGTGGCAATTCAGATGAGTCCCAAGGAGGCACTGCTGACATGCCAGCCACACTCAGGTCTGCAGCCAGACCCACGGCAGAGGACGTGGGAGGAAAGGACACTCCTTGCCTGCCCACAGCAGGAGAGGCATGGAGGGGCCTGGCCAGGTGGAGCAGGGGCACTGAGGGCAGCAACAGGAGTGGCCTCACACGCTCCTGCACACACTGGAGCCAGGAGGAGACCAGCCCCAGCAGGCTGCTCCCTGCCAGGCGGACACAGCCCTCCCCTCCCCACAGCCCTCCCCACGCAGACCGGCGGATTTCCGACTATTTAACCCCGTATCAGGGCCTGAGGAATGCGCTGCAAATATATAAAAGTACTTTTAAAGTGTTGGGAATACATTCCAGCAAAGACAAAGCGAGCTGTCGCCGAGCCAAAGGCTCAGCAGCTGCTGCTTCTCAGGCACTGAAGCCGGACTGAGGAATGCTGTCCCTATCTGAGGGGCCAGGGCAGCAACTGCCCCCCAGCACACAGGCAGGAGCAGGGAGGAATCTCTGGTCCAGGTGAAACAACAAACCAACCCAGGCCCCCAGACAGGCAATCCTGAGCCAGAATTAAATCAAGACGCTACAATTAGCATCCCACTGCTGCCAAGACTTGCGAAGTGATTGATGCTCTCACACTGATCTTCAGACTGTGGCTGTGTGAAGAGAGGGGCCCTGACCACAATCCCAGCATTTACAGCCTCCACCTTGGTCTGTGCAGTGGGACAGGACAAGTTGGAAGGACCAGAACTCCCTGCAGCAGGCACAGGGTGTTCAGGGGCATTTTCCACTGAAATACTGGAATATATGAAATAATGGTCGCACTTAGTGCTATGGTTTAGTTGACAAAATGGTGTTCAGGCAAAGGCAGGACTCGATCTTGAAGGTCTTTTCCAACCTCAATGACTCTGTGGTTCTACTGCAAAAGCATTAATCTGGAGAGACCTGTGGAGATCATTTCATGGGCATGGGTGAAGCAGCCAAACCCACACACTGCAGGTACTTCCCAAGGACCTCTGCCCCTCTCTGATTTCCCCTACCATGTACCTACCTACCTTTCCACCCAGGCCCCTTCCTGGCATACCTGCACCTCAGGATCACCTCCTCCCATTCAGCCAAGGGACACCATCTACTTCTAAACTATCCTCTCAGCAAGGAAGGGTCAACTTGCAATTACAAAAAGTAATTGACTGATCTGTAATGCCACAGCTATCAGCAAAGGGAAAAATGCCAAAAGCTGTACTATACAATAACCTGTTGCAATTGTTTCCAATCAGATTGTGTTTTCCTAGGGCAGAAATCATAAGTTTATCCAACTGATACATCTCCAGCACAGTGAGGAACCATAAACCCACCAAAACAACCCAACAAATCAGATCTGACTCTGAAAATAGGAATCCAAGACAAGGCAATGAGACCAAGCTCAGTAACTCGTGCAAAGCAGGGAACTCTATGGCAGACTGTACCCTTGGGGTGCAGGAAAGCACATCTGGGGACTGGAGAAGTCTTAAAGACAAGTGAAGTGTCTCTTTGTGAAAGAACACAGACCCAAACATCTCCTCTGAGCAGAAGAGGACAAGGAGGAAGGTGCTGGAGCAGCTCCCAGGGGAACAGCTCAGACATAAACCAAAAAATGCCCTGAACCAGGAATGGAACAAGGAGTCGGAGCCCACAGAGATGCTGTGATGCCACATCCCCCTGCTCAGCACACAGCATCCCTTCCATCACCACACTCCCACCACTGCCTCAGCCAAGCTCCTGCCAGGGAGACAGCAAAGCAGGGTTCCAAAATGCAGGAAACACAGAGAGCAGGTCAGAGGAGACCTGAAGAGGTTAACCCAGCCCTGCCTCTACCTTCAACCATCAATGAACTAATCCTTCCTGGCAGATACCCAACAGCAGCCAAAGGGAATCGGAGACACCTGAGAGGAGCAGGCAGGGCCCCTGTAATGCCACATTCAGGCTTCAGAGATAGCATCAGCAATGCCAGCAAGGGCAGGTGACACAGACAACCATCACCAAGCAACAGCAGGAACCCCAAGGGGGCAAACCTGAACCAAGCTGGCAGCGAGGCACCCACAGCCAGGGCAGTTGTTAAGTCACCCAACAGAGACACATTGAGAGGTTTAAAACAACCTGGGAAAGACTGAGCAGATGCTTCCACTGGTGACCTCCCAAGGTACCAAACCAGTGCCAAGGAAAGTCGGGTGAGAGGCAGAGCCATTTAAACCACGGCCACCTGAATTTTCAGGAACTTTTTACTCCACTAAATCTCTCTACTGCCCAGCTGCCTCTGCACCTCCCTATTCCATGCACCTGAAGCTCCTCCAAGACCCAAGTTGCTGGGGAGACCCAGGCTGGGCAGCACATCCACACCTGTCCCACACAGAGCTGAGCACACCTCAGAGCTCAGAGAACTGAATATTAACAGTCACTTCCCATTAACAGACCTCAAGCATAAAATCCATCTGTGCACCTCACTCCTGTTTCCCTGTTTGTAGATCCAATAATTGTATGTCCAAGAGTTTTATCAGGTCTTTTCTCCATGACTGAGCCTGTGTTTGGCTGCTGCCAGCCCAGCACAGATCCTACACCTCCGTTGTCACCAGGGGAGATGGCCTGCACTTATTCTAACTTCTGGGCAGCAGTAATCAAGAATACATGGCTTTTGGAGAGACAAACACGCATCCAGCTGGGTCCCATTAACCCAGAGGGTTCCTGAGTTCCTGCAAAGAACAGAGAGCCATGCCAGCTCTGCACACAGGTCTCACAACCAGCAAGTGAAACCAGTTTGTTGGCTGGTTTTGTTAAACAAATGCAGCTGCAGCTTTGACACAGCCTGGGATGGAAAGAACCACATCCAGAGCAAGAGGAGGTGCCCATCACACATTAAGCCTTGGCAGGCTCCAAGGTTGGCTCCATACGGAGAGCCATGGAGGATTCCCAGCTCCCTGACTTTCTCAGGGAAGGGCTATTAGTACACAGCGATTAGAAGGAGAAGCTTTACTCTTCCACAGAAGTACATAAACCCCAAGATCCTCCTTACAGCCCTCAGATGCCAGGAAATTAAAAGCTGCTCTTAGTTAGCTTTGCAAGGCCCCATTTTGCCTTGGGAAAGTGACAACCATGGCCTCGAGCTTCACCCGGGTGCAGTGGGATCCCAGCTCTGGACGTGGGACAGGGACACTCTCACCCCACGGCAGCCAAACAGGAGGAACTGCTGAAACCCAGCCAGTTTCAAAGGGCCTTGCCATGATGCAAACAGCAACAAGCCCAAACAGGGAAGGACCTGCCCTGGACAGAAATGGGCTCCTCTCCCCAGTGTCCCTCTCCCACAGTTTCCAGTGCAAGTGGGTATCAGCTCACTGGGCAGTGGGAAGAGTGTTTTCTGCACTGGGCTCAGTTTACCATGCAAGCTGTAGAGAGGAAAAAGCAAAGCAGAGGAACTGCAGCCCCTACATTTGAAATGCCTGGGGTTCCCTCTTCAGCACCACCACTGCTAAAACCCTTGGGTTTCCTCTCTGCACAGCCCACAGGCTGAGACACTTCCAGCCCCAGTATTCCTCGGGGAGGTGTCCAGCAGCCTGTCCCAGTGCACATTCATGCTGACACACACAAGAGCTCCGAGGTCTCCTCCCTCTGCACCGACTTGTTCAGGATTTCAGTTCCTACTCAGCTCCACCCTCTTGTCCTCCCACACCAGGTCCTACCGGCTCTGCTCCACCCAGGTTTCCTCCAGTCTCCCTTTTGCCTCCCCATACTCCAAACCGGAGCACTCCTCCAAAAGCACACCAAGAGCCTCTGGATCCTTCTGGGCTGTGACCAGCTCCGTCTGCCACCTCCCAGTACTCCAAATTCCATACTGTGTTCATTCCTTCCCGGTGAGACCTGTGCTTCCCAAGGGTTCACAGAGTGGCCTGGATGACTTAGGTGTTATGCAGCTCCAACACAGTGATTTAGCAGCTGTACTTCTAAAACCCACAGTGCCAATGCAGGGCCTGCTCTCCCCTGCTCCTGCAGATATCACTCTGCAAGATAGGTATAGCACAAGTCAGCACGGAGCAAGTCATTTCCACCTCTGGAATTCAGACACCCTCATGGACAGCACAGGCAACTTATCAAAGGGAATTTATAATTTTCCATTAAATTATGTAGTATCACCCTGGCAGCAAATCCCTGCAAGGGGGCAGCAGATGCTCCCACACGGATTTAATCTATCCCTTCAAACTGCCCAAGCAGAGCCACCCCAAGGGGAAATTCAGGCTCAAAACAGGCAAGTTTCTACAAGGGACAGGTGACAAAGAAGCAAGAGCAGACAGAAGAGCACCCAGCACTGCAGGATGGAGAGAAACACAGGCTGACTTCTGCAGCTGGGAAGGGAGAAGCAAGGAAAGCACAGCAATGTCACGCAGCAATCCCAGGAGATGGGCAGAGCATCCCATCGGATCTGGAGCAGAGCAACAGCACAAAGGGCACAGGAAATTCTGCAGAAGAAAATGATGCCACAGAAAGAGCAAGAGATCCCATGTTCCCTGCACAGGTGGAATAAGGACACAGAAAAGCTGGTGCTGGGTAAGAAACCCCTCAGAAGAGGAACCATATAAACTCAGATGTTTTCAAGAGAGTTGTCTGACCTTTCCAGAAGCCACCTCTCCAATCCTTCCACCTCAAAAACCACTTCCACAGGGAAGTCTTCCCTAAAAACCCTGCTTGAGCCCCTAAACGCAAACCTGCTGCCCAACACTGTGCATGCTTTCTCATTCCCACTTTTCTGACAGATCTTCACAGGTACACTCTGTGTCCTTCAGACCTTCTCCCATGGAATAGGCACGTGCAGCACCATTCTGTGAAATAAGCACGCTGCCCTTTCTCCACCTTCCCTCATGGTCAGCACAAACCCTCCTCCCAGGGTCTCTTTCCCACAAAAGCCTTGTTTCCATGAAGGGCTCCTCACCTAGAAAACATTCCCCTGATCCAACCAAAGACCTTTCCCACCACCATCTTTCAGGGACAGTGTGTGCCTAAACCAGTGCTCCCACCTTTCCTCTTCCTGATGGAATTTTCATCCCATATCCACCTCATACTACTGATTCCTACTACAACCTTAGGTACCTGTCCCTACCAACAGCAATATTATAAAAAAATGCCCTTCCTGCAGTGACCAAGTGCACCTTGGCACTGCTCAGGGAAGTACTGTGAACACAAACCTTCAAGACACACATTGGGTCAAACCTAAGGTGGTTCAAACCTGCTTCCTTGTTTCACCAACTGCAGACTTCCTCCTCCTCCTCCTCCTCATGTGCCTCCGGACCAACCATGGCACCAGCCACAGGGAACCCGCATGGGCTACAAACGGGAGAGGCAGTGGAATGCAACTCTGCTTTCTCTGCCCAACGTGTCTCCAAGGCTCAGCACCTCTGGCATCCCCAAACTCCCTGGCTGTTCTCAGGAGCAGCAGCAACACTCGGGGCTGCTCTGCTTGTCTCCCTTATTGTCCACAGCTGCAGGCACTTAATGTTCACCTGCCTTGTGAGGGCATTTAGGTTTGGCTGGGGATGGGCTGGCACGGCCAGAGAAAGCCCCTGGCAGCTCCACACAGGGGTTGAGAATGAAGAGTGTGAGTACCAAGTCCAAAGCCAAACTCCCTCCAAGCCTCTCCCAGGACACCCAGGGCAAACACACAATGGTGTGTCTGCAGATTCTCATTTTCGGTTGTTTTCTCCTTCATGAGTCTCTCCTGAGCTCATGTTAACTCAAAGCACTGTTATGTCATGTGTCAAGTGGTTCCGCAGCTCAGTTAAACTACATTTTGCATGAAAAATGATTTAATTTGCTCTGAACTGAGCCCTTTTTGGTTCCACTCAACACTCTCCTGCAAGCAGCAGCAGCAGTCAGTTGCTCCCCATCCACTCCTCTGGGCCATCCTTTACACTCTAGGCCTCTGCCATCGCATGGGGAATGGCTCCACCTTTTACTGCCTTTCCCAGACAGATGGAGACATCCTGAAGGTGTTCGCCTCCCTTGTGCAAAAGCTGTCATACACTGGGTCTGGTCACACTGTCTGCTGCTCCCCAATCTCTGTCCCTCTTCTGATTTAATCCATCTCCCGAGACCAGGGGACCAGGATCTCACTGTTCTGTTCAATTTGTTCTTCTAATAATCCTTTGCCAGAAGACTCCAAAAGGAGAACTCAAACACCAGAGAGGAACCTGTGAGCCCAGGACAGGTCATGGTGAGAACTCTGATGCTCCAAGCTGAACAGATGCCACAGCTACATGAAACAGAAGCTCTTTGGGTGACTCAGGAAGGTACTAAGGGCACGTAGCACCTGCAATCACAGGTAGGATTGTACCCACACGGTCACAGGCTAAGTAAAATGTCACTATAAAATTTGCATTTATAATCCAAAAGATGCTCTCCCAAGCTCACAAACCCCAGCCTGTCCCAGTTCCAAGGGGTTCAGTGCAGCACAAGGCCGGGCTGTGACTGTTAGCAGGATACACAAAGCTGAGAGCACAGGGACCAGCAGGTTCTCTGCAGGTGTGTCACAATCACCCTCCTCTGCAGACTTACACCCATTCCCACATCCCAGCCTGTCCAAAACACACATTTTGCAGTAGTTTGGGAAATCCCCCCACCTAAAGTACAACGAGATGCTGAGCTACCTGACAGAAGAGCTGGGAGTGTCACACTGGTGTCTCCATACCTGAACAGCCTCACAGCTGAATCCCACAGGCAGCCCAGGTCACCAGGGCTCAGGAAGGGACAAGCAGGAAAGACAAAAGAACCCAAAAATACCAGAGCAAGAACTGCTGCTTCCAGACAAGAGAATCTGCTCAGGTGGGGATGCACCAACTGTGTTTTAACAAAACTGAACCAGACTACTTTGGCCTGAATCAAAACCAAGTTTCTGGTTTGTAAGGGGTTTTTTTTCTAGATTTGATGACAAATTCTGTAACATGACAGTAATTCAATAAAAAACTTGAAAGCTAATGACCTACTTCTCAATTTTTTTAAATAAACAGGCAACTCAGCCTATATTCCCTAAAGACCATCTCTCCAAACACACTGCAGTCAAACGCCTTCTCTCTCTGGCACAGGCAAGTCTTAAATAACTTTTTAAAAATCATACACTTTCCAAAGGGAACACAATATAACTTCCTCTGGAGTATCCCACAGCCCACTACTGTCCTAAGGCCTTTTCCTTCCCAAGAGGCAGGTCCAAGTTCCCATCTGCAGCATCCCACGTACCAGATTACCAGGCAGAGTGGGAACATCATGGCTGGGGTTCCTGCTGGATGGTACTTCAGGACCCAAACATGAGAGCTCACCCCTGTCCCAATGCCCTGCCCTGCCAAAGCAAACCCTTGGGAGTGACGAGATGCTGGGCCAAGCTGGCAGTGGAGCAGATCTCCAGTCCTCTGCTTCTGCAGAGATCACGGTGCCATGGAACAGCACATGGAGGGGTTATCCCGGTGTTCCCTGTGTGCAGAGCTCTGTGGCTGAGCAGTACGGCAACACAAGCTGCAAGTGCAGGCTGGAGCCCCAGATCATGGAATGATTTGGGATGGAAGGGATCTTAAAGACCATCCAGTCCCACTGCTCCTCCATGGGCAGGAACACCTTCCACGATCCCCAGCTGCTCCAAGCCCTGTCTAACCTGGCCTTGGACATTTCCAGGAATGGGGCAGCCACAGCTTCTCAGGGCAACCTGTGCCAGGGTCTCACCACCCTTCAGGAAATAATTTTTTCCCAATAACCCCTTTAACTCTGCTCTCTGGCATTCCCCCTTGTCCCGTCCGTCCAGTCCCTTGTCCCAAGCCCCTCTCCACCTCTCCTGAAGCCCCTTTAGACACTGGAAGGGGCTTTAAGGTCTCCCCAGAGCCTCTCTTTTCCAGGCCAAACACGCTCAGCTCTCCCAGCCTGTCTTCATGGCAGAGATGCTCCAGCTCTTGGAGCATCTCTGTATCCCTATGATCATAACTATAAAGCAGTTCTGTTGCTTTTAATTAACTTACTCGACACTTTTTGCAGTTTACTGATTAAACCTGAGGTTTTTAATTCATGCTGTGCTTTGCTTGGCAGTGACTGTGAGTATCACAGGACCGATGACTCGGGTGAAGCGATCTCCCCCGCGGGCAGGGGACCCCTTTATCCCGCTAACCAGCAGCCGAGATGCCCCTCACAGCGGAGGGGCTCCTCCTCAGCCGGGGCTGCCCCTCCCCGCCCGTGGTGGTCACACGGACCCCACGGGTCCCCGCTCCGCGGCAGAGGCGCTCGGCCCCGGCCCCTGGAGCACGGGGAGGGCGCCGGGCTCAGCGCAGGCCGGGGCTGCGCTCGGGCGGCCCCC
>WEKY01018405.1:0-12613 GCA_013390045.1 Picathartes gymnocephalus | reverse complement strand
CCCCCGCTCCGCTCCCTCCGCCCGGGCCTGGAGCCGCTCCCGGTGCCGCTCCCGGCCTGCGCCCGGGGCCGCGCCGCCCTCCGCGGGTGTGCCTGGGAAACGGAGTCCCTGGGAAATGGAGTCCGTTCCGCCCCGCACGGCACCGCCCGGCACCGCCCCGAGCGCCGGGAGCGGCAGCGCCTGGGCGGAACCGCGGGCGCGTCCGGCAGGTGAAAGGACACCACGGAGCGGCCAGCCCCCGCCTCCCGAAAAACATTCACGAGGAAAAACATCCCGAGAGAAGAATGAGCCCGAATGTGGTCGCACAGCGCGGTCTGGGGGTTCGCTCAGTAACTCATGGATAGACACAGACACACACACAGACACAGCCACACACAGACACATACACGGGCATGCATCACCGCCACCTGCCACATCTGGGGATCGTGTTTAGGAAAACACACGGCAAAAAGCCTCTGCCGCGCTGTGAAGTTCTGTCATGCAGCAACATTTCTCTTGTAGAAGCCTGGTGGGACCAGAGATTGTTCACAAAGGCAACCAGGAGTACAAAACAGGTCCTCATGGACAGAGCTCAGCCAATGCCCGTGCATGGAACAGGAGTCAAGGGGACACGGCAGAGCTGGAGCAACCAGCTCTGCGGCAAGAGAAACCATGAGCAGCTGCCTCCATCCCTTCTCCTGGCACAGGGCACAACAGATGGATTAAAGTCCACATGTGTCTGTTCTGGGACAGAGTGCCCAGATGCTGCTTTGTTACAAAAGCCAAAATGCAAAAGGAATCATTGCCTCTGAGCTGACCCAGGACACTGCAATCCTCCCTGTTCTATCCCCTACTGCTTTCACAGTTTCCTGGTTGCTTCGTCACTCTTTATCTTTCCTTTCCATTTTCTCCTCACTGAAGTTTATCCCTGCTCTATCTCTCATCCCAGCACTGTCACATGGCCCTTAGACCCATCTCCTCTCCAGACAAAATTCTCTGTTCCAGCTCCTTTTGCCTTGCAGACAGCTCTCTACCAGCTCCTGCTGTGGCTGTTTATCTCACTTCTCTCTCATTTATCTTTCAGAGATCAGATCCTCCTTCCTCACAGTCTGACTGTGACAACTCTTCACACTTGTGTGACATTGAGCAAAGCCCAGTGCCCCAGGAACAGCCTGGGACACCTGGGACTGGATTAGTGTCCCAGGGCAGGGAAGATACTGTATTCCTCAGACTGTGGAGTCAGAAATAATCCTGCAATGAACAGAAAGTAACCAATAACTGAGTGACACCAGAGCCTGAGGCACTGGTGAGGCACTGGTGAGGGACTGGTAAGATATTGGTGAGGGACTGGTCCTTGTGCAGGCAGGAGGAGCTGAAAGTTCTCCTTTCAGCTTCAACATCCACATCAGGCAGAGGCTGAAGGAATGAAGGAAGGAATTTATGAAGTCATCAAATCACAGAAGGATTTGGGTGGGAAGGGACCTTAAAGCCCATCCAGTTTCATGGACACCTTCCACTAGCCCAGGCTGCTCCAAGCCCCATCCAACCTGACCTTGGAAACCTCCAGAGATGGGGCAGCCACAGCTTCCCTGAGCACCCTATGCCAGGGCCTCCCCACCCTCACAGGGAAAGGATTTCTTCTCAATATCCCATCCCTGCCGTCTGGAAGCCATTCCCCTTGTCCTGACATTCCATTTTTAAACATTTGGGTTTATTGAGCTTTCATTTGCCTCAATTGCAGTGTCTGTAACAGAGATATCCTGCTGTGTCTGTCACAGCAATCCTGTAATAGAGCAATCCTGCCACATGGAACACGAACCTGTGACTTCATACTAATCATTATTTCTGGGGCAGTACCTGGGGTGATGCCTCAGTTGGTGTCGTGCCCTGTCAGAACTCATCAAGGCAGCCAGGAAATAGGGGTGTGATGGCAGGATCTTTGAGAGAGACAATGAATTGGCCATCAGGAATTAGAAAGATGAAATTCAAATTTTCAGGCCAGCTCTGAGCATTTTTGCAAGTGTAGGACTTGCAAGTGTAGGATGGTCCCAGTTCTGTTTCCCATAAATGAAGGGGCAGTACGATGGAACAACCCCATGATGCTTTGAGGATGGTTTCAGTGATCTCACTAAGCCTCAGCAGAAGTGCAAGATCATGGCAGGGACAAAGACAAGAATTACAGTTCTGCATAAGGCTCAGGGTCTTGACACGATGTGTCCCTTGAGGGAGAGCTTGCCCAGCCACTCTCCATTGTTTATCATCAGTCCTGGCTGCCCAGAGAGGTCCCAGATGACTGGAGATGTGATTCCCATCCACAAGCACGGCCAGAAGGACGATCAGGGAACTGCAGGCCAGCCAGCCTGACCTTGGGAAGGCCATGGAACAGATCATCCCGAGTGTCATTACACAGCACGTGCAGAACAACCAGGGAATCAGACCCAGCCGGCTCGAGGTTGTGACAGGCAGGTCCTGCCTGACCAGCCTGATCTCCCTCTGTGACCGTGTGACCTCCTCAGTGGGGAAAGGCTGTGGATGTGTCTGCCTGGACTCGAGTAAGGCTTTGACACAGTTTCCCACAACTTTCTCCTGGGGAACCTGGCTGCTCCTGGCCTGGACAGCTGCACTGTTGGCTGGCTCATGGCTGGGCCCAGGGAGTGGTGGGGAATGGGGCTGCATCCAGCTGGGGCTGGGCACCAGTGGGATTCCCTGGGCTCAGGAGTGGGGCCAGTCCTGTTTCATGTCTGTATCAAAGCTCTGGACAGGGGGATCGAGGGCACCTCAACCGGTTCACAGAGGACACCAGGCTGGGCAGGAGCATGGATCTGCTGGAGGGCAGGAACTTCTGCAGAGGGCTCTGGAAAGGCTGGATGACCCTTCCCCAGCACTGTTGCGCTTCCCTGGACACATTCCAGCCCCTCAATGTCCTTCTTAGTTGTGATGGGCCCAAAACTGACCCAGGATTGAAGGTGACTAAACATTGCCCAACACATGCCTGGCCAGGGCCTGTGGCCATACTCTGGCTGATACCAGCCAGGTGCCATTGGCCTCTTGCCTACCTGGGCACACCTGGGCTCCTGTTCAGCCACTGTCACCAGCACCCCCAGGTCCTCTTTCAGTGTCCCAGCTGCTGTGTCCTAAGCCCAGGTCACTGCGGGGGGCTGTGGTGACACAAGGGCAGGACCCAGAACCCGGCCTCACTGAACCTCATCCTGTAGTCTTGGCCCATCAGTCTCGCCTGTCCTGATCCTGTTAAGGCTCTGCAGAGGCTAAACTCAAGTTAATCAATAACTGTTGAGAGCTTCAAGGGATTCTGCTGCCCTAAAATCATCCCGACAGTGAGTCTGAGCTGAACCTGGGGACAGGGTGAGCCCCTGGGGGATCCCCAGGTCCTGCCCCAGCCCCTCCTGGGCTCTGTCCCCTCCATGCCTCCCTCATGGTGCCCCTTGGCCCTGCAGAGGGACCTTCCCTCGCCCTGGTGTGTTGGGTGTAGCTGAGCCCGAGGCCCTGGCAGCGCCGGGGTCACAGTGGGACCTGGGCAGGTGCCGATGACACCCCTGAGCTTTGGTGCTGCTGAGCAGGGCTGGCACCGCACCAGCACCATCTCCCCAACATCCCAGCCCCATCCTTCGGGCCAGGGCCTTGGGAGGGGACAGAGCCAGGACAGCTGACCCCAGCTGACCACAGGGATATCCCAGGCCACATAACGTTGGCTCAGATAATAAAAGCTCAGAAAAGGAGGAGGAAGGGGGGGAAATTTGTTATTTACAATGTTTGCCTTCTGAAGAAATGGCTCCAAGTGCTGGAGCCCTGCTTTCTGCGAAGTGGCCGGACTTCACCTCATGGGAAGTAGAGAATAAAATCTAATTTTTTTGCCTTTGCTTATGCAACCTTTTGTTTTCGCTTGTGTTTTTGCTGAATTATGTCAACCCACCACACCTGGGTGGGGGCGGAGAGGATTTATCAGGGGGTTCCTGCCTGGAGAGGACAGTGGCTTCTCCGAGTCCTGTGGGGGGGATGGTAAAATTGCCCAGGAGTAGGGAGAGTGTCTGGATTCAAGCCCAGCCATCCCAGCTGTAGAAAGGTTGAGGAACCATATGTTCCCCATCCAGGAGTGCAGGGAGGGACTGAGAGCAGCACCCAGACCCTGCACCCACCACAGGGCACAGGTAAAGTTTGGGGTCGGGGTCCTGGGAGCGATGCTGTGGAGCTGCGGGGACCAGGCCGGAGTGCTGGATGTGGGGGGACGAGGCCCATGGGGCCAGGGCAGGGGTCAGGGCAGTGCTGGGACATGGCCAGGGGGCTCCTGGCCGGAGATGCAGCTGGGGTGTCCCCCCTCTCCCGGGGCTGTCCCCTCTCCCACTTCCCACCTCCTCAGCCCCTCACAGAGGACCCAGCCACATCCCCCCCAGAGTCCCTGCAGTGCCCGGGGGTCCCTGGGGAGTCTCTGCCCACCATGGAACTCCTGTCACCGGTGCTGGTGCTGCTGGCTGGGACCCTGGCCACCAGCACCCACCTGCACCGGTGGGACCATGACGGTGCCATCAAGGAGATTGCACTGGACATGGCCCCCAACTCCTTCGATGACCAGTACCTGCGCTGCCACTTCAAAATGCTGAGGGCACTGCCAGCACTGAACCGCACGGAGTTCATGCCCTACAGTGACTACGCTGAGGCCTGGAACAGGGCTGCAGCCAAGTGGGGCAGCCGCCCCTTCCTGGGGTCGCAGCTGCAGCTGGAACAGGCCATCGCCCTGCTGGCCTACACCATGGAGGACGGCCTGTACCTGGAGTTCAACAAGGCCGTGCGCGTGGCCGGGCGCTCCCGCCAGGAATACCTGGACACTTTCCACTTCAAGGTGCTGCACTTCCTGCTGACTGAGGCCCTGAGGGACCTGCGGGGTGCCCGGAGCCACCCCCACTGCCTGCACGTGTACCGGGGTATCGATGGCATCCGCTTCACCAGCAGGCGCGGGCAGATCATCCGCTTCGGCCAGTTCGCCTCCGCCTCCCTGCTGAAAAACGTCAGCGAGTCCTACAGCACCAGAACCACCTTCGAGGTGGACACCTGCCACGGAGCTGATATCCGGTACTTCTCCAACTACCCCGAGGAGGAGGAGGTCCTCATCCCACCCTTTGAGACCTTCAGGGTCACCAATATCACCCACCAAGGGGACGACATCTACATCCATCTCCGCTCCCATGGCGTGCACAGCAAATACAACTGTGCCTGGCTCCGAGGTGACGTCCCTGGGCTGGGGACACCTGTGGTTGGGTCCGGGGACACCAGGGCACCAGCTCTGCTGGGACAGGACAGTGGGTGGTGCAGCAGCTGAGGGGGTGGCAGGACTTTGGGTGTGCGTGACATCTCATGGCTCCAGCTGCTTTCCTGGGATGGCACGGCCTGGCACAGGAGGGGATGGGGATGGGATAATGGGATAGGATGGGATGGGATGGGATAATGGGATGGGATAATGGGATGGGATAATGGGATGGGATGGCACGGCCTGGCACAGGAGGGGATGGGATGGGATGATGGATGGGATGATGATGGGATGGGATAATGGGATGGGATGGGATGGGATGGGATGGGATGGGATGGGATGGGATGGGACGTCATGGTGTTGTCTCCACGGTGGGTTTCTTTCCTGGAGGCAGCAGTACTTCACACCCTGAGCTGAGGGATTTCTATCGTTTATTCCACTTTGCACAAAGGAGGGAGCTCCCCCTGACCCCCCCTTCTCTGGCCTCCCCCAGACAGAAGCGTCCCCAGAGACCCCCCAGGCCTCACTGGAATCCTCCTGGCAGCACTGGCTGCTGTCACTGGCATCCCCTGAGCCATGGGGTCATCGTGCCTGGTGAAGACAAGGTGTCAGGGATGGAACCACTGGTGTCACCAGGACGGCACAACTGGCTGGGGGCACAGAGAGGCCTCTGGAGGGTGGACACTGGACAAGCCCTGTGGACACCCTCCCTGAGCCCTGGCTGGGGTGTCAGGGTGCAGCTGCGTGGGGTGGGGGGAAGAGGGGAACAGTGGGGATTTTCTTCTCTCTTTTTTTTTTTTCTCTCCCTTCCCATATTTTTAACTTTTCTTTTGAATTATTAAACTGGTTCTAACTCAACCCATGAGTTTCCTTTTCATTCTTCTCCACCTGATCCTGCTCTGGTGACTTTGGACAGGGGTCTGGAGTGACAGCACAAGGGGGAATGGCTTCCCACTCCCAGAGGGTGGGGTTAGATGGGATTTTGGGAAGAAATCCTTCCCTGTGAGGGTGGGGAGGCCCTGGCACAAGGTGCCCAGAGAAGCTGTGGCTGCCCCTGGATTCCTGGAGGTTTCCATGGCCAGGTTGGACAGGGCTTGGAGCAACCTGGGCTGGTGGAAGGTGTCCCTTCTCATGGCAGGGAGTAAACGAGATGTGCTTTAAAGTCCCTCCAACCCACCACCATTATCCCAATTATGGGATTCTATGATAATATGGATTGAGAATAAGAAATCCATTTCAGCTTTTTGCCATATTTTTGCTTCTTCTTCCATTTTTTTTCCTTTTTTCTACCTCACTTAGCTTTATTTCCCAGTTTTCCACCTCATGTTACAACAAAACTCTTGATTCCTGCAGAATTTTGCCACCATCTCTATGAAAGCAGAAACAGCTACTTGCTATTTCAACATCAATCTTACCACATATCCAGTTCCCAGGGCTTTCAAGAAACACTAAAATAATCATTAACTGTTCCAGATAAATAAATTCCATGAAGCCTGCTAAATTCAGTCCAGCATGCTGCCCTGGGAGCTGGCATCCCAGGCAAAGCTGAAGGTTTGAAGACCCAACTGAGTCACGTTCAGGAGCTGGCACAGCCTCCTGCCTCCTTCCACCAGCCACGTGCCCAGACTTTGACTGGACCCCCCTGCAGAGGGATCTGGCCAGGCTGGGTCGGTGGGATGGGGTCCATGGGCCGAGGTCAGCGGTGTGAGGGTCAGCACAGCCGAGTGCTGGGACCTGCCCTGGGGTCACCACAACCCCACGGAAGGCGCCAGGCTTGGGACAGAGTGGCTGGAATCTGGAAAAGGATCCGGGGGTGCTGGGGACAGAGTTTCCCAGGGGATGGGATCCTGCTGCAGAGCTGCCTTGGGGACCAGATCCCATCGTGGAACCTGACTGGGGGTGGCATCCCACTGCAGAGTTTCCCACTGCGCCCTCCCCTTGTGAGCTCATCTCCTCGTCTCCATGGACACAGCTCCAAACACTCGGTCTCCAGGAGCCGTCTGGCCAGCAGCAGTGGGAGCAGGGAAACCTGAGAGCAGGGAAGGTCAGTGCCTTAAATTCCCAAATTTTGTACAAGCCCAACTTTGTCCTTTTCCCGTGGGGATTTGGGAATTCTCTGACCCTTACACATCCCCCTGCACCAACCCCCCCAAAATTCCAGCATCAGTGCAGCCTGTGCTGGGATTTTAGTGGATTTATTCTGATTTTTACCCATCTCCCGGAATTTTGCACCTTTTTCCTTAAAAATTGACATGAGTTGTATTAGGAAATGAGAATTTTTAATTACAAATACTCACTTAAAACCATTGGATTTGTCAGACTCCAGATCTAAATCCTGAATTCCAGCATTCTACACTGGAATAAATAGTTAAGAAATTTAGCCAATCCTGAAATTAATGCTTAAAAAGTGTTTAAAAACCTGAAGATAATTAAATTAATGCTGAAAAAAAAATTTTAAACGAGAATCTCCTGAAATTGGGATGTGAGATACTGGTTTTGGACAGGAGATACTGGTTTGGAATGCCACTGCCTCTTCAAACACCAGAATCAGTGAGGGAGGAACAGGGCGTATTTCCACTTTTCCCTCCAAAATGCAGGAATATCCCAACATTATATGACAAAAAAGAGAAATCTTTAAAAATGTGCTTTTTTTTTTTTTTCTCCTGAGGCAATTCAGGATGGGAAATGAAAATCAAGGTATGGCATCTGCGCTTCCACCCCAAATGGTTTTGGGTCAAACATTTGAGCTACTAGAAGGAGTTGGGAACACAAGGGCAGGACTGGGGCAAAAATGTTCACTCTGAGCTGGTCTTCTTTCCTTCTGTTCCAGTTTTTCAAAGTTGGGTTGGGATATGGCGTCCAAAACAACGGGGGCCAAGAATGGAGAGGCACCCAAAGAAATGAGTGACACAGAAAACCCCATCCAGGAGAGGAAAGTGTACCTACAGGAGGAATGCAGGATCCTCACACAACACCTGGACACGTACCTGGGAAGAGCAGAGCAGCTCCTGCAGGGAAACAAATGCCTGGAAAAGGAGGCCCAGGGCACCCAGGAGCAGAGCCAGGCTTACCTGTCCTGCGGAGCAAAGCTCAGCCAGGACCCCCCGGACATGGTCATCACCCTGAACGACCACAATTGCCAGGAGCTGGCCCAAATCCAGGTGCAGAAGGAGGAGCTGATCCCACGGTACGAGGGGAAGGAGCAGGAGGTGAGGAGCACCCTGAAGGACACGGAGGCCGAGGCCTCGCTCCTGGAAACGGAGCTGGAGCCGTACAAGGAGCAGAAGGTCCATGCGGAGCAGAAGGTGAAGGCGCTGGAGAAGGAATTGCGGGTCACCAGGATACGCTGTGCTGAGGAGACCCACGCCATCAGGAGCAGGTTCCTGCAGGAAAAGGCTGAGTGTGAGCAGGAATTCCAGCAGAGGATGCAGGAGCTCACCTGGACAGCAGAGGAGGTGGCGCTCCAGGCTCTGATCCAGCACGTGGAGCAGGTGAAAGCAGAGAACAGGCTCCTGCGCCAGGAACTGCTCGGCCTCCTCCAACACTGCCAGCTCCTCAGGGACACCAAAATCCACCTGCAAGACCAGCAGGAGCAGCTGCTGCGGGAGAACCAGTGCGCCCAGCGGGCAGCGCTGCTCACACCAGCACGAGGCCCGCGGCGCCGCCGGGACAACCTGCCACGCTCACCTGTCAGGAGTGCCCAGTGACCCCAAACCACCTGCCCGCCACCTGGAGCAACTGAACATGGAAGCAAACAAATCCTTTTGGCACTGGAGGCATGGAGGGGTTTGAGCTCTTGTCACATGTATCCATAAAATATATTCATGGACTAGATCCATATCCACGTTCTCCTTCTGTCCCAGGGAGGTGGAGGCTGCCCTGTCCCTGGCCGTGTCCAAGGCCAGGTTGGACGGGGCCTGGAGCAGTCTGGTCCAGGCAGGGGAAGATGTCCCTGCCCATGGCAGTGGGGTGAGATTGGGTGGGCTTTAAGGTTCCTCCAACCCAAACCATTCCATAATTCCATGAAATTTTGGCTCTCAGTGCAAATGGCTCCTGCGAGAGAGACCTGTTCCTGCAGCAGCAGCTCTTGGGCTCTGCAGGAGGGAGGTGCCAGGGACCATCCCTGGGAGCTCTGATGCCATTGGGATCAGGTGGGATTGAGCTGGAGCTGTGCTCCAGGCTCTGGCTGAGATCCAGGTATGAATTATCGGACTGACAGAGGCTTCCCTGGTCGCTCCTCACACAACTGCCAGGGAAAATTCTGGTAATTAGTTCATACGAAAAAAACCCCTGAAACAACATCAGTTTCTGTAAACTGAGGTGATGCCAGCCACCCCCTGGGCTTGGCTGCAGGTGAAGGACTCTCTGGAGCACCCACACAAACTCACCAGCTCTGCTGCTGCTGTCTCCTCCCGCCAGGGGGGGGTTTGGAAGGACAGGGCACTCAGGTGTGTTGGCGATCCCAACCCTGCTATTCCAGCCCTCTGCCAACACCCATGGAAATGAAGATCTCCACACCAGGCAGTACACATGGAAAATGCTGAGAAATCAGGATTTCCCCTTATTCCCACCGAGTTGAACTGTTTACCTGAGATGAAAGTGGTGTGAACAGAATCTGTCCAAGCACCAGCGAGACACTGAGCAACCTCCTCGTGCAGTTGCTTTGCTTCAGGCTGCTGCTTCCCAAGTGATTTGGGCTCTTCCTGCTCATTTACCAAGCAGGAAGAATATTCTGATAGGGTGTCCAGATGCAGGATTTCAGCTGGTGATTCATTATTCACATCAAAGGGACTTGGAAAAAAGTGTGTCCACACTGGGAAGGGTGGGGAGAAACAGGAGTGACAGCTACAGGAATGGACGGGAACCAGTTTAAGGTGAATTCAGTCTCCTGTAATCATGGATTGCCTGACTGAGCTTACTCAAGCATCTGTGTCCATTGGGGGTGAGCCCTCCTGATTTTTCAGGGAAGCCATCCTCAGCAGAGGAGCAGGAGCCCCTGAGCTCCCTTTCCCCCAAAATGATCCAACTCCAAAGCCTGGAGCCAGTCCTGTCCTGCTGGCTCTGGGGTTCAGTGCTTCTCCAAGCTCCACTGCAGCTGCTCCACAGCAGCACCTCTGGGCCCACAGGGAGGCCCTGCTCTGAGGAGAGCTGGAGTTCCAGACCCCTCCTCCAGCACAGAGCTGGAGTCTGTGAGCCCTGGGCTGCAGAGCCCAGATGGGGAGGCCCATCCCAAGCAGCCTCTTGGTCTCTCCTTTTCCCCAGGGCTGCTTCCTTCATGGATTAGAAAAGTTGGACTCTTCGATTGCAGGAAGGTCTGGACTGGGAGGGACGTTTAGAGCTGATCTCGTCCAGCCCCCTGCGATGGGCAGGGACGTCCTGGCCGAGAGCCCCACCCAGCCCGGCCCCGGCCACGCTCAGCCCCTGAGCTCCAGCACTCAAGGGAGAAGGTCCTCTGCTTACCCCTGCATTTCTGGGATGTTTTCCCCAAACACCAGAGCCTCCTTTGACAGGTGCCCCCAGACAGAGCTGCTTAGTGGTTTGTGCACCTACCCCCAAAAGCTCAGGGCTGCCAAAGACAGCACCCAAAATCCCAGCTGCTGTAGAGACAGCATCCCCAAATCCCAACATCCCAAAATCCCAGCTGCTACAGTCAGCATTCCAGCATCCCAAAATCCCTGCATCCCAAAATGCCAGCCGCTGTAAACACGACATCCCAGCATCCCTCACTCCGTCCTGCCAGGGAAACATGCCCCAGGTTGAAGTATTTCATGTTCTGTGATGAAAAACCCCAGAACTGGGTTTTGCTTCAAATTCCTTCACTGAAATAACACCTCTGCCAAGTATTTGTCAGTGAAAACCAGGCCCTGCCAGCTGACAAAACTTTCAGTAATTTAAAATATTTAAATCCCAGTAATTTAAAATATTTAAGAGATACAGACAAGATAATTCCACAACTCCTTTGGCCACAGCCTGTTACCCCAACTGCAATGAAGAACTAAAGCTCAGCAGTACCACTAAGGAATCCTTCTCGAGCTTCATGAAAAACCTGCAGGAATTTTAAAATCTGTAGTAAATAAGGCAAATTCTAAACATTTTCCCCTCACTATTGCTTGCTCCCACACAGAGCTCCTCATCCTGCTGAGGGCCATGATCAGCTGTATCTACAACTGACGGAAAGGTCCCTGAAATATTTTAGCTTTATAATAACTCAGGAATTTCCTTATGGCTGAAATTTTTAACCCCCCAATAATGAAGAGACAATTTACAAAAATAATTTAATTTACCAGCACGTGGTCACATATTCCCAAGTGTGAAGTGCTGGTACTGCCACAATTTAATGGTCCTATATTGGCATTTAACATTTTGTGGCACATAAGAGTCTTAAGGTCACTTAAAGAACCACTGGCAAAGCCATGAGCAAAAGCAGGTTTCAAATAAAAGCAAAAGCACAACAAGGTTCGTTGGCAAAGCTCACCCTGCTACTCAATCAATGGGTAAAGCACACAGAGCAAAAAATCTAATATCGGTCAATCTAAACCTAAAATCACCCCAGCCTGACTTGCCCACAAATGCAAAGAATGTAAGAATCCGAGAGGAGCACTCCCGGTGCGTTTGCTGCGGCACAGTCACACCCGCACGCACAGAGAGCTGAAGAGTTTGCAGCAGGCAGGCGCAGGCGCTGCGGGCACAGCTGGGGCACAGGGCACGTACAGGTGCCCGGACAGGTTTGTACCCGTGAGAAATCCCCTGGAGCTCAGGGAAGGACTCGGGGCGGGGTCGGTGCCTCTGCTCTTCTCAGGGGCGAAGGGCTGAGCCCCGAGGAGCGGGGAAGCAGCGCAGGCTGCGGCGTTGGCTCTCCAAGCAGAGCGAAGGGAGGCGCCGCTCGCAGGGCAAGGCCGGGCACAGCGCGCTGAGGAGCGGGAGAGCCCCAAAGGTCCCAGGACGGCGCTCGCTGGTCACAGGAGAGGGGACTTTGGCCATCGGCATTTCCCGTCCCAGCTGCAGTTTGGGTCAGGAGATCTCTTTGGAAGTTAGATAGCGAAAATGTTGCACTTGGGTGGTTCTTCGGGCAAGACGAATGAGTTCCCCAGGCTGTTTGTTAAAGGAGGAATTCCTTATCCAGCGGGAGCTCCTGGGAGCAGACAGGGTTCCCCAGAGGAGCTGGGCGCAGGTGCTGCTCGTTGGGGTCTGACGGCATTTCTGAGATCATAAAGCAGCCCAAGGCTCGGGGAGAGAGGCACCACCACCCTTTTATCTAGGAAAAAACCTGATGTTTGGCTCAGGAAACTCTTTTTTCTTTGAAATCGGGGGATTTTCCCTCTTTACCCCGCACATCTCCTGAACTCGCCGTGGAGTTGCGGTTCGGGAATTGTC
>WEKY01018404.1:174-66481 GCA_013390045.1 Picathartes gymnocephalus | reverse complement strand
CCTGCACACAGGTGTGTGCACACCCCACACAAACAGGTCACCAGTCTTCTCCCAGTATGGACACCCAGCTGAAATATGCACCAAAGCACAACTGAAGATGTGCAGCATCCGCAGCCATGAATAAAGATATGTGTCCTAGAAGCATAAATGCCCTGCAGAAGAACAGTGCTGGAATCAGGATATTATGAAAATCTTGGGGGTTTTGCTCCTTTTTTTTTTTTTATTGGTAAAATTTCTAATTCTGTTCCCTGTGAGGAAGAATTAAAAANAAAACATGGTTTTCAATACTTCCTCAGTCACAGAAGCAACAAGAGACATATAAAAGAGGACAACAAATTATTCAAACACCACCTTGATTTTTTCCCTGCTAAACTCATTACTTTTAAAGGACCAATTCATTATTTCTAAACACTTGGAATTGAAGTTCCTAAGGTGCTAGACCAAAAATCCAGGAACTAGCCGCCTTTTTCACCACTGACACAATAAGCATGAAAGATGAAATATTCACTGGATTACTATTGAGCATATGGGACATTTGAATCATCTGCGCCTACTGAGGGGACAGAGGAGTTACAGCTGTTCCTCTGGCACCTTTATTCCCCAGAAAAATTAATTACATGAAATTTCTATCAGAAGGAAAAGAAAAAGGGAAGCAAAAGAGAAAATAAAAAAAAATTTTTTAGAAGTGAATTTTCATATGTCAAAGTTGAACAACAGAAATAAGTAGTTGCCTTAACAAAAGGAAGAGCTTGCACACAGGCTCTCTGCCCAGGGACTCTGCATCTCTTACCAGGCAGATTTTAGGAGGAAAAAATCCTTGTGCACTGGAAGGCATAAACTACATCTATCTTGTTTTATGTGAGAAAAGTATACTGTACATGTTTTCAGGTCAGATCCTCCAGTGATGTCAGTCAGCATTTCCTTGCTAAAATCAATGGACTCACACTGAATATGAGCTGCTACATGTGTGACTGCACACATCTTTTGTAAAGCACCTCAGGTATGCTGTCAGATCAGAACATGGTCCATTTCCCCACTGAAAGCAAGCACTGGAGACAGAGGTGGTTTGTTGTGACTCAAAAAGGGGAGGCAAGAGCAACAGAGTGAAGCCTGTTTGCAAAGGGCAATCCGAGAAAAAACATACAAGCTCCCAGTACTACATAAACCTGTTTCACACAATAGACACAAAGCGATTTGAAATTAAATGCGTGAGCTTTTTAATAGACTGCTGTCCTACAACATAAAAGAAGGACCCTCTCTGCCTTGTGGCCCATTTACCACTACAGCACCTGCTGATGAGAAATTCTCACACAGGGTCCCCACCCCAATCACACTGGAAGTTCTGCCAGGAAATATCAGCTCCTGCCTGCTGCCTTCTGGAGTTTCTCTTTCTTTGTCTCTCAGATATGCATCTCTCAACTGTATAAAAAGACTGATTTCAGGAAGCTGAAACGTCCCTGCCTTAGGGGCAGAACAGAGAGCGGGGGACAGCCTGCTATTTCCAGGCCTGCCATCCTACTCCTGACTGCAAGCTCCCAGACCAGCACACAGAAATGCACTCCTCAGGGCACCGTCACAGACCGACCCTGTTCTTGGTTGCTGGTGATGCAACAAACAGGCATGTGCAGGTGCTTGTTTGGGGGGATGAGGGGGAAAGGACTGCACCTTCACCCCTCAGCATCACCCATCCAGCTGGCTGCCTCACAGAGAAGAAAAACAAAAGGTTGGGAAAGCCTTCTTTGCTTGCACATCATGTTTGCTCTCTCCTCCAGGGTGAGGGTCATTAGAATCTGCAGGCATGATAACAGGAACTAGGAAGCTTAATGCTTTTTGCTGTTTTGATCATATTGGAATGGTATCCCATGTAATCCATTTTGCACGCATGCAAGACAGCAGGGTTGGTTTCAAGTCCCCTAATCGCAGGTAATATAGAAAATAGTTACATCTCAGCAAAGGAAATTACTTCCTTGACACTCAGCTGAGGCCTAGTCAATACAAATGAGTCCAAGTTTCAATTTACCTCATCCTAAAAGAGTCACCTACATTTGCTTCCAAAAATCAATCAATATCATTCAGTAGATCGCCATCAGCTAGGATGTGAAACCTCAACACCCAATGTAGGCGTACATTGCAACATTTTAGATCTCTAAGGTCAGGCAAAATAAATCGTGCCCCTGGTGCTCTTATTCTTCAGCCTTCTTCACACCTTCATTTTTATTCCCATCTGCTATATTTATAACCACTCTTCACCCCACTTAGGCTCCAGATAAAATCAATATATAGCCATGATTTAGCATGGCCCAGGAATAAACCACGGGATCCTTGCTCTGTTACACAATAAACTAGGTTGCTCCAGAAGAAGAGCACATTTAAGCATCAAATGTGTCTCGCTCCATTTATCTCTATATTTCCTTTTTCAAAGTAAAACCTGCTCATGAAGTGTCTATAACATAAATAACAAGCAATAGGAAAGTCTGTTCTGGCTAAATCAAGTTTCACAAGCTGTTACTTTCTCTTCGCCACCACAAATCATCACAAGCCCAAAGTTCAGTATTTTGCCAGGACAAAATTCATTGGGCATTTCTGAAGTAGAGCCAGGGTTGCATAAATTAATTTCCCATCTCCTATTAAAACTGCCAGGCCTACCATAATCAGAATGATAAATGTAGAGTCATACGTCTTCTTTCTGACAGTAATGCCCATCAATACTTCAAATGCAAACAATTGTGACATCTGACTTTATAAAAATTACCTGGTGCACCAACACCACTTAATTAAATCATTTTAAAACTGCTTTTGTTACGTTTAATGAATGATATATTATACTGCAATGAAACATGCAGCAATACAAATACTTCACAATGCCAACAATTAAGGCTCACTTCACTTACGGCAATTGACAACACAAGTGCTCCTCACTTCATTCAGCTTGTGCATTCCAAATGAACTGGTTAGCAAAAAGGGTGCTTCTTTGCTAATGAGTTTTGTAATCAAGGCATCTATTTTAATTTCAAATTGGCTAGATTGGGGGAAATTGCTAAACTAAATGACTGGTTCTAATTAGGATTATAAAAATATTCATCATGCTGCAGAATTAGCGCAAGGTCTTGATTTACTGACATTTGCATATAGCTTTAGTTTAAGAGTGGAAAAAACCTCCTGATAAATTGTCTTCCTTTTAATGAATTGAACAAACACTATATCTGTTTTAGTCGTCCTTTCATTTAAAGCCACTGATACATATTCATGATTTGTAAATGAAGTTAAGTGATTTCAATTCTTCAGTTCATTATCATACTGAAGAAGAGACTTCTGTAAATTGTCTTTAAATATTCCCAATCTCCAGGGTGTGGTGTGGGGTTTGGTTCTTATTGTTTGGTTTGTGTTTTTCTAACTTTACTAACATTTCAGTTTATCTGTTTGACAAAGCCCTGCCTGCCTGGGAGAGCTGCTGGCAGGTGGCTTGTCCAGCAACAGACACATGATATGTTTGTAGAACCTGATGTTCTCAGAAGAGTATTCAAAAGGCAAAGAGATGAAAGGCTTATTTGTGGCTAAGTCATGGGAACAGGACTCTATCTGCGTTCAGTTTCTGACTTTGTTATAGTCCTCAGTGGTAGTTAGGCAGTGAAACACTTTAATGACCTGTGCCTGAATACACTGGAGATACTCAGGGGACACCACTTTGTCTGTCAGCCTCACGTTTAATTGCAAGCACTCTCAGGCAGGGATTGCTTATAATATGAATGTGCGATACAATGGACCAGTCAGTATGGTAGGGACTTCTATGAGCAGCTACTATAATGTGGCTCGTATTAAACATGAAACACTACGCATTCCTTTACAGCTGGGCAACATACTCACTTTATTTCCTTCCTCAGTATGGTAGGCCTGTAGGACTAATTATTAGTATGGCAGCTTCCTCAACCTCTTTCCATTTGGGGTGAAGAAAAGAATGCAGTAGGTGTGCTTCCAGCTTCACTCTATGGGGTGCTCAAATGTCAAGTGACAGGTGCAAGATAAATCTGAAAGCTGAGCATTGTATCCATAGGACTGGAACCACAGTCACTGTGCTCTTCAGGTATCAATGAACCACGACAAGAAATTAGCCCCAGTGTGTTCTCTCACACCATACAATGAAATGGTGATTCTACTATGAGGATCCAAGCAGGAGCAGAAAGAGCTTATCTTCCTCGTTAAAAGTAATGTTCACATCTTGCTAAGAAAAGCTGAGTTTTATCCAAGAGGTGCAATGTCGAGCTGTTGTTGATAAAAGGCGTAGTTACTCACACTTCTGCCAACTACAATTACATTTAAATTCCAGGACCAGGAGTGCTGCTGAGGAGCAGGTAACAGATCTGGGTGCCTGCTGATTTATATCAAAATAAGACGTGAGGCAGACACCAACCTGCCTCCCCTCATCAGCCCTGTACCTCAGTTCCTAAGGAAAGAAAACCCACAGGCCTGGGCTGGAGTCACATCTCACTTCAGACATGCAGCAAGTCCCACTGCTTAATTTCAGCACATCTGTAGTAGCAGCTGCTATCCTGGAATCATATTTCCAACATTAGGAGTTCCAACTCAAAGTGCAATATCCTCATCTGACCACCTGTGCAATACTCTCATCTGAAGCCCCTGTGTGCCTAAGTTTCCTTAAGGCGCACAAAAATCTGAGACATTCAAGCCAGGACTGAACTGGGTGCTAGGTAATCACATCTAAGCTCCCTTTCCCATGGAAGGTTGGACCAGATGATCTTCTGAGATTGCTTTCAAATTCGATTGTTCCATATTGTTCATGAAAGCAGCTCATCATGAAGAATCCCAAACATAATGACTCCTCGGGATAAGGTGTCTACATTCCTAGAAGCAACTCCCCCCAGATCTGTCTGGCAGCACCCTGCTTAACTGGACATTGTCAAAAACAACCCCCAGCCAAATAACCCCACCCTTAGCTGCCTTACTGCCCTATGTCATACTGGGAGACTGGGCCTAAATTCCAGGGGAGAATTTTACCTGGAGCAGAGACACTGTCTTCATGGCTCTGGTTCTGTGTCTAGCACATTAAAAAAAAAAAAAAACCAAAAACCCAAAACCGAAACAAAACAAAACAAAAAAACCCCACACAACCCAAACCTTCCCATGCAGTCCCAGTGCTATATTTTTTTAAATAAATTCAACAGTGTTTAATCAAGATATTCAAGGCTGTGACATGCATTGAATCCAATTTTCAGATGATGATTTGCCACATCTCCCACACCAAAGGAATCTCCCCAGTCAGACCTGATACTGTCTGCCAGGTGCAACTTGGTGATATAGCAGAATGTTATCTTGCACCTCTTATTTATCACCTAATCCGAAGAGATAATGAGACACCCACTTTTGTTCACCTTCTGCTGAAGATTAAGCCTATGGAGGGAGAAGCCACTGATTGGCAAACTTCTTGTTTATCCAGTGTTCCCAAATTTATAATGGTGTAGCTGGGGAGTTTAAATTTGTGTATTATTGAATTATTCTGCCTCTTACCTATTCCCAGCAGGCTCCAAATCACGGTTCGGTCTGTAAGGAAGAGGTGGAATTCTATCACCTTGCATACCTGGGTTTTTTTTCCTCTTAGCAATGGTGATTTGAAATATTTCAACTATCTCTCTCCCTATTCACTAATATTTTCTCTTTTAAACAAATTATCTATTTTAAATTATCTTTTAAATAAATATTCATGCAAGAGAGTTGTGCATGTTGCTCCGACAGTTTCAATGTCATTCTGAGTGAAACTCCCTGGAGTTGGAAACTCCCTTCCATTTCTACCTCCAGACTCATCCATTCCCCATAGAGGTATCAGAGTGTGGCAAGTTTTGCCTATTGAGAATTTGTTTGTTCCTTGGATAAATGAGACAAATAATCAAATACTCAACATATTAGCATCAGAAATGTAAGATCAACTCAAGATATTCCTCCCCAGTCACTGTGAATGGCAGCAATGAAATCTGTACCCAAAGCTTGTGCTGGGAGACTTTAAGCTTTCACAGCATTCCCCAGAGCAGTTCCCCACACTTTGCAACAGACAATATTGCACCTTTTACATATATTCCCCCTCCCACCACATTTTGATACAAGGATTGTTTAAAATGGCTTCCTATGTATTTTCTGCAGACACCCATGGAAACTGGAGGCTGCAGGCCCATTTTCCCTCTGTACTGGGTGATATATCCAAGTGTCAATATGGACACTGCCTGTGAGACCCAGTCTGACCTGCAGCAAATTCTGTAACATTTACAGAGTGTCCACCTCCTGCCAAAGGCTGCTTAGGGGGCCATTAACAGAACCAACACGTGCACACATCAGATTGCACTATTTCATCAATAAAGTAAACACATACACACAAAGCTACTGGGAAGAGATCCAAGATTTTCAACTCACAAGATGCATATAATTTCACAGGACCTGATAGTTACACAATGTCACATGGCTGCTCGGGGGGAATAGTAAACCCATCCACGTTTGCTTAAAGCCCTGTAAAAATTCCTCCTGCCGGTGCTTTATAGGCTGTGAAGAGACATCAGGGTCTATGAACTTGCTACATGTTCATGCCCACACACACAGATTTCTTGGCTCACCCATGCTGCATTTATGGGATGATACAGGAGAGTTAGCAAGGCAGAGGAGGGTCCTAATTGGTTATAAAAATTAAGTACAGGAACGATATGCTGTGTTGACTCATACCAAGGAAGTATCTTCAGTAACTCCTTGGATACTACAAAGAGAAAACAAATGGTGGTAATAGAGACTTGTCCTTAAATCAACAAAGTAACCAGCAGCCATACATCTTTCAAAAAGCCTGCTGAGCTTCCTCTCACTGAATCTTCTCCTGGGAATTGCCCTAAGCCGGAAAAAGCAGGAAAATACCTATGTGGGAGTTAATAAAAGGTTTGGTGACTGTTTTAGTGTTCAATTATTTCAGTTGATGGAAGTGGTAACATCACAAAGTCTTTGGTTTTCTCAGTATGAAGCCATATTTCAAGGAGCAGTTCTGTCAAAAAGAGTTGGGCTCCTCCTCTTGAAGAAGGTCATAGAGTATGGAACAGACTTTCTAAAACACCAACTCAGAAGGGGCAAAAATTCTGTTAGGAGGACCTTCAAAATGTGTTGGGTTTTTTTAGCTGGTTGGTTTTTTCTTTAATCAACTAGACAAACACCTTGATACTGTTATCAAATATGTAGAAGTTAGCAGACAAGAAGGAGGGACGTTTAGGATACAACAGTCATCAAAAAAAAGGCTTGAATCACAGCCATGGAACTGTAGGTCAGAAGACCTTAGAGGAAAACTTTTTAAAATAACTTTTTTTGGAGGATCCAAAACACTGACCACTTTAATTTTATATCAAAACTTGAATACTGTTTTCTATTTCTATAAACAAAACAATTTTAAAATCTCTTTACCTAGGCAGTTACCAAATGCATTATTTGTAGGCATACGAATTGTCCCTATTTCATTTCATTTTACTGTGTGGAACAACATACTAAGCAAAATGTATTTTCAGATTCATCATTCTCATTAATTTCCAAGTTGACCACAGCTTGCTTAAAACACCACATTATTATTATTATAATTGAAAGAAAACTAATAAAATAAATATTAATCTGAAATATATACTTTAAGATATGAAATTAATTTTTTCAACTTCTTTACACATACACAGTTATAAGAGGATAGATTAGATCTTCCTTTAATAGTTTCTGTTGCTGGGAGTCAAACTGTATGTACTTGATTTGTTTTCAGAATTATTTGCATTTTTAAATCTGCCACTAAAGGAGTCATTAAAATAGAATTTAAGGGTCAAACAAACTTCTAAAAGTTAGAGAGATGGAAGAATATGGTGTCCCACTGCAACAGTGGCTGCACGGCAGAGCATACAGCAAGTCACCTTCCTTGTCACAGTATCTGTGGATGAATATTACCCACAGGTTACAGGCTAATGATAAACTTTCTATTTTATTGCCCTCTCATGCATCAAATCAGAAGTGTTTCAGAGCAGTTTAATCCCCAAAAAATGGACATATGAACTGAGAAAGCAAGTATTATTTGATCCAGCTCTACCTATGTTGTGCCAGGCAACTTCATGCTGCTTTACAGGAAAACGGGCACAAAAACAAAGGACAGAGGAGTACGAGCAGAACTAGGCTGGAGTTGGACCATTAGCCCCTGCCAGCAAGGCATCCCTCTGGGTAGCCTCTTCACAGCTGCAGAGCACCTCCGCAGCCTCTCTAGCCACTTATTTTAGAAGCTCTTGATATCTCTTTTCTGGTGAGCAGCAGTCAGCAGAGAGATGGAATGGCACGATCCCAGAACCACATCTAGGAGAGAAGGCATGGCACAGTAGAGTGGGAAAGTGTGAGATCCAGATCTGGCTTCCAGGGAAAAAGAGAGAACAACCACAATGATCTTATGAAGATGCAAAAGACATGATGAATGTTCTTAAGTATATGGGACTTAAAGCCTGAAAGACACCTTATTCTTGCGTTGGCCTAACCTAAGAGAAGGACAGGGCTGACCTCCGGTTCCCAGTCGAGTGTGGCAGTGGCCCTGTTTCCAGACATGCAGGAATGCATTGCACTGGCCTCGCAGAAGACTTCATCTGGGGATTTCACATGGCACTGCTGTCACAGTCCAACAGCACTGCCCCTTACCCCAGTACCAGCTGTGACTGCAGTGAAGCTGTGTGATCCTGAGTCACAGTGACAGTTCTTTCACAACTCTCACTAACCTAACACGTGGCTCAGCACAATCTGTTCCTCAGTTATGTCAAGCAAACATTTCAACTCGGAAAAGCACTGCTCTGTGGTTCCATTCTAGGACCCACATAGAACCAGCCCTTCAGGCCATCCTTCTGACCAGTGAAGGAAAGCATCATGAGTGGCCTTGAATGCAAAGGCAGACACAAAGGAAAAGCCTGAACTTGGCATTGCTCCATTTCCTTTTGACCAACGAGCTACAGAACAACTCACCTTTGCTCTTACAATTGAACAATATTATTTGGTTTCTGGGATAAAATGGAAGCAGCTTCAGAGTGTTTCTAGCTCAGTTCATTTTTCTTATCTTTCTCCTGGGCAGAAGAGAGCAGCTGAGGTGTGCACACAGATGCATTAGCTTGAAGGAGCAGAAACAAAAATGCTCCTGACCTGCTACTGCTGGACTAGATCGGGGAGCATAATTACCACCTCACAGTCAATCCCATGTGCCTCCCTTGCATTTTGATTTCTCCTTCCAGTGACTAACATCAAAAAAAGATTACAAAGCTCTGCAAGTAGAAGTACAGTGCTTCAACCCAAGAGCAGATGCTCTGTGCTCACTGCAGATGGATCTCTTTGCAAATGTACACTCAGGAAGTCTCATCTGGCTTCTCATATACATGACCACCTCATCAGATGCCTGCTTCTTCCTGTATAAACACCAGGACCATGCAAAATCACTACCTCCAGTTTAAAAGTGGCATCAAGTCATTTTGTGACATCAAATAAATAGATTGGTCTTTCCAGCCCACTTCAAAATCCCTGTTACACTGATCCTCTGAGTGCAGAAAACCATCTGACATTTGACTAACTCCTGCATACAGTAAGGACTTGATACTATGAAAGGAGTGTATTTACAATAGCTTTGTTCTTGCAAATGTCACTCGAGAATCATCAGTAGCACAGCAGCAAAACACCTGGTGCCTGCCACAGCATTCTGTTAGCAAATGGGAAGAAGAGCAATAGGAAATTATTTGATTATATTCTCAGTAAGTAGTTTGGTAAAAACTTGCACCAGCCTTTCAAAGAAAATTCTCAAATAGAGAGGCACAGAATTTTAGCTATATTGTTCCTAAAGCTGAGATGTGAGACTGACTAGTTTAGAAATCTTCAACAATAACTGCAGAAATTGAAATTCCCACCCAGAACACACCCCTGACAGGTTAATGCATTGGTTTGTGTGGAAAGGTTTTCACAACAGGGAGGGGACTACAGGGGTGCCTTCCATGAAAAGCTGCAAGAAGCTGTCCAAGAGAGCAAACACCAGCCAGCTCTGAGCTGCACCCACTGCTGGCCCATCCAAACCCATCAGTGACAGTGGTGGCACCTCTGGGGTAACATCTTCGAGAAGTGACGAAAAAAAACAACTTCAACCAGAGAGGAGTGAGAATATGTGAGAGAAACAGCAGTGCAGGCACCAAGGTCAGTGAAAAAGGAGGGGTGGAGGTGCTCCAGGTGCCAGAGCAGAGATTCCCCTGCAGCTCATGGTGAAGGCCATGGTGAGGCAGGCTGACCCCTTGACCATGGAAGGGTCTGGACTGGCAGGACAGGTGAGCCCACGGGGGACCCACATTGGAACAGTCTGTTGCTGAAGTCTGGATCCCATGGAAAAGATCCACACTGGAGCAATTAATGAAGAACTGTAGCCTGTGGAAAGGACTCATATTGGAAAAATTTGTGGAGAACTGTCTCCTGTGGAAGGGGCACCACCCTGGAGCAGGGAAAGAGTGTGAGGAGTCCTCCCCTGAGGAGGAAGAGGCAGAGACAACGTGTGATGAACTGACCTCAGCCCCCATCTCCTGTCCCACTCTGCTGCTGGGATGCAGGGCAGAGAGGAAACTGTAAGTGAGGGTGAGCCCAGGAAGAAGGGAGGGGTGGTAGAAAGGTGTTTTAAGATCTAGTTTTTACTTCTCATTACTCTACTCTTATTTGATAGAGTAGGATAAAGTGGAGTACAGCATTGATAGGTAATAAATTCAATTAATTTCCCCAGCTGAGTGTGTTTCTCCCATGATGCTAATTGCTGAGTGATCTCTCCCTGCCTTTATCTCCACCCACAGGCCTTTCATTATATTTTCTGCCCCTGTCCAGCTGAGGAGGGGAGTGACCAAGTGGTCTTGACGGACACCTGGCATCCAGCAAGGGTCAACACACCACAATGAGGAAAACTTGGTGGTTATTCAGCATGCTTTCGCTTTCCAGAGTCTAGGGATGACAGAAACATAAGAGAGGGAAGATAAAAGCTCAAGTTTTAAACTTTGCAGAATTTGTAACTTGATCATCCTGTATCTCAGCTTTGGGCTGTAGTGGGGACTGCTGCTACAGAAATTAAGCACACACCTCCTTAGCCACAAGGCTTTACTACCACACTGCACCTGCTCTGCTCAGCACCTTTCAAGACAGATGAGTGTGTCTATGCAAGGACAAAGTAACAGACTGGAGATGTCTCACTCACAGAAGGCATTGCAAAAAGGCTTGCACAGAGGAGTTTGTCATTTGTTGCTGCTCACTGACTTCCACTTTGCAAGCAGCATGAGCACTCCTCAATGCTCAATATCCAGCTGCTACAGACCAACTCATCCTGAGTGCTCCATCCTCTGAGGCAGCTCAGAAATCAGCACCTATGAATCAACAGATTTTTAGAACAGCTCCATATGTCATATCAAATCTCTAATTCTTTTCATCTTTCATAGTATCACCACTACTGAAGTTTCCACAGCCATCATGATCACTCTAAAACTCAGCTCCTTACAGCAAAATGGCTTTGGAGTCACCGCATGGCTTTTGGGCACATTTAAACCTGCAAAGTGAGAACAGCAAAGCACGCTATAAATTCATCATCTCTGAAAGGGAGTAGTTCTAGACAATATCCCCTTCAACTCCTTGCTCAAAATCATTGAAACATTAAATCAATTGCTCACCTTTTGATCCAGACTGTAGGCCAAGATCCACTCCTCCTGCTTGGGGTGGAAGAGCAAGCTCTGGATATAGAAGTTCAAACGGTACTTCTGGTAGGTAGCTCCTTCATCAGAGCTGATAAGGATGCTGCTCTCAATTTCTGGATCACTAAGAAGCATGATCTAAATAGAAAAATGGAGGGAAAAAAAGTGTTAATGGAAAAGTGAAACTGAACATCATTTAAATGTGAGGTCATACAGCACTGACTCCTATTAGATGTATTCAGAACATCACTCAAGAGTGTAACAGACCACAGAATTAGGGTAGGTTTTTAGCATTTCAGTTTCATTTTCTTTGGCAATTCATGTGCTGATTTATTTGGCAATTCCTTTTTTTCATTTTATCTGGATAAATTCAGAAAGCCCAGCAAGAATGAAAAATTCTATGTATCAAAGTTGATTTTGGTTGGATATAGCAACTTCAGGCAGCCACACACAAGCTTCAGGCTTTCCTGGACCATTTTCTGTCCACCACCTCTCTCATCCAATGTGGAATCCTCTCTGCAAAAGTAAACAACAGAGCATTCTTGAGATTTAAGTCTCATTTAAGCCTCATTTGGCAGCTTGCAGTGCTATGAATGAGAGCATCACCTTTCTGGAAACACAGAATGCCTTCCCGGATCAGCTGCTGGGTACAGTCCATGTGCACACGTGCAAATTTCATATATCACACTCCCAATTTGTACAGTAAGAGACATTCGTTCAGTCAGTGAAAACATAATTTTCCCCAAGCATAGGAAAGTGCATGACCTCAATTTGTACAGGGAGGAAAACACTTCTGAGCCTCTAATTTTAATTAGAAAATTATTACCGATATTTTAAAATGGGTTGATTCTGCACTATCAGGTGGCAAGCTCTACATAAACGTTATCAAGAAAAATGTTGTAGAAACATTAACACCATCTTATTAACATCTGGAGAAAATTACTTCACATTAAAGCAAATACCAGTACCATAAAATAAAGGCAAACAGTGGGAAATAAATTAGAGGTGTTCTAAACACAGCAGGTTGTTGATACAGCAGCTGAATCAAATACACAAACTGTCTTTCAGTAGGAAAACAGATCTAGGGATGGCCTTTTTTAGCTCACTGAAAAATGATCAGCTAGCTGAGATCCACTGCAGTTTTCTTTTGTGTCCACATTGACTTCTCTTATCCAGCTTCAAAGAGCTTCAACACTGAGACTATGATAGGGAAATACATTAATTTTGACAGCAAAAATCAGTTACAAGGAATGGTAAAACCCTTGGTATGTTAGACCTTTATCAAGCAAAAAATTTCAGTGCTTGTTTAATCTCAAGCACCTCATTAACTCCATGAAGTCACCAAGGGAAAGGGAGTATAATGTAAATGGCTTTTGATCCTTTCCATTAGGAAATGAAAAGCTGAACTAGAAGTGAACATTTTCCCAGAGTGAAGCCATCTGTATGAATCCAGTTTGATGTCAAAGCACCTTCAACATCCCTCACATACAGCACTTACCAGCCCCAAAATCAATCTCTAGCCATTCCCACAGCACAAGTCCTCAAGAAGTGCACTTGCACTGTGTCCTGCTGCATGGTCTTGGGAACAAGAAACGTTCCCATAGGCAACTGATTTCCAGGGAATTAGCCTGAGAAGAGCTCTCCAAGATCTCTACCTAGAAGGAAGCTTTGGTACATTTCTTCTTTCTATTTCATTATGCCCCAAACAATAACAACTATTTGAAGATATTTTTTCTGTCACTTTTGACTTAGACTGCAGAGACATTTTATACCCCTGTTCACCTGAAGCATATTGCCTGTGCCTGAAAACTGTAACATAGTTAAATAAAAATCACCTGCTTATATGGAATGGAAGAAGGATGTAAGCCTGGCCATTTAAGACGACAATCCAGAGATATCCTTTACTTAAAATAAAGGATACTTCAGGAATAAAAATATTTTTCACTTGATGTAATAGAAGATTACAAAGTTAATAATACTGTATATTAAAATGTCATTGCTGGAGTTCTGTCCTCAAATAAGGAACACAAGACAGCTCTCAGTGGCATGGACCTGAAGTGGCACACACACAAAATATCCCCCCTCTGCCCTATCACACATGATCTGCAGCACTTCAGTGGATAGTTCAAGAAATGGCCATATGAGACAAGAAAGGCAGTATTTCCACCAGATGGTTCACAAATCTGGCCAATTTGTTCTTCTGGACACATAACAGTGGTTGCAAGATCAGATAATAAAATCACCAACCCAGGAAAGGTGGAAGAACCCAACAGTCATATCTAGAGGTGACATCACATAAATCATGCCCCGTGCCTTCACCCAACTCCCACATCCACTCTCCATTCTTCAAATGGAGAAACAAACACCCAACATCTCTGCTGTCATCCATCCTCCCAGGAAAGGCTGGGAAACGAGCAGGATGGAAAACGCAGGAGGCTCCATCAGAGTGAAAAACTAAATGCCACCAGCCACGCAGCTCAGACTGGTAAAAACGTTTGTTACATGGCACACAGAAAAAGAAATGTGAGAGACTCTGGGCTTTTCTCTTTTTATTGTTTCTACTTTTTCTCCTGGAAGCTATAGGGGGAGGAAACTTTTGGCAGGGTTTCGAAATAGCAGGACATTTGTCAAAGGCCTGAAACTACCACTTCTCATTATGGGACCAGGACGAAGGATCTACCCTAGTACTGATTTAGATTAATCACTTTTCATTAAGAGACAATAAACAAACTCCAGTCAGAATGAGTATTTCTGCCAGCATTCTGTGTTGCCATTTATAATTGCCATAAGGAATAGCAAAGGAGCATCAGAGAGTTGTCAAATGTAATTTATAAGGGGTTTAAGATCTAATCATTGTCTATAATATTAAATTAAATGGCAGCCTTTATTTAAAAGGAAATTACATTTGGTCCTTCTACATTCTAGATTATTTTTTATATACATGTGTTTATAAAATATTCTTTTCTGTTGCTTTTTTCTCTAGTTTAAGTGGAGAGGGGAAGGGCAGGCAGGACTGGTTACTGCCAAGGGTGAGTCCTTGAAAACATACTTGAGATGAGTTAGTTTATGCTACATGCCTTTCCCTGACCTTCAAAATGCAGTGAACGATGAATGGCAAGCACCAGACCAAACAAAACTGACTGAAAATCAGACTGAGCTTCAGATAGTTCCCTGGGAATGGATGCAGAGGAAGAGAGCTGTCTGGGGCATGGTGCATCTCCTTTAAAGCAAGAGCTTTGGGGACAGTGATGACACATACAGAGCTGTTCTGAACTAACTCCAGGTGGGCAGAACACCAGACACCAGTGAGGAAGCACACAGAAAGATGATGATATGGAGAGGCCACCTTGCAAGAACATCAACTACAATACATGGACTGAGATCCTCAGTATGTGAGCAGGAATGCTACACCAAGCCCAGACTGCTGGCATGGAGATACAGGTAACCCGAGCACAGAGATCACAACAGAGATCTGTTTTGTACACAGCTGAATGAGTTAATAAACCACCACTGGACAAAAAAACCCCTGAAACAACATGCCACATAAATGGCATTTTTATTAATATTACCTTTCAATGAATCCTTTTATTTTTTTCAACGAACATAAATTTTCTCTGTAAATTACCAAAGCGCATCTCCCTAAAGCAGCACGGACCAGTTTTATAGATGCAATAATCTGTAGCAATAGTACCACTGAGCTACATTAGCAAAGGAGCACCAGAGAGTTGTCAAATGAATAAAGAAGACAGGTTCAAATAAATGTCTCTTGTTCTGAGAAATAGATAGACAGCATTAAACCATTGTGTACTGCCTCCTGATTCTCCTCTTCACTTTAATACACTTTCCATAACTGGTTCTTTTCAGAGGTCCTAGTCACATTCACCTATGTAAAAGACTGTTCTAAAAAGACATAAACAAAACAGTTAAAAAAATAAACAAAACCACCACCTACAAACCATGCAAGCCTCCACAGCTTCAAAAGAAACACAGTTCCTTAGCAAAGTATTAGAATTTACTCTGTAGCACTGCATTATCCTCTCCTACAACTAAAAAGGCAGTTTTGCCATAAACACTGCTGCAAAGACAGAAAGTTGAGGTTTCATGTTTACAGGTTCATGGGGATTTCCATATTGAATGTGCTTGGCTTAAAAGTGAAAAGTCTTTTTTGGGGTTTTTTTTTGGCCTCCTCCCACTAGCCCCTCAACTCAGAAACACTTTAGATCCTTCCTAAAGCCTGGCCACATCTACATCATCAATGACAAAATAAATCAGATTTTTAAAAAGAAAAATGACAGTTGTTTTTCTTTTGCAATTTGATTTAAAACATTTAATGGGTTGTATGGTCCCATGCCTCCTTCTCAAAAAGTTTCATAGTAGCTTTAAGTTTAAAAAGCAAAAGGTTTCTACAATTTATGCTGAAATGTCAATGCAAATGGAGGATTTTTGTTTTGTTTGGATTTTTTATGTCCTTTCCTCCTTTCAAAACTGAGAAATCAAAATCCAGTGACATTTAACAGCTTAAAGATACAAAAGTTGTTTTCTTCCTTCAAAACATCAGCCCATCACAAGTTAAACACAGTCTGAAACTATCTTATAGGAAAAGTAATTTTCTACATTGAAGCATTTTAGATTACATGTTTGACCATCTGAAATTTCTCATTGGCAAATACTTGGTTATTCATTCCCCTCCCCTTCTTTCCCTCTCCAACATCATTACTGCAATTAATTGCCCTGTAAGCTAAAGGATGCCCTCAGCGGTCTGAACACAACCCAAATCTCTTAGAACACAGCTAGACAGGATCTAAAGTCCTTCCCTGCCTTCCCATGGAGGACAGGAGCTACTCATTGCAAAGAAAATCTCATCCTTTTTTTCCCTTCTTTCATCCCTACATGCCATTTCAACTAAAAAACTTCAGTTGAATTAAATGAGCCCAATTCCCTCTGAGACTAAAAAATGCTGGTACCACAAGGATGTGTCTACTTATCAGCAAAAGTAACACCCATATAAATCAGCTAAGCTAAAGGTGTCTTTGAGTGATTTGCACTAGCTTAGAAAGAGGGTTTCTAGAAAGCACACCTTACCTGCATACAAACTTCTATAGATGTTCAAAGATGACTAAATACCTGCTCACTGCCCTGCAGATATGTTAACCTCTGCAATAATCAGGGGGAAATGAAAGCAACCTCTGTTTTCTAGTCATCAAGCATATCAGTCAGACAGGAAAAAATGGGACACATCAGTGATAAAAATCTGCTCTAGAGAGAAATCCTGTATATTTACATACAAGCAAAGAAATTCACTCCATTATTTAGGGATCAGCAGCTGTGACAGGAGGGACATCTGCTCTCTGGGAAGCCAAACAAGACATCCACGAAAAGGGCAACAGCTTTCATATAATTACTTTTTTTTTGTCCTGAAAGGAAAATGCTCACTGCAAACCCTTGTGTTACAGAGTAGCCCAGATTTGGGACTCCTCCTTCCTTCACACGGTTCAAAAACCTCCTTAATGTTAAGGATAACCTGTGGGCATCAGTCAAGCAGTAAAGGGGCACTGAGCTTTCATGAGAGATAAATTGTCTGGACCTACTCTGTTTCAACTTCTTGTAACTTCACTTCTTATTGCCCAAAATTTAACATTAATGGCAGATTTAATTAATGAATATAGCACCAGATCACCAACTCTGAGAACCATAGTGCTGTAATCTTAAAGGATGAAGTGCACTGCACTCACTTTATAAGGGTTTATGAAGCATGTGTTATAAAAGTACCTCAACCATAAGCCTTTTATACCTTGGCACTCACTTCAATACAATCCCATAAAACCCAAGCAATCTTTAAGTGTTAAAGGTGACTTTCACTACTGTATTTATTATTGGATAATGAAAAATGACTCAGACACCCACAGAAACTCAGCAATGAAATAAGAGTTTCCTGAGACTTTTGCATTGGGTCGGCATTATATGTACCGTGACCAAAGAACCAAATAGCTCTCTCAAGACATTTTAGACACTTCACAGTAACCTCACTCCAGAACTTCCTTCCCATAAGGAATTCTCTGTAATTACAAAACAGCCTCTAGTCTGCAGAATCACATTGCTTGCCACTGAACTTTTCAGATGTCTACAGCCGTTTCTGTAAGCATTCCATCCCTCTGAAGGAGCTCCTCCATAGACTCCTCCAGTTGTGCCAGAGACTGACAGCTCTCTAATCCACCAATGTGGTTTGAGAAGACAGCAACACCATGGGGAACGCATGTGTGGGCTCCCCATCTTTGCAGCAGTGAGACAGAATGATCAGAATACATAACGCTGTTCAGGTGACATGCAGGTTCATTGTCTCTGCAGAACATTTTGCCTTTCATAGAGGGTACAGAAGAGAACCATTACCAGAAACAAAGTAATAAACTGTAAAATGAAAAAATCTTTAACATAAAACAGCAGGGGTTTAGAAACAAAAGTGGGCATCAGTGGAGTGCATCAAATGAGGAGCAGCACTACCTTGCCTTCTCTGAGGAGTTGCACATCAGCCCACCACACTTGTTCACAGGCAATAACCCTGGTTAATCTTTTGTTGTCTTCTATTGTCTCTCCTATCCAATTATACCCAGACTAAAATTACAATTAAGTGTTCAGATTGGTACAAAATTCCAAGAGGCTTTTGGCACTTCAGCCATACCTGCCATAAATTGCCACAGCAAAACAAAACTCTTCACAGAATTCCAAACTCACATACTCCCTTCCCTATGGACAGGGCACTCCATTTGAATCACCATCTCCAGCACCTGCACAAGAGCACAGATGCACCATGCAAGAGGCCCTGAGGATCAGGAGCAAATTAAGGTTAAATTGCATATAAAGCAAGAGCTCTTCAAGGAAAACCACTCTGCCATCGTCACTAGCAGGTGGAAAATGAAAATATATCATGTCTGTAAGACAGACAAAAATTAGAGCTGGGAAAAGAACACAGATACTCCAAGGCTGCCATCTGAACCTACCCACAATGCCAAATCCCAGGCTGGATCCAATTTGCATGCACAGGAGTGGAATAAGCTATCATAATGGACCCAACAAAGCAGAACATCTTATCTTTGTTTTGCTGCTGAGCAGGTCAGAACAACATATCTCCCCTCTTTCTCTCGTCTTTTTGGCACTAGACACATGTGCTTTTCACTTTTAATTACAAGGCACAGCAAGCATTTGCTTGTTAAATTTCAGGTGCCAGTGGGGATGGAAGCCATCCAAAAAGCATGTGTTTGACATGGCAAAGAGTGACTGACTGGCAACAGCCACATGGTTCTTGGTTGTAGAACCTTTTCATTGTCACAGCAAGGCAGCCTTTATCCAAGGTTACTCCAGCCCATTATATACTGTTACAGCTGCACATTCTCCAGCTCCCCACAGATCATCGGAGCAAAGTCCTCTGCCACAGGATTCCCACCTGCCTGAGGCCAGTTCAGTGCTGTCCAGCTAATTTGCCAAAGGCTTTTCTGTGTCACAGCACGTTCATGCAGAGTTCTCCTCCACAAACTGCCAAATGGGTTACAAGCATCACCACTGGATTTGCACATCCAGTTTGACCAGCACTTCTACAAATGGGCCTGGACCAGAAGTAGAAGAAACCTCCACTGGTAACCTTAGGCACCAACCAGTGCTTCCACACAAATACAAAGCCCCTGATATATATCGTTATATTGCTCTACAGTCTGGTATTTCTGCATAGCATAGTTCTGCATGATGCATTTTTACTATTCTCAACTCCATACAGGAAAGCCCCAGTTGTTACAATATCTGACACTGTTTTGTGGTCACCAGCTTTTTCCTAGTGACAAGGAACAGCTCTAATTCCAAACTGTGTTCACAGAAAGAGAAAAGCAGCAGTCACTGTTATAATTATATGTTATTTGAGTAAATGCATGGTTGTGCTATTCTCCATAGAACTACAAAGTAATTTTCACCATTATGGTAACTTCCCATGTAAGCAGAAATAGTTACAGAAAATAATGTTATCAGCAAGGAGAGGCTGTGTGCACCACAGCTGCTGGAACTGAGAACACCATTTATATAAAAACACTCCTCTGATTATAGGTCTCACTTGGGAGAACACTTTACATGTGGGTATAAGTTTACTCACAGTAGTTGTCCCATTACAGAAAACAAAAAGATGTGCATGGATAGTTACTCATGGGGGTAAACTTTTGCAGCCTGTATTCAGCAGTCTATTTCATTTGTGGACACTGGAGTGTTTCATGACTCTATAGAAAAATAAAAATCGTGTTATGTATCTCCCTTGAGGCCATTAAATCTGAATACAATTTTAAATGCATCATTGCTTCTCCTTTGCTTACCCACTTTATTTTTCTGCTTTTTTAGTCATATTGCAGAGTGAACATAGACAACAGTCAGCTTTATCACTGTTCACATCCAGATGCTTATGATCTATCTCAATTTACTTACCTGGCATCTATTACTCATGTCCCTCACTGTCCCTAATGTACTTCCCTTCTTAACATCCCTCCACTGGAGGAAGTTAAGATGATAGGAGGTCTATCCAATTTCTGGATACAAGGCTGAGGCCCCACAAAAATTAAAGGTTAAAGTTACAAAACATGATGGCACTGCAGGGCTCTGCATGGTAGCACTCAGCTCGAAGGTATCCACTGAAGTTGCAAGCTCTGCATGATAACTTGAGTGCCAGAGATTCAGGTGCCAGATATGGGAAGGTTCTAGACCTGGGAAGAGGATTCACAACTAGCACCTCACTGGCTTTGACATTTTCCATTACATTTAATAACTAGCTCCCAGTGAAACAGTCCTTGCAGGTTTATGGTGGTAATCTTGTCTGCAATTACACACTGAGCAGGTGAGTGACTGCCCCAGTGACTGAACCACAGCTGCTACATCCTATTCCAACAGGGTCACTGGTACTTCACGGCCTAGGGAAAACTGTGTACTTTTCTTTCCATATCCCTTCATGCACATGCATGAGCTCTGGTCACTGTAGGGTTCTGAAGAATCAGTGTAAGACAAAACAGAATTGGAAGAGGGGATAAGGGTTTTATCTCCAACACAACTCTTGACACTTTGGTTTTAGAATCAATTAGCAAACATCAGAAAATTGCCAAGCTTGCTCCATCTTTCCACCATTTCCAGGTCCTGAGCACTGCATTCTGTCCACCCATTCCATTGCCTCTCACATGTCTGAGCACAGCTGCTTCAGGAGTTTTGTTGCTTTCTTGCAGGCATTTTTAAGGATCATGTTGGTCTGCCATGGGAAGGTTCCAAGGGAGACAAAAGTTTCAGATGAGCTTTTTTTGTCAGCAACAGAGAATTAAAATATTAGAGGGCTCACTGTAAAAGGCAGAAGCAATCTCTCCTCAGAGACAGAAGGACTGGTCTAAGAGCTGACTGCCTAGATTTATAAGGAAACTACAGCCTCAGTTTTCCCTAGCTGCATCTGTGCACCACTTAGAAAATCCCCGTCATTACTTTTGGAGTCCAGCAACATCTGTCTGTATACAATGAAAAAAAGCCATCTTAGAACCGAGAGAGTGAAGGGCAATGAACTCCCACTAATGCAAAAAGAAGCCTCAAGCACTCCATGCAATACTGAAATAACTCTCTAAGATCTAGCCCAGCCAAGCTCCACGCTGAAGAAAACTGATTCTAACACAGTCACAGAAGTGTTTCCAGGTTTCCCAGTGCTGCTTGGGATAAAATATTTTACACAGAATTGATCACACCAGAGCTGACATTACAGTTACACTGGAAGAGGCAGATGTGCATCTGCACCACAAACTGAAACTGTGGCCAGAACGTGCCCTGCAGACTCTTCTAATCTAGGCTATTAAAATGAGAATTCACTCAGTAGTGCTGAGTTTCTCTATTCTTCACTTTGTAAAAGAATGAAATAAAAAGATACTTTTCCACTTATTATTGCATTTGGGGTTGGCAGGGGGTGGGGGGAAGATTTTCCTCAAAGAGAAAAAAATAAATAAGTCTTGGTGAACCAGCTCTTATCACTAAAGATCAAGGTCAGATCATTATATGGTCTTCAAAAGGACCCACCTGCCCCTTTTCCAAGAGCTGCTCTCCACCCATTCTATTATTTTTCCCTCCTTTTTAATATAGGATATTATGACTCACTACTATTGATTGATTATCCTGCTGTCTGTGAAGCACCATGCCCCTCCTCGTTAATTCAAAACTACCTCATTTTTCATACTTCATAAATTAATATATTATTGCAGCTGCAGCAGTAAATGAGATGGCCATGTTTCAGAGAGTGGTAAGGAGGATGGAGAAAGGAAAAAAGTCTCATAAAATTGCCCTATATCAGGACCTGCAGCTGTGTTCACCCTACTGACAGGCCATGTGGTTAATACAGGCAGCCCTGTACAAGGTGATGCTTCCTGACAGACCCTCTCCTCCCTCTAACCAAGGCAAGGCACTCTGAAAGCTCACACAGGTCTGCTGTGCCCTCTTCATAAAAGCAATGCTCATGCTAGGTGACAAAATTGTAGCTTTATTTTCGTTGACATCGTAACTCCTGATCTGTCCTTTAACACTCACTGCCTAAATTGGAGTAAACTCCTTCTGTTTTTCTGACAGCCAGCTCTGGGACCTCTACATCTGAATGTGGGTGGGACCTCTTCAGTTTTACCCCATTTCTTGTCTTTTCGACCTTGTAACATGTAAGTCCCCATAGGGCCCTGACTGTAGCAGTACAAGGTGAAGCAGGCAGAGAGGACAACAGGAGAGAGGGACTGAATTTTAGGAAGCCAGACAAAGCAGCCCTGTCATAGACATGCACCAGTATCCTGCCAAGCTTATCACTCTTACCTGGTTACTGTCCTTCTGCTCCAAAAATTGTTTGCAATTTGGAATACAGAGGTACAACGACACGAAATACAGATGCATAACGGTACAGAAAGACAACCCTAACTCAAGTTGTGTAATATATGAACTTCTCTTCCTTCAGGAACACTGAAAGGATGGCTTTCATTGTAAACGGCTGTTTCTATCGATACCTATTTTCTAACCCTCTTCCCTTCAGCCCCATTAAATAATGCCATATGGGAGTATTTTGTTAATTATCTCAATTGCATTTATTTTTAGAAACAGCTGATGAGCAGTGTGTGTGGTTCAGTGGGTCTGGGTTTGTTTTTTTTTTTCTTCTGTTTGTTTTTAAATGTATCTGTTTCTTCAGAGAACTAACTGAAAAAAACACCAGGAATCCCCAGTTTTTACATTCATGAATTCCAAGGGACAGCTGTCCCTGGAGGGCAACGATCACATTGCCCCTGTTTAAGAAAGGGGAAAACTTCCATTGGGGATCTCTTCTAAGTTTGGGTCCCAGCTCTGTGTTATGTGTGCTGGAAAATGGTCATCTCTCAGACCACAGATGTTGCACAACCTCTGTTTTTCTCTATGATTTACATGAAGCCAGAAATGGTAAAATTAAAACCTTCAAGCAAACAGAGAGTAATTTGTTCTTTCTTTAGGGACAGGAGCTTACAGGTCAGGTCAGGTTCCAGTGGGGTATCTGGCATGCCAGACCCCACAGTCCCTGACTGCAGGAGGGCAGAAAACTCTCACAGGAGCATCTTGACTACAAAGATTCACATGGAGGCACAATCCCCAAATATATTAGTAATAATAATTTTAAAAGAAAAACAAAAAAACACACACACGCAAAAGACACAACAGAAAAAACAACAACAAAACACCAACTTGGACATACTAAAAAATATTTAAAAGTATTTATGCCTTTATATCTCAGTGTTTTCCATTCATTGATCTTGAACCATGTTCAAAACACTAATAAACCAAGTCATCCAGCATCAGGAAACTATTTATCTTACGTAGGAAAGGTCAGAGAAACCTACTCTGAAAATGTGACTTTGCTGAGTTCAAAATAAAAACCAGAAAACCCTTCAAAACAAGAAATTCCTAAAGTCCTCTTCTTGAAGTATTACAAAATATCTGTAACTCAGGATTTCTTTCACACAGTTGCAGGTCACAGCTCTGTAAACATTTACAAAAATGACATCTTTTCTCAGGTGCCAAATTCAAGCTGAATTAATTGGACAAGTAGAGAGAATCCCACGTACAACAGCTCACAAGACTGCACCTTGTAGACAAAAACATTTCATGTCACACATCCTCTCACTCTTCCACAGATATTGTGGGTGACCTTGAGGAAACCACCTTTGCAACACCAGTAAGTGAAGAAAAATATTACTTCTTCATTCACGTTTTATTCTTCTATTTAAATTTTCAGCTCTGGAGAGTGGGTGTGACTGTCCCTGAAGTGTATTTATGAGATGGATACACTGAGATGTTACCCCAATCATAGTCACATTTGTACGATCCACAGGTATAACCAGAGCAGGCAAACCTGAGCTCAGCTAAGCTAGGCACTGCATTTCACAGCTTTCCTATCTGCCCACATCGACTCTGGACTGGGTGACATGGATTTTGGAGCCCTGAGAAACACAGGAACATCATATACAGCTCAACAGGTCCAGAGAAGGGGTGCTCACAGAGACTTTTACAGCTGCATTTGCAGTTCAGGTAATTTAGTCCCTGTTAATGGCAGCTGCAAAACCAACAGCTATTTAGTGACTGCATTCCATTAGGTTGGAGAGAAAGATTAGGGATAAGAGACAGTAGAAACAGCTTGTTCCACCACTCCTGCCCTGTGGCTCTAACTCAGCCCCATTGCCTTTCAGTTATAAATATGTTCTCGAGATCACATCAGCAAGTGCCAGTTTGCAGCACAGACCCTTGATCACAGTGTCAGCAAAATGAGGAAAAAGGGTCCAAGGAAACCTTCCATCTGCCTAAAGCCCAAATGCCCTTAGGACACTCCAGAGCTCAGTTCCTCACCAATAGCTTGGGATGCGGTCGTAGGGAAAAACAGCAGATGATTAATGGGAGCTGAGGCTAAGCATGGCAGCTCAGTTCAGGTTGGGCTAGCAAGCACCAGGTACCTGCTGGAATCTCTGCCTCATCAACCTACCACACAATTGATGGGTAAGGAGAAAACAAAATACTATACAATTCCCTTTGGGAGCATGTGAACTAAGAAATGAAGGTAAAACCAAAATAAGTTTGAATCACGGTTCTGCCCTGAGGCTCCAATCACAGCTGAGGAATTCCCTTTGGAGATACAGAAGGCCAGGCCAGGTTTTGCTCTGTTACTCTTCAAGCGAGCAAGAATAAAAGGGGAAGTCAACGTGACTTGAGATCATTTCAGGATCTCGTTTCTGTAAAGGGAGGTGTCACTCCCAATATTCTAGCTAGTCACCACTCAGGTAGATGCATTCCTCTGCAATTGTAGTGTTACAGACAATTAATTTCTTCCTTCATTAACATGAACAACAACACAGCGTTGCTCTTTGCCAGCTCATAAACAGTTGCTACACTTCACTCCCAAGAAACTGCACAGAAACAAACAAATCTAATTAAATTTATCTTTCAGAAATTCTTACTCTCTAAATACCTCTAAACGTTTCTCCTTATGATGGGCTAAGTTCAGAGGCATGGTGAGGTATGAGAGGTGCAGCATGACTTTGGCTTTTACAGTTTCAGTGATTTGTTCTGCCCCTCCATTTTGATTCTGTGACAACTAAGAAACTAGTCTGAAAAACCATTTTCTCAAAGCTCTTTAACTGAGCACCATAACTTTATTTCTGCTTTATTCTGTTTGCAACTACTGTTCAAATAGCTTAGTTGGAAGGTCTACCTTTAAATAAAACCTAAAATGCTTCAGTTCTGGTACAAGGGGGAAAATGGGGGGAGTTGTCATTTCATTCACTGCACCTGGGTGATGCTTCTGTTCAGACAGCATAAAAGGCTACAGACCTTTTAATTCTTCAAGTCATCACCTGCAACAATGATTGTAAGAGCTCAGGGGAAAAACTAAAAAACAACTGCAGCCAACTGAATTGCAAAGCAAATTCATGAAGGAAGGTATTTCTAAGACATCAGAACTGTCACCTCAGATTTACATGCAATCAGGGCCTCCAGTTTATCCACACCTTATCTGAGCAGTAGTCTATACAGGAAAGTGGAGTTGATTTGTCAGAGTTGTTATTCCCTTCCTTTTAAGTTCTTTTTAACTCCATCGTCTCCACCTCCACACTATTCCCAAGAGTAGAGATAAAAGTTTTGAACTGAGAACTGGGTTTTCAACTAAACAACATCCTCACCAAGAATAAGCACTCTCCACAGAATATTTCACAGGAAAAAGTAATACCTAAAATCTGTGGTTCAACAATTCCTTGAGATTCAAAGTGGCACCTGCATGCCTGAAAGGAGCAGTGCTTCAGAAGGACTTCAATTTTCATCTTCTTTCTGCACCCTTTGGAAGGGCTTTACATCCCCCTGTGAGGAATCAATTCTAAAATGAACCCTGTTATTGACAACCAAGAAGAAAGTAAGTGTTCTCACACTAGGGTATCTTACCCAGCAGACCAACTCATGCTAGAAAATAGGGTATCACAGCACTTTAGCTCCAAGCATTGACATTTTGAAGAGCAGCCAGCTAAGCAAAGAATAGCAAGCCTAATTTTTTGTGGAAATTATTCAATTTTCTAACAGAATTTTTTCAGCAACCATAAAGAAAGAAGAGAATTGGGATAAAAAGAAACTGGAAATTTAAAAAGTCAAGAGAAATGTTCCTATTAAAATAGAAGAGACTTTTTCCCCTTAGTGTTTTGGAAGAAATAAACAATTTTAATTCCCAGACCACTGTGAAAATCTGCCTCCAGTAAAATGCAAGTAACACCCAAAATATAGCATTAAATTAAAGGTCAGCAGGGAACTGAGATCTCTGCCCAGCAGACAGTAAGCAGCTTTTTGTCATATCCACAAAGACAGACAACAGGCTACAGGGTAGAAAAGTCAAAGGTAAGCATTTTGCTAATTTCAGCTTTTCAGAGCGCTCTGCTGTTAAATCCCATTCATCTGTAAGGAAGGGGTGCTGTTAAACAAATACGACAATTCCTCCATTCGGAAGTTCACCACGAGTTACCTGCCTGTTGCAACCTATTTGGCACGTGGACAAAGCAGATGCTTCACATGTGGTCTTTCTCTCAGGCCAACAACTGGGTGGGGAAATGCACTGAACGGGAGGATGTGCTCTGGAACACACTGCCTATCAGAGCATCTTCATGGGTTTGGAAATGTCAACACTGCAGGCACTTAGCTTCTCACCTGAGCTCACAACAGGAACTCTCAAGAAAGGCTCCCAGTCTCCAGGACTTCAGAGCTGTGTGACTGCTAAAGGGCAAAGATGACCTGGAATTTCATAGCATTGAGGACAGCTCAATGCAGATTTTCCTGACCCAAAGTGCCTATTGTGCAAGTGAAAGGAACAAACAGCCCAACCACCTGCAGGAGAGCAGATCCAAGTCTGGCAGTTTCAACTCCCAGCAGCAGAGGCTTTCCACACACTTGCAAAGCGCTGTGAAAGCCTGAGTTTGTTAGCTCTTAGGGGAAGGGAATTAGCAGTATGACAGCTCCACGGGAAGATGAAATAGTCCTGGCTCAGCTCACGGCAGGGAGTGTTTTGACTAGGATGCAGCCAGAGTCTGCAGATTCACAGTGGGCTGCAGAATGCTTGGCAGTTCCCTTATGTCAGCACCCAGGGTGGTCTCAGATCACCAAGCTGGCCCTGACCACTATGAATGATACCTGAGAGGCAGGAGGAATCACACCTGGGAAGAATTCCCAGCAACTTCCTTTGCTATGTGCATGTTGTTGTATTGATTTAATCATAACTGCAAATGTCAAATTGCACGAGGGCAACGTGCATTTTCCCAATACCTTCTGTGATTTCCAGGAAATGGACACCCCCCATCTCAGCTCCAACACCAGCCATCAGCAGGCTAGGGAGCACCTGGGAGCAGGCAGGAGCTCTGGGATGTGCACCACAGCCAAAGCCACCTCAGCTCAGTCTTTGCTCTGTGCATGAGGAGGGTGGGGTGGATATCACCCAGCAGTAGCATATAAAAGCCAGGAACAGCTACAGACTAAATCTGACCTCCAAGAAATAAAGAACAGGTTGCCAAAAAAATTAAGATATTCCCACCAAAGTTTTTTAAAAAAATAAATCAGAAACAAAAGGCTTTTCTTTTAAAAGAAGAAAGCAAAATGCCAGCTTTTAAATCCCCTTGCCTCATGATTGAACCCAGGGTTATGCCACAATTCAAGTAAATGATGTTTATATAACTGGCATTTGGCTGAACACATAATTCCTATTTAACAGCTGAAAAGAGGCATTTTGGGTCTTCAAAGAAATCTGACAGGTAATTCCCACTGCAGTTCTGCAGGGTAGCTGAGAAGTAATTATCCTTCTCACTAGTAAATCAATTAGGAATGAATGTATGGAAAGCTTTTCTCCTTCTGCAAGTAAGCGCTAATCCTCTAAGCACTAATGAGTAGACAGGGCCAGCAACAATGTGCAAAGCCATCAGAAATCGACAGGAGCTGTGAGGCATGCAGGCTCCAATCAGTGCCTGGGAGTGAGTGCCTCAGGAGGAAGCACCCTGCCTGGAAAGGTCTGCATGGTTGAGGTGTGCACACAGGCCTTGGCACCTCCCTCCCCACTTACTGCCTCAAGCACAGACCTCTTGTGCAGCTCCCAGGAGATCACTGCATCATGTTCAACAAGGCAGCACTTCTGCTGCTGGAGGTGAAACACAAGGGACCTGGGCTTTTCCTGCTGGGATGCAACTGATTCACCTATGGCTTTGTGATTCGATACTGGCACTTGTCCTCAGGAGCTCAGCAAAATCATCCTGCTTACTCCCATGCCACAGGAACAATATTCACCCAGAGTGACTGGCAGAAGACTACAATCCTAGTGCATTTTTTGCAGTGCACAACTTCAAGAATCTGTAAGAAAAGTGGGTGGACAATAAACCCAAACCTGAATTTGACAAATTTCAGATGCTCCAGTCCAGTGAAACCTTGTTCAGACATTTCTCAAGTGCTACAGGAATGCCTGGAATTGCTTTGATGGTTAACAAAGCAGAGTTCAGACAGATCAGCTGTTTAAGCATGCACAATAACAGTGCTCATATATTTAGCAAAGGTAGAAAGAATGGAAGCAAGTTGTTCCCACAGCAGCCAGCACTGAAGCTGGTTTCCTATGGGTTTTCCTTACAGCTTGTCTCTGAGATTCATTTCATAAGATATTTCAGAAGGGATGAGAAGGGCACAGATAGGTCCAGAAATAATTTCCTTAAGACAGAAAACCAAAAAAATTTCTTTTAAATTTCTAATCTCAAATAAGTAAACAGCAGGTAAAGATAGGCCTATATGCCACTATATGATGAAATGTAAGTGGTTTTAACTAAAAAAGAAAAAATTTTTAAAAAGCTTGCTAATCTGTAAAGCTCAGTAGCCTGAGAAATTGCTAGAAGATAATAATATATCCTCGTACTCTGATTTGTGAGGGAGTCTTTACACCAGTGACGTAGGATTTGTAACTGAGCATATTGCCTGTGCTTTTGGGTGGGCAGAGTTGCTTTGGAAACAGAATGAAGAAGAATTAACTCTTCAGTGCCCCTCATATTGGATACAGGAGGTGTGTGATGGCCAGAAAAACTCACTAGAAAACATCCTAATCTGTTTTGCTCAGGAAAGAAAAAAAAAGAAAAAAAAAAAAAATCAAGGTAGTTGCCACAATAGTTCAGCTTCTGCGTCAGGAAAAATATAAGCTGAACTCTGGTCAGTGTTCTTCCTCTTCCCTGTACATCCAAACACACTTAGTAACCAGAACTATGTCTGCCTTATGGCTGCATACACTGAAATAAACATCAGTCCCAAAACTGACCAGTGATGGAAAACACAACAGTCATAATAAGAACAGGACAAGTAGCAAGTTCCTAGTTTGGAAATCTTTTGATGGAGACAGGATATGGACAGTTTGGAAGTGATCAAGCCAAATATGTTGCACTGGGGCTCTACACTGTGCAAACACAACTTCACTGGCAGCAATTAGCTCCGTGCTGCAGCCCTCCCACATTGATTTCTGTGGGTAGCTGAAAGCATCTTTGTCCCACTACCTCCCCTGAATCAACACAGGCAATAATTTTAAACCAAAAAGGCACTGAGTAGCAGCTCCTGGGCTGTGCTGTGTGAGCCAGCTGCAGCCCTAAGTGCATTGCTGGGGAAGAGCGAGCAGGAGGCTGGAAAGCTGTGACCTCATCGTCTCTCCTACACAACCAAATCAAATTGTAGGTCTTCCACCCACTCTCACAGGCATATTCTGCTTTCAGCCCTCTTATATGATGCAACCAAAGAAAACGTCATTTACATCTTTACCTCCAAATGTGGGGAAAAAGTCAAATGCAGAAATAAATGCCTTTTACTCAGTATTTCTAATAATAAGGAGGCACAAGGCAGGGAGATGTGTAATAGCCAAAGCCGATGTAAGCAAGAAACCCAGAAATATTTGTGTGAGTTTTTTAAATTTGTAACAGTCAAAAGCAAATAAAAGCAACCTTTTTATTTCTCTAGCAAATTCAGAAGGGAATTATGCACTTCACTGCCATCACAAGTAAACGAGGATCGGTTCTATGGGATTCCACAGAATTGCACCAGTGCAACTTAGCAAATTCAAGCTCCTGTGAATTACCAACAGATTTCACTTTAGGATGATAATTCCTCTCAGAATGCTGTAATTTTGTTTCTATAGCTACCAGTGCAATGGCTCTCCCTTACCTTCCTCTTGTTAGTAGGACTGACATACAGGTAGCTCAGCACGGTCTTCAGGCCTACTTTGTCATTTAGCTTTTCATAGGTAGTGCCATAGTCTGTTGACCTGGAGAAAAGAGGAGACAAAAAGAGTTTATATGACTATTAGAGCTCAGGGGAAGGAAATGACTGTGAACAGATGCTCCAAGTTACAGTTTGAGCATTATTATGCTTAAAACACAAGATTTTATGTTTCATTCAGGCTGGCCAGCAGAAGGGAGAAGAAAATGAGTCCTTTGGGGCAGGGTCTGTCTCTGCATTCATTGATGGGCTGCATCTGGGGAGTTGGGCTGCTCCCATGCAGGTGAACTTTGGGGGCAGGCTCTGCCCTCATGTGCCAGTGTGGGATTGCAAATGATATCTACACATAAGAGAACTCTGACAGCAGCAGCACCCTTAGTATGAATTCTCTTTTCAGACAAATGCAACATAAGAATCCAAATTAAACCCATCAACAACAGTTTTATTTAGGTAGGTTGATTTTTGACTTGAAGACGGGGATCCAAATGTGGCTCAGAATTGTAACAGCTGAACTCATCTTTAGATAAAAATGTGCCTAAACTGGCATCTTGAGTCCTCAGTCACCCCCATCCTACTTTGTGCCAGGCATTTAATTTTTCTGAGTTAGAGAGACAGATTCAGGCCCCTACACGAGCAAATCCCACCCAGAGGAGCAGATGATCTGGGGGTGGTATTACCCATTCGTGACTGGGGGAAAGGGCTGCTTCGTCACAGAGGGTTTTCTGTAGTGTCCTCCTCCTCATTTGTGGGCATGTTTGGAACTTCACTGCCCTGCTTGTTTCTCTACTGTTTTCATACTTTGTTTTCCTAACAAACAAGATTCTTCCTACCAGAACAACCCAACAGCTATGTCGCACAGGATCCCACACCTGAAGAGTGCTCAGCGCCAGCTGACTTTGGGAGGGAGGGGTGTCAGACCCTGCCTGAAAAGCCCCTCCACCCCACGCAAACAGTGGGCAGAGCCTGACTCCCAACCCAACTCAGCCTCTGTCACAGGGACAGAGCAAACACAGCCCTCTGAAGATGGACGGGGAAAGGTCCTCACAAAAAGGCTACCTGGGCATATCTACAATTTTATTAGGATGAGAATCCACAGCCCCTGCCCTCCTCTCTAATCAAGCTTTTTACTGGACTGATGATCAGAGAACATGCAGCAATTCAATGTCTTTCCCAGTACTTAGCTCCAGTAATTTGGTTTCCTAAGAACAACAAGCCTCTAGCATTTGCAGCTTTATGGTTCTGCCTGAAACCAATCCTCTGCTCCTTTTCTGTCTGGCAGAGAAATGGCTCAAGCCACTTCTGGCATCACAGCGAACAGTGCAACTCACGTGGCTGCAGAAACTGAGCCACACCAGAGCCTGCATTCAGTTCTGCTGCTTTCCTTGCTCCTAGTGGAGTCCAGAATGACACCAAAAGCACCAAGCCTCAAAACCAGCCAGCTGGTTTCAGGCTTCCAAGCAGCAGGAATCATGAAGCCAAAAGCTTGCTTTGTCACTGATGTGGCTCCAACACATTTCCTTCAGTGCATCCTTCAAGGACAATTCCTAAATATTTTGTAAAGTCGCTCTTTCCTTAAATGGGTTGAACCAGCCTTTCTCCTTTGAACAGTCCAAAGTCAGGGTGCCTCAAGTCTTAAACAACTCCCTTGTGGTTTGGTTAACTCTTTAATAAAAAAATAGAGCTAATACTAGCTCTGTTTGCACTTACCACTCTTCTCTACTAATGCATAGTAGTATCTCCCACTGGGCTTCACACAGATACCCCAAAGAACATGACAATAATGTAATTCTATGTATTTTCATAGAATTTTCCCACCCAAAGTACCTGAAGCTCTTGTCTCACTAGGCATCAATACCAAACAAATAATAGCAGCCTTTCCTCTCCAGCCAATCTTGAAACGGAAGCAGCTTTATTAATGAAACTGAATAATTCAGGACAATTAATTCCAGTACATGAGGCCTCCTATAAATGCAAATTCAACAGGTCAGGAATCCTCAGGTAACACTAAGCTCCTAGCAGAGGATAACAGACAGAGGGCAAGCAGAGGTACTTCCTTGATCTTACCCTTCCAACAGCACTGCAGCTACGAACAAGCCACTTTTGTGACTACACATATACCAGCCACCAGGCAGTGAAAGAGATCATTGGTTTCAATCAGCATTAAAAGAGAATACAAATAACAGTTTAATATTCTGACAGAGCCACTTTGGGTTTGTTCTCTGAGTAATTTTAAGATCTCCCAAAATGCTTTGCATTTCTAAAGATGCAGGCTGGATGCCCTAATGACTCTTTCTCATTAAACCATTATCACACATTGCATTTGCCCTTTCAAAGGATAGCTAGAAAGGAAGTAGGATCATTATTTCATTAGCTTCTCTGAGGCTTTCTTTATTATCATGACAGTCACCACTGGCTTCACAGAAACATCTCAAAGGATATCACAATAATATACTGTATTTCCATAGCACTTTTTCTAGCCAAAAATTCTAAAGCTTTTGTCTCGTGCTAATCCATTCTAACTAACAAAGTCCCAAAAGCCATACTAGGAAATACTGTATTCTAGAGATGAAGAAGCTGAAAGCTTGCATAGGTAATGGTTTATTCTTTCAAAAGCAGGCATCTACAATTAGCCATTTCAGCTTCTGCAATCATGTAGTGTAGGTCTCAACTCTAACACCAAATTGACTAATTAGAAAACAAGTGTTTCAAAAAAAGAAAGAAGAAGAAAAAAAAAGGCTGTTAATTTTAGCTATCTGAGCCTGAACATTTAAAGAGATGTGACCCACAGGTGGAACAGAAAAGTTTTGAGCCAGCTTTTAATCTTAACTTGAACCCTTCTCCCTTACTAATTACTTCTAATTCCAAATTAACTAGCCCATACATCCTTACAGTTGTTCGACACTACAAGCAGACTGGATACCATATTCTCTCCCATTCCTCTGGAATATGATCAATATGATCCCTTTCCAAGCACATTACTAAAGCAGTGGAGGGGAAGAAATATTGTAGTTATATCAAAATGACAAAACCTCAGTGACATAAAAGGCAGTTTCCATGAGTCACACCCCAAACACCTGCCTTAACTTTGTTTGGGCCTCTAATGGCAAACTGATCCCGCCTATCTGGTTCTCCTCTGGGTTGCTCCATTGAAGCCATCCCTGGAATCTCATCATCTTGGAACGTTGTTACTGCCTTCAGACTCAAGCTGGTATTTGCACATTGCTTCTAACCACACTCAAGTGTATACATAAAAATGTTTTTAACAATGCTTTCATAAAATGCACCTCAATACACTGCTGGTAGCACAGAAATTCTTCCAATGCAGGACTAGGGATGTTACAGTGATTGTTCTCCTGCACTCAGCACTGGTGAGGCCACACCTCGAGTGTTGTGTCCAGTTCTGGGCCTCTCACTCAAGAAAGTCACTGAGGTGGTGGAGCGAGTCCAGAGAAGGGCAGCAGAGCTGGTGAGGGGTCTGGAGCACAAGTCCTGTGAGTTCAGCCTGGAGAAAAGGAGTCTCAGGGGTGACCTCATCACTCTCTACAACTGCCTGAAAGGAGGGTGTACTGAGCTGGGGGTCAGCCTCTTCTCCCAGGTAACAAGTGACAGGACAACAGGACATGGCCTCAAGCTGTGTCATGGGAGGTTCAAGTTGGACATCGGGAGGAATTTCTTCACAGAAAGGCTGATTATACATCGGAACAGACTGCCTGGGGGATGGTGGAGTCACCATCTCTGGAGGTGTCCAAAAACAGACTGGACCTGGCACTCAGTGTCATGGTGTAGTTGATGTTGTGGTGTTGGGTAATAGTTTGGACTCTATGATCACAAAAGTCTGTTCCAAGCTAATTGATTCTGTGAAGTGGAATGGACTCTGGCCATATATAACAATCCTGTAAAAACTCAGTCCATGCGTTTTGTCCCACGTGTCTGGAATCATTTGGGTTTGGCCCTCTTTCTGATGATGACCTTGAAGGTCTGGGCTGCATCAGACTTTCCCTACTCACCAAATTCTGTGTACTTCATTTAGAAAAGCAAGATTTATAATGTAGTGCTTTATTGGGATACTATAAATTCTCCCATAATTATATTCCGTTTTCAACAGTTGGGGAGGAAAAAAACCCCATCTGCTTGACTCCACTGCCCTCCCATGACAGGCTATGATGTGTTTAAACCATTGCTGCAATGTCCCCCAGTCTGGTACAGCAAGGTGCAAGGGATACACCCAGGCAAAGAAGTTTTTCTATACAAAACCTGGTTGTAACTCAGTGTACCACAAGCTAAAAAAATCCATCTCGTTCCTCTAAGTCTGAGCTTCTCTGTGAATCCAATAAACTGGCCTGAGCCAGCAGACTCCATATTGTGATAAGACTTGCTCAGTCACAGAGATATGAAGTAGAGGTGTGGAGAGGCAGAAAGAATACCATGTGAATAGCTTTCTAGAGGAGTTCTCCTCTGTGACATTTCCCATCTCAGGGCTCTGTCAGACAGAGAAAGGCAGGTTTGTTTGTTTGGTCTCAGCTATTCAGCAATGGAGATAGGCTATAAAACATGTACCAGACTCAGGAGAAAAAGAGCTGCAAATGCTGGCACTGAGTAACTGGGATGAAAAAGTCAACTTCCTCCACCAACCCTCCTGTCAGGGGGTTTCTCCTCTGTGCTGTGACACTCTCTGTGTGGAAAAGGAGCCATCATGCTTTTGATTTTAGATTTTCAGCCATTTTCTAAGCTTTTTCTAAAGCTGAAACAATCACCTCCAGACCTGAGTCCCACTACACACACCTGCAGCCCCACACTGAAAACTGTGTGGAGGCACAGCTCTGCTTAAATGAGCAGAAGAATATCCCAACTCTCTGTGCACTTCAGAGAGCAACAGGAATGCGCCAGATTAATATTTGCTTCACTTCTCATGGGCCTGCAAACTGTCTGCCTGAAGCGTGCTTGTCTCTCCATGCCCCCCAAACAACTCCTTGCTTTTACTCATTGGCCAATTTTCTCCCAGTTTGGCAGAAAAACAAAAACCCAAGAGGAACAAAGTTTCTACAAGTTGCATGAAAAGCAAGAGCCAGCAAAAGGAGAGCAATTATGAGGGCTCTGAGAAAAGCTGCAGCATAAAACTAAATCCCATGAAACATGAGAGGAGGCACATCTCTCTGAACATCCAGCTGCAGGAAAACATTCAAACACAGCTCACATATTAATACACTACAAAGAACCAAACTGCAGAACACAGGAACTCAGGCAGCCAGGCTTCCATCACTTGTGAAACAACAGGTTTCCTTCTTTCCCGTCCCCTTCCTCCCCCTCAAATTACCCTCCCCAAGATAAAAGCCTTTCTGAAGCTATAACGCACTGAGAAAAGACCCCTCCTGAGTCAAGGTCCAGTGAGGCAGTGGCCAGAAAGATCCACTAGTAGCACTGCAAGGCTGTCTGGTTAACCTGGTCACACACAGACACTTCTGCTGACAAAATAAAATAAAAATTTAAAACAAAACCAACAAAAAACCCATACAAAACAACAATAACAACAAAAAAAAACCCCACAAACAAACAATCAAAACCCCCACAAATTAAAAAAAAAAAAAAAAAAAGCCCAAAGAAAACAAAAAAACAACAGACAAAAAGAACCCCATTTAACTGGATCATGGCAAAGGACCTTTTAACCCCACAGCCAGGACACCACTGGTACTGTTATGCGATGGCATCAAAAATGGCATCAATGGAGGTAACAAACAAAATCTAATTCTTAGTCCTTCCCTGTCTGGAGCTGACATAAGTCTGGATGTGAATATTTTACAATGGAAGTATCCACAGAAGCCCTGTGGAGCTAAACCTACTTACTAGCCAAGGAAATTCCACTAAGTGGAATTCCACTGACAGTTAAGAGAGCAAAACATTTTCTGAGAGCTTGTTTTTACCCAGCCATGAGTTTAGTGACTGCAATAAATGTAAAACCAGAATATTTTACAATTGCAAGCAGAAAGAACTGCCCTCCTTTGTCTGCATCCTACTAAAGGAAACGAAGGGCCACAATGAAAGTCTGGGGAAGTGAACAGAAATCAAGCAAGCAGGTGGTGCTGCTTCCTGGTGTAAAGTCCCAGCCTACAGCAGTACCACAGACTTCCTAAATTGCAGATGATGCCTTTGCATGCAAGAGCCATCAGTGGGCTTTTAGTTCCATAAACCTGTCTAATCCCACAGGAAAGCTTCTGGCAATTTACTATCACATGGCAGCGAGCACCACAGCTCTGTGCTGTATGAAGAGAGGCTCCCTTTTGTTTTAACTGCTACCACTTAACAAGTACAAAACCACGCAGCCCCCCCACGCTGCCATTTGTGATTTCACTGATCGTTGTCATATTCTCCACAGATCTTTTGTTTTCCAATCTCAAGACTCCCTGTTTTATTCATCCACTCCCTGTATAAGCTATTCATGCCGCTGATCATTCTAGGACTAGTTTTACTAGTCCAATTACATCTTTTGTCATGGATGCCTCAGGGACCAATCTTTAACAGGAAGATCTTCCTGCAAAAAAACCCCACTCTAAGTATATCAGCATAGACCCAGACTATTTAACACAATCTAAATAAAACCACTTTCTGCCATCAAGCACAAGGTTTTACATTCTCAATACTTCTGGAACCATAACCCACCGGTTCCAGTGCACTTTCAGGTCCATAAAGTTTCAAAGGTACCTAAAACCAGAGATCCCAGTACAGAAGAAGTTCAAGCAGATCATAGTTTTGGTAATGTCTCTTGAAAAAAGTATTTTTTTTCCTTTTAGTTTGTATGTCATGTACACAGCAGAATAACCACCTCAATTACTATTATGATCCCAGCACCCTACCTCCACCCCCCTTCTTTTTTGATTCATGGTGATTCACATCACCAAATATCCAAAAGACTTGAAGATGACCTTTGCTGATAAATTTCCACCTACAGTGTGGAGTGGAGACTGGCAAGGAAAAATGAGCTGCCATGATGCACTAGTCACTGTGATTTGCAGTTCAAAATGAAGGTGAGAAGAGAGAACTAGGAACACCGGCTTCCTCTTTTTTTTTTTCTTCTTTTTTTTCTTTTTTTCCCAGATTCTTATCTTTATTTTTTTACAGGAAAGATAGCCTGTTTTGTTTATTCCACATGAGCCTTTGGGAGGACACTGGGTGTCTCATAGGTAGAATAAAAGGATACAGAGTATTCCACCTCTGGATTTATGGCCAATAAAACACAGGAGTTGTGAATATCAGTCACATTTCTAGTGGGTGATTGCTCATCAGAATTTCATTTGATCACCATCACACAGGGCAGGGGGGCTGTTCACACCAGCCATTTCCTGGCAGAGATGACTGCTCAGATGGGCATGAGCGGTCTATGGAGATGCAGCTTTTGTGTATTAACCCTACAGGGATGGTGGAGACTAACTTGAAAGCCATGTTTGCATGGTACTTGCACTTGTCCTGTAGGAACACAGTGGTGCTTTGGACATCCCCAGCAATCACTGACCCCAGAACATGCCACAGGGTGCCTAAATCACCATCAGCAAGCGGCGTCCTTCCCCAGTCCCTGCTCTTTTCCGCACCCTTACCTCCAGATACACCATTTCTTCTGAAAGGCAGAAGTAGTTTCAGATCTAAAATATTCTGTAGAACCACCCAAACAAGCAAGACTCTCTTTTGAGACATGAATAGGGAAGGCAAGGGGATTGCAGGAAATTAGTAGAATGGCAGAAAAAAAGTGAGGGATGCTTTGCAAAGCAGAACTGGGAGTCACCAGATCAACCAAAAAAAACCACGGTGAGCACCAGAGTGGCATTCTCTGCTCTAAGACTTTTAGAGGCACTATACCTCAGCCACTGTGGCTCCCAGACTTGGCTAAAGGCAGCTCTGAAGTTGTCTCAATATTTTACTTCTACCAAAGAATGGCAAACTCTACTCTGAAGCAGAAATAAACCCAACCAAACTGGTGGACCCTAACACCTGATGGCCTGTACTATAAAAGCCTGTAGCAAAGAATCCTTTCAGAGAACCGGGGAGCCCGATCAGAGCAAGCAGGCTGCAGGTGCAGTGGTTACTAATCTTTGCTTTATACTCTGCTGCCGAATAGCCCACAATAAGCAGGCAACAAAGGCTGGTGCCTCCTACTGTGAAACTGAAATAACTGTACTTCTCCATTTGTAAGATTCCATCTTCTCTCTACCATGGCCATTTATTTCATCTTAAATTTAGCCACCTACAAACTAGGTAGCTCTAGCTCACAAACCTGTCCACATTCTTTTTTTGTACCTACAGACAAAAACTGTAAACTAAGAGGATGATTTATTCACTCTAAAATAGATGAGGATATATTGCTCTCTTAAGGTGCCTTCCACCCTTCAGTGTAAAAAGAGACCAAAGCAACCAACACACAACTAGCACAAAGCAAGGTGCATCTCACCATAAATGGGTTAGAAAATTGCATGCACTGAGCTGGCAGTGAAGGGGAAGGACTTCAGCCATCCTGACTGAGATCAGAAGTTCATGATTTATTATAATGTTCTAGTGCTCTACATTTTAAATGCTATTCTTCTGGATATGTATGAGAATTACTACTAGAAGCAGGTGCCAAATGGTATCAGGATTTCATTGTGACTTACACAATTTATTGCATTACAAAATGAAGAGAGCAGAGATAAGCAGAGAAGTGTGATATGGATTTCCCAACAATTGCTGGCAGCATAAAAATACAAAAAGAAACCTGATAAAACGTGAAATGGCTTCTCAAAAGCTGGGATAAGCCCTTCCCTTCACTGCATGCTTGTCCCATGACAGCACTGATGGAATGGCAATCCTTTTGTGGCCAGGTAAAGCTGATGCCTGCTGGTAGAAATAGAACCTCCCAGAACTTCATCAGATGAGATGCAGACACAACCCTGCAGGTACAACCCAAGACAGAGCTCAGCCACCTTGAACCTGGAGCTTAGAGAGTCTGACTTTCCAAGGGCCTCTACTTTTCCTGCTCTGGTCATTTCACTACTGTAAAACCTATGTAAAAGCATTACTTCTTTACAGCTTTGAAGAACCACACTTCATCATTACTCATTTTCTATTTGTACAGTCTAAAAGATCTGACATATTTATCGTGTTCTTGATTCTGATGTATTCTAATTTTCCAAAGAGGTGTTTTATGCATCCCTGATAAGGCAGCATATTGATTTGATTCCAAGCACTTGACTGACTCAGCAAAGATGGCCTTATCAACACATATTCAAGAAATTTGGTCTAGAGGACACTTTAATAGCCTCAAAGATAAAAGACAGCTTTGATGACAAAGCCTCATTAATTAATCAGATATTAATTAGATAATTAATTAGAAACAAGGCCCTTCCCAGGCCCTTTTCTACTTTTATTACTATAGCTAAAAATGCTTCTCTAACGATTCTCTGAAGTAGCTAATCATTTTAATTTGCATTATTTTATAGCAAAAGGAAGTGCTTTGAATGTAGGATTTCATGAAGCAGTTCTAGAAGTTCCATTTAGCACCAATGCTATTCCATGCATATTTAAACCAGAACTTCTCTTAAATGTGTCTTCAACAAAATGTCAAGGGGAGACTATGGAACTGCCCCCTCGCTCAACTCTAGATTTTTATGGTACACGTGGATGACAAAGAATGCCTTCCAATCACTCAGAGAATAAGCACACTCTGGGTCATACAAACTACCCTGACAGGAGCTCACCGTACCCTTCTAAAAGAGGGGGACAGCTGACTCAAATCTCAGTTTCCCAGCTGGGGATGTGCACATGTGTCCACTCATGCCCCCTGGGAAGGTTATTCACCCAAAACTTGCTTCTGAAACTGCCTGTTTTGGCATCAGTGGTAGGCAGTGCTGTGGGGACATTTAGATGGACCTGAGTCATCTCTAAAATAACACAAGGCATGTTAAATTTTTCAAACCATCAGCAAATCTTTGCAAAACTGATGTAATTAAAAAAAGAGGGCAGTGATAAAGATAGTTTAGTCCAGTTCCTTAGACACAGATATTAAAAATTGCAGACAATTCCCAAACCAACTTTTACAGTCAGCCTGCAGCTCCTTCCAGTCCCTACCTCAGCTGACCCCTCTCCCACAAGCCTTATGTCTACCTCTACTTGTGACCCACACAGTACTGTCCCCCAGCAGCACACCCACACAATCCAAACATAAATACCACAGAATCCTGCCTGACCTTAGGCAAGGCTCCTCAGCACTCATTAACTTCGCTTCCTGGGGAAAAACTGACTCTTACTGTTCCCAAAAATAAAAAATACAAAGCTCATGAGATATGGCCACCTGAGACAGCTGGAGACTGGCAATGAACGAACCTTCTAGACTTAGGAAACCTCTGCCTCCAGTCACAACATGACTACTAGGTGCTACTTTTCCAGAACTAATAAGACAGCACCAGATCCCCAATTAGTTAAAATCAATATGCCCCTATCACATACAAGTGAATGAGTACTGTTGGCAGATTTACAAGAATTTACACAATAAAGGTTGGGACCCACTATCTCTGTGTATGTCTATAAACATAAAGACTCATAACAACATTAACAAGAGGATGCAATGCATTTTGAAAGAATTTCACAATTCTGCATTTGTGAGAATTCTGCATTTCTGAAAATCTTCAAAGTTTAAACTTGCACATACAAGACAAAGCAACAGTGCAAATTTAGTTTTCTAAAGAAGAAAACAGAATTTGGAGCCATATAAGAACACAAGTCTCAGGCTAATATTGCTCTCAACAGGTATTATGTGGTGTTCATATTCCCACTAGAACAGACTTCAGCACAAGTTGTCTTTCAATATGAGAAATAAATATATAAAACATAAAATCAGCACCTTCCTGAATTCTTCAAAGCTTATCCATTCCAATTACCACTGAAATATCCATGACAGGGTCTGCAAATCCTCCCAGCCTTTTGAAACAACATTTTTGGGCACTGCATAGCAGAGACATCATAATTCACCAGACAGAACAAGCTCCCAGGCCAGATTATACAGCTGACAGTGCTCTTCTCTAGGCTACACCACTTGCTTTGCAGGGTGACCTGGTTATACAACTGGCTCCCCAGGCAAGAAGCTAGGGTTGTTCTGAATGCTCCCAAATGACTCTGGTCCTTTCTCATCCAGACAGTCCGATTATGACACTATATCCTCCCCTGGTTTCTCAGAGTGAAGAATATTGATTGAGAAATATAAGGACAGGGATGTAAATGCAAAAATAAAAGACAACTGTCACCCAGTTTCTTGGTTTGTTCAATAGTCAGATCAGCAGCTGGATTACACCCCTCCTAAATCCAGTGCTACACTGCAGGCAAGTGTTTCACAGCAGCACTGGTTGAGTGTGAGTTTTATTCATTCCCTGAGCATGAGGATTAACAGCCTTGACTCCAGTTACCACATTTTCAAAATGCAGACACTGAGGTCTAAGCTTGCATCAATACAGACTCTAAAAAGGTGAGCTTTCAGTTTATCATCTCATTTAATAAATTACTGTGATCCATAGGGCAAGGGTCCCCCTCTTCCCCACCAAACATCTGCCAGTTGTGAGCAGCTCAGAAAGCACACAGCTGATCACTCATGCTCTACTGTGCCCTAAGACCTCACTGCCTAATATCTTTCAAACCACCACATTGGCTCAGGCATAATTTCACCCCAGAAAAACTTCCTTTTCCTGTCATCTTTTCCACTCACCCCTCAGAAGCTCATCTAACACAAAATACTTTGCCTTTGGGAGAATAAACGTGTTGGAATCTTTTCAGACAGAAGATCAATGAAGTGGGAGCAGCCTGAAAAGTCAATCAGCATCAGCAAATCCCCCAGGAGACGGCTGAGTGATTATCTTTTTAACGAAGGAACAGTAAACGGAGCACAAGGAAATGCATATCCCCTTCAAACTCATGAGGGAGGGTATCTGAGGCAGAGACACAAGGACAGAAAAGGAAGCACTGGAAGAGATCAGTCATCTCTCCAGTTTGAAAGGTTGACTCAAGAAATAGTCAGAAAGATCCAACTTAAAATTGTTCAAACTGAGAACTGGCTCCAGTACTACACTGCAGATATTTCCTCTACATGTTAGAGGAGGAATATTTTTGTTTAGAACCTGAAACACAAGGATAAATATCCCTATAACTTTACTCCTAAGTAGTGTGCTGAAAAGGCTCTTATTCATGGAGTCTCCACTTCTACCTAAATGAATTTTATGAAGGTACCTGCATATTATCAATGCAAATGAAAGGAGAAAGCTGTCCATGATCCAAGATGCTAAAGTCCTTTTCCTAAACACACCATGGATTTTCTTCATGTCTTTGGATTTAATCACAGAAAGCCTCAAACACGAACAACCAACCTGCAGACTCCAAGGTTCACTGAAGAAATAACTCTGTTGCACGAAAGGCATTGGAAGGTATCTTGGGAGACCTACAGGGTTCCTATTTTGCCACAGGCTTCCTATGTGGTTTATAGACAGGAGGGCACATTTTCCCGCTGTTCCAACCACCTAGGTTGGAGTATGGCATCTCCCACAAAGATTCACACAGAGGAAGATGTTTCAAACTGAGATCCACACTCTCCTGTCGACGGCAGGTGGGCTGGGCTGTGTGAGGTCCTGTGCCCTGTGCTATGACAGAGCTCAGAGTCCATCCATGTACTCGTCTATCCAAGCATTCAAGTCTATGACTGCGTATTTTGGGCCTTTGTCCATGCTTTCATTAGAACCTGGGTTCCAGTCTAACTCAGGGTATCTGCTTAGTGATAAACCAACTGCTGCTCATGTTACCAACAGCACTGCCCATGGATCCAAACCTAAAAAAACAAAAAATGAGACCCAAATTCAATAAATTGTGAAGTGTATCTTTAATTGTGCTCTAACCCAGCATGATTTGTTCAGAGTCCCTGGAAGATTTTAAAGCAGTGGCACTTAAGTTCTTCCAGTGATGTTATTTAGACCAAGAAAGAAATGGCTTTTTTTCCCCCCCCCCCATTCTACTCAACCTGATACTTCAAAAGCCAATGACAAAATGAAGCAGGATATTACACTCCTGGAAGGTACCATTAAGTCCCCCACAGATAATGTCAGCATAAAGGGTTGCCCATCTTTTAGCAGGTAAATTGCCATAGCCTGTGATTAATTGGGAAATAGTGGCAACTCATCATTGGCCATTTCCTTATCCCTTTTAGCTGTCTTACCAGAAGGCACGTGGTTTGTTTTAACATCAGCTTTAACATTCTGGAAACGAATCTTTCTGCAGGCTGAGTAGGAATGCTCTGATAATAAACCCCCTGCAGTAAATGGGTCTGATCAACCACTTGGTGCAGAGGCAGCTCTGCAGACTTGTCTGTGCACATCTCTACTGGTTTTATTTACCCTGAGGACAGTGGAGAAAATGGGTACAAAAGAGGAAGATTCACATGTTGCCATGATTTCTAGCATAAACATTCAGTCATGGCTGATAGGTCAGTGAGCAGTGCATGGACACCCCAAGCATAAGAACATGTAGGAAAAGTGGCTCATCTCTGCAGCTTATTCCAAACAATCAGGGCAGTGCTGAGTGGCCAGTGGCTCAGAACAGACAAATTTTCTTGTCCCACCTTTGTCCCTTCAAAGGGTCCCTGTGAGGGCATCTGGACAGGAAACCTGCTGGATTCACACCACTGCCTTGAGTATGCTGCAGATTGTTCATGCCCGAACATTAGGCCCTCAGCTATGATACGTCCAAAAGCAACTACTCATCCCAAAACTGGAAGCCTCAGTACAGTACAGTGTGTTCCTCAGAACATCCTGCATCATCCACTTTTAAATAAGCACCACAGTGAACCTGCATCACTTAGGCAGTTGAAAATAGAAACTGGTGAGAGGATCTCCCACTACAGGAAATCTGCTGATCTTAACCAAGCTTCCCCCAATTAATTTTCTCCCATCCCTCCCTCTACCATCACCGCTTTAACCCCTCTAGTGTGTCCCTATATTAATCAAAGTCCATGCAGACAAAAAAAACTTCCCCCAGAGTCCATTTTAGACACAAATATTTATTTGTCCTTGACTCAGATGCAAGAGAATAGGTCCATGTTAATGAGCTACAATCAGGGATCAATAAAGTTCATACTGAGCCTTAAGTGCAGTGATTAGTGAAAGAGGGAATGCAGAAAGAGAGATAACATTGTGTACATATGCATCATGTACTACTACACAGCTGCTAAGCTTTAAAACAATGTGTTTGTAATAACCAGAGCAGCGTGGTGAAATAGCAGCTGTCTTTTCAAGCCAACTGTAACAGCACATTGGGAGTGCTTTCTAAAGGGGTTATTTCTTTGTCCATACTTTACACAACTGATGTTGAAAATAAAGAAAATAAATAATGATGGGGTTTTGCTACAAGTCATTATTTTGCAAAGATTGCACTTTAATAGCTCTGGTACACAAAGTTTTTCATGAATTATTCTCCCTTGCTCATGGATGAGGGCAAATGATAAACATGGGTTTCTTTAACCCCCACCTTCTCTCCGTCTCTTTTTATTTTTTTACATCTCATTCTGTCACCACTTATCAGTGTCCCTGCAGCAAAAAAAGGGGAAAATATTAAATGCATTTCCAGGAATTCTATCTCATCCTTAATGACACCATCAATAATTGCTGTCACAAGCTAATATCATAGTTGCAACCTTACAAGAAAGATAAAGAGGCAGAGTTTTTCACACCGAGGTTTCTAGACAGGCTCTAAATGGGATTTTGCTGCACGCTTTGAAATGCCTCCTGGATAGCTCAGTGAGAACTGCAAACAGGTTGAATCCAGACAAGGGAGTACTAAACCTAGGGCTGTCCCATCACCTTCTCAGAATGATGTTGGATGCAGAAAGCAGGATTTAAATAAAATACAGCAAATGCTGTCCCCTTAGAGCAAGGCTTACACGTTTGGACACAGGATATCCTCAGGCAGATGCTTCTTCATGCATCAAACAGATTCCAGTGATGCCCATTCAGCAGTGCCCAGATGCCCTGTGGTCCCTGTGCCATAGTGCAGGTAAGACCCTGTCTTCACAATACACACACCATTAAGAGAATTTCATCTTCAAGATGCTTTAAAAAAATAAAAAATGGAATGCCTCCTAGTTGAAACCTGTGGCTGGCAAGCTGAGCAACTTCTCTTCACATATGGGCAAGCCTGGGGGCCTTGACCCAACCTGCACCCCACACAGACCTGCCTCACACCAATCATCTGCAGGTGAGCAGTTTCCTGAGAACTTCTTGTGAACGTGCTGAAAGGCAGACACTGACAACCATCATGTACTGGCACATCAAACCAAGAACAGGCCAGTTATTTGAGTGATTCTCCACACCGTCCTAAGTGCATCCAAGTATCTCCTTCAGACTTGAGCAGAGAAGGAGAGAGGCTTAAGGCTGTCAGACTGAACTTCAGCTGGGCAGTAGCAACTCCAAAGCCCAGATGTTTGGGGTCACTGTGACTTCTCAGGTGACTGAATTATTAATTCCCAAACAGAATTTAGTACACTAAGCAAGAGAAAACAGAGGGGAGGGAAAATCATGCTGGAAAATTACCATCAATTTTGCACATTGGAATCTCTGTGTAATTAACACTTAGTGTGGCACGTTTGCACTTCCTGTTGCAACCCTTGAGAAAACTCCCATCAAGAGCTTTGCCAGACAGTGTTTCATTTCTAGTTTAGCAATGAAGACATAGCTTCTGCTTTTTCTTACTGCTGGCCAGCAAACACAGTTCAGACCTTCCCTCCTGAAAAGTCTGGTGATGCAGACTCTCTCCCCAGTTTGGTTAGAAACCTCACCCTGCTTTTGTTTACTCTATGCCATCAGCCGAACACACCATTCACTGAGAGCCCGAAAATGAGTCATTAATCATAGACTGTAGTGCTTCAGTATCATAAACACACTGTCAGACATAAGAAGTCTCTGAATCTGGCAGAGGGAAATTGGAGTTGAAATCTTATCTTTTCATGAAACACAACAATTTGGTTCACCTTTTGAAAAAGTTTAGAAAATTAAAGAAAAAGGCAGAGTTAAGGTGACAGCAAAGTTGACACCATGGATCCCCTCAGTTCCACACACTGAACCCAGAGCACAGTTTCAGCAGTGTCAGAGTTTATTATTCTGAAGCTGTTTAGACCCCACCACATGACAGTCTGGTCCAAGTTCATGCCAGTGCAGTCAGCTCCAAGAGTCAGAGCCTCTAATCAAGAGCACTATCTCAGAAACAAGGAGTGATTTGCTTCCGACTAGAGAGCTGTAAAATTTTTTTCCAATGTCAGTGTCTCACTTTAAGCAGGACAGAAAGAGCAGATCTTATCATTCCAACGTGAAGAGAAGTGGAAAGGTACAGTATGATAATTTCAGCAAAAATAATTGCTTCATGCCTACACAAGCTAAGATTTTCTGCACTGCATTACCTTCCCCAGACCAGTGTATATGCAATGCAAATCAACTCTCAAGCAGTATTTGTACTACAATAATAACGTGGAAGAACTTGTTTAATATCAGAAGACTTACTGGAGCAGATGAATGGCTCTGACATGATATCCATGGGATAGAAATTCAATTAAAAACTGCAAGTGGCACAGAAGTGGTAGTTATTGTTCAACACGTACCATGGGACCGCTGCTGAAATACAGCTATTAGCTGTACTGGTTGAGAAATTCTGGGGTTTTTTTACAGCAATCTGTTAGCTTATAGAAAGTTAAATTAATAAAAATACAGAATCACTCTCATGTTACGAGAACAGAGCAAAGCCAAGGACTAGTTGCATATTTTATAATTATGGATTAAGTGCATTATGGCAAGGAAATTAGAGATGTCACAAATATAATAAAAATGAAAGATTGTCTGGCTGTAGTGATGATGACATGCTGGTTTGACAAGGTAGTGCATGCTGGTTTTCCCATCTTTACCTCCCCAGGATGTTAATAATTATTCCTAATGCTAGCATCTACATTCATGAAGTGTTCAGCCCTTGGTGGAGATAAGACTTGCATGAGAAAGTTACCTCCTTGCCTGTTAGCAGCATCCCAAACTCATCTTTCATATTGTGGAGTTCGTTTTGCTCCCGAAGAACAAGAATAAAAAGGACAGAAGGAGAATGGCTTTTGTTCTTTGTTTGTTTGTTTTTTAAATTAGATGGAGGACAGACTTCAGTGAGAAATAACTCCCTAAGACCATCCAACTTTTGCCAAGTCACAAAGATGGGATAGGCAGGAATTCCAGGATGAAAGTCTGGTTTCCTGACATCATTTCTTACAGTGGATAGACAGTTAAACCCATGTTCTCAAATATGTATACATCTTGCCTCTCCCGAGCAGAAAACATGACTTCCTAATCTCTCTTTTCACTCCTTTTGTAGGAATATTGTTGTTGCTTAGGTATGAGCAAGCACAATTATAAATTCCTTTCTGCAAATGGAATATCAAGCCTTGTAAGAACAGTCTTTCATGGATGGCAAAGTTTACTGTCACAGTGCTATTTTTCCCGCCAGGAGCTACATGCATCATGCCACTCAAAATTAACACCACCTTAACATGCATCTGTAATAACATGTGACAGCTGCCATTTTTTAAAAACTCCAAATAAAACTAGGGATCTCAAACTAGTCACTTGGATCTGTCTGGTCTGACCAAACTAGCTCAGGGTACGCCTGTCTTGGACTGAACACATCCTAGCTACTGGTAGCAGACACGAGCAGAGCGCAAAGGGAAGTAGTAAATGGTGTGGGTACTCTGCAAGCAGCTCTTCTGCCTCCAGAGAATTAAGGGGTTATTCTGGTATACCAGACTGTTTTTTCATGCAGACTTGAGGATTTAGCAACCAGCCTTTGAACCGAGATTGCAGTTTCTCCCAAGAGCTGTGTTTATTGCCTGTGCTGTGTAAACACAATGGCCTTTGCTTGAGAGAATGACCTATCAAAGGATGCCATGTTTCCCTGGTACGAGAACTCTTGTGCCACATAAATGCTGCACAGGTCAGAGGGCAGGGAGTTTGGGAGAATGAAAGGCTCTCTGCTCCCTGTCCTTCCACACAGCTCTGCAGATGGATTATGCTGAGTGGGGAAGAACAAGCAGGTTACCAGACAGGCTTTCAAAGAGACATCTCTGGAGGCACCAGATATATTTGAGACAATCCATGGCAAAGGGTTACACCGTGCTGAGTTTGAGGGGATCTCTTAAAACATCAGGGCAATATAAAGAGCTTCCACAAGTGGTTTTGTCAGCAGCCATAAACCCAGTCATGAGCATTTGCTCTTTTTTTTTCCCTCTGCATTAAGAGTTATTACCTCTAGCTGGAAGCACACACTAGGACCATGAAAGCATCATGTCAACTCCTCTGCTTCTGTTTCCCACTGAAGAGAAATGAAGAGATGAGCATGGGGATATCCAATTCATCTTTGCAGAAAGCATCATCTGAGCTTATTTGCATAAAGAAAATAGCCAGTGTGACCAACAAGACCAAATAACTGTAGAAAAAGAAAATAAAGTCACAACACAACCACTTCCCTAGGTTACATTCAGATCTGTCTGATACAGGCACTTAGCTGAAGAATCGTAACTTCCATTTCAAAAGCATAAAGAGCTATTTGACCACCTGCTGCCCAAGGTTGCCAGGACATTGGTGTATACATAAGCCACAAAGAGAAATACCACATTCCCACTGCAGGTGAGTAACAGTGGTATCATCAGTCATCACCTGCATCCCCAGGCAGAAGCGTCTCACACTTTCACTGCAGCTCCAGGACCAGCAATAGCAGGAGGATCTGCACAAGCTGCCTGGACATCCTCAATTTGCAGTTTCAGTGTGAGCACAAAGGAGCCAACAGCCTGTTTGTCATCATCACCCACCACCAATCACCCTCCACTTCTACCATGGCAGCTTGGCAGCATCCTAACAAAGAAAAAGAAATGCTTCCCTTGCTCCTGCCACATGCTCACCTTACTTTCAATCCCCACACATTGATAGAAAGGATTAAAGTGAGTGCTGCTTAAAATAAAATGGATAGAGGATTCAAAACCAATTACCAAAGCATAATCTTGCTCAGATGGGCATGCTAAGAATAATTACTATCCATAAGATGAATGTTTGTTGGAGACACATTACAGAAGACTGCATAATTAAATATAGCAACTGATCCTCATTTATCTACTGAGCTATTCACATTTAAAACCTCACCTGCATGCATTTGGGCAAGAACCACTTGGGAGTTTTCATGGCAGTTGGAAGTTTGGGGAAAAGCAAAAACAGGAAAATAAAACAACAGAAAAAGTAATCAGCTTGTCACCAGAAGAAAAAACCAAAAAAATCCAGAGGGAATGGTAAAATCCTGCTCTGGGCATTATTTTCCCTTTAAAATAATAACCTTTGAGTGAAGTGAAAACATCTTTGATGCCAGCTTACACTTGGTTCAAAAAAAAAAATTTTTTTTCTAGATGCAGAAGCAAAAGAAGGCACACTGCCAGGTAGGGCTTTCTCAAGATGCTCTCTGCAGTGTCTGCAGACCAGAGGAAAGCAACAAAGGCAACCAGCCAGCACATGCCAACAGTTCCCACATGGCACCAGCCTCCCCTATCCACTCAGCCAGGGAACACTGACAGGTGCCCCCCATCATGTGCCAGGCACCATAAACCCTGCCACCACAGCTCCTGAAGCACAGCACCAAGCTCTTCCCTTGGCACGTGTCACCAAAAGTTAGCTATGTCCCAGCTCTCCTCTCCATGGATACTCCTTGAAAACTTTGCCATGTGTGGTTTTCACACAGATGTTGCCCTGACTCCTGATAACCACACCGTGCTGCCAAGCAGATGAGCTGGAAGCCAGAGAAGGATCTCCAGCAGCAAAACAAGATGCAGAAACTCACCTTCTTATTGACTGTGGTCCCAGGCCACAACAGATCTCCTAGAGAAACTGTCAGTCTCCAAAGATAAGAACAACTGTTCGCTCTGTTTTATTACTGTTTTCCAAGCATGCCTTCTATTTCCAGCTATCGTTTTTCACATGTTTGAAAGATGCAAGTATAAATGCTTGGTTGGAAGATGCTTGCATTAATAAAATACATTTGCATTAAAAATACATACTGAGTTCCAATGAGAGTATCAGAATAGCAATGTTCATTTTATTAACTGATTTATACAAATACTATTAGTAGCTGAATAGGACAAATATCTACTTAAATATCTACTTAAATAAAATATTCATCTAACTTCTCTCTTAGTGAAAAGAAAAAAAAAAAAAAAGAAAAAAAAGCTTTACAAGTTGGAGGCCAGATGAATTTCTGTGGGTAATGTTGTCTGTGCAGAAAAAGAGGAATGTATAAAGAGAAAGATTTTCAAAGACACCTACCTAATACAGATGTCCAATTAAACTTAATGAGAGTTGATCTTCAGCTTAAGTATGCAGCATTGACAACCTAATCAAAACATATTAAATTTTCCTATATCTATCTTCTGAAACTTAAAATCCATTTTACTTTGTCCCTGAGAGATTAATTTTCTCAGCAGCACCTTCTCTACAGCCCTCTGGATCTTGCATGTGAACCCCCAACCAACCAAACAACTTGAGCAATAAACACTGAATACCAAACATGCAAAAAGTTTTTACTGCTGACAACCAGTGAAAGAAGCAGAGGCTGCCCATAGAAAACTGTCAGTCAGTGGAGTGTGACAGCACTAAATCCTTGCAGATATTACCTGAAAAATAGGGCTTGCAAGCACTTTCGCCCATGCGGGTTTGGATACACAGGTGAGGCTCTGGGGGGCTTTGAACAACAAATGCCTTTGATAAGTCCATGTTCAACTTTGTATAGAAAAGAATACACGTACAGATAAGATTGGTCCTTAAGATTCCTATTACATTTATACTAATAATGCAACTGTTTCCATTTCCACAATAATCTGAATGCAATGACTTACACATTCCTCAAGTGAATGAGCACAACCATCTCCATATTGCCAGTGTGAAAAATACAGAAACCTCTGTTTCATTCCTGAACCTTGCTCCCACCTGAAGAGTTTCATCATTTTATACCAACTGCAAGAGTCTAGAGATGAGGTATTTAGACCCTATTTCCAGTGAATTTGCTTTAAATTTGAATAACCAGTGCAAATAGATATGCACTGAAATGTAAAGCTTTCCATGCTAAAGGCAGATTTTCAACTTGTGGGAAAGCTTCCAAATCTCCCTCATGGAGGACTTTGAAAGCATCTGTAAAGACTTCTGAGCTGCTGTACCCCAAAGAGGCTGACCTTTCAATTCAACCACAAGGCAGGGGAACAGTAACAAGGTCTTAAAGATCCAAATATGGCTCAAGTCTGTTGCAAAAGATTGGTACCACAAACAAAGAAAAGAAAAACCAAAACACATATTTGTAATACTCGTTTTTGACAGAAGGAGAAACATCAGCACAATTCAATAAACACTCCATTTGACTCACTCTCTTTCCTACATGAGCTCTGGCTAAATGACATTGTGTGAAGAACACTGTCTACATTTTGTCTGCAAAATGCATTTGAAACCATCTCTACCCTATGACACATTTCTTCTCCTTCTAGATTATTGGTACTTCAACACAAAGAAATCTAAAACCATTGAAAGCGAGCTTCTATTTAATAAAAACCACCATCACCCTGGTTGTTGTATAACCAATGGCTTTTAAGGAGAAAACTATTAAAATATTTTCTTGCTAAAATCCATCTGTATATAGCACTGGGAAAACTATACTTAGACAAACAAATCTGAGTCAGATCTTAGCTATGTTGCGTTTGGGATCTCCAACGAATCCAGCAGATTTATTCTCAATTAAAAATCAGTTTTTAATCATGGAGTGAAATGAAAAACAAGAATTTTGGCAAAATTCATAGAGTAAATAGAAGTGCTCCATGGTGAAGCCCACTCTCTGTGGGTGAGATTAAAATAATTAGACATATAATTTGACAAAGAAAAGGTGGGGAGCTATTAGTAATCATCCGAATGTGAAAGGTCTAGAAGCTTCATCCAATTCCTGCTGGATTCAGCAGGAAATAATCCTACTTACCTATTCAAAATGGATGCAAAAATTGAAACTAAAAAACAGGAAATATTAGGCCAAATGTCACTAAAATGCTGTAACTTGCAGAATCATCAGTAGGGCCTGTTGGAGATTATTTCATCAAAACATCTAGATGGACTAAGAAATTGAAACATCTCCACCTCATTAGATAGAAAATTCAAGTTTGGGACAGCTCTGGCACTTAAAATATGGAACTGGCTGCCAAACAAAGTGATAAATGTCATTGCTTAAACACAACAAAATGTAACTGGTCACATTAGACCTGAGCAGCAGAAAGAGAGCACAAACTTGCAGGGAAGAGATTGTTCTCTGCAAAGCAATTTGTCAAACTGGCCTCTCATTTGGGCCCTCCCTCAGCATGCAGTACCAGACACATCAGCCCCAGAATTCCCTTCCATGCCACAGCAATCAGCCACAAACAGCCCAGCCCCATTGTGTTATTTCAGCAAAGAGAATGGAAGTGAGGGACATCTCACAATTTCCTTCATAAAAACAGACTCTAATGGAAAAATGTCATGTTTGCAGAATGTAAACAGAGATTTCATAGCACCAAGTCTTCATTTTTATCACATCAGATAGCTCTTTCTTTCTAAAGGGAACTCTGAGGAAAGATAACTAAAGGTTGTTAAGTCCTGCTGCAGCTTTGGATTTATGATGGAAAACCATTTATTTTCCTAAACTACTTGCAACAAATGTTGCTAGGCAGAAAAAGCCAATAGCAACCCTTGTAAATGCGCTATTGAGAGGCAGAAAAGTAGAAGGTGACAAATGCTGAAATGACCAGATCAGGTTTTAATTTTAAAACACTATAAACAACATAACAGGTATTTAATGGCAGAGAATCAAAGACAGCTTTTTCTCCTTAATGCAGGGGGATCTGCAATCTAATACAAATAGAAACTGCTTTTTGTGCAGTGAGCATCTTTCCACTGCACCTGAAAATACACGAGAGAAGTAAATACTACAGTTGAAAGGCTAAAATAAAATATCCTAGTCTAGGAAGATAAACTAAAACACATGTAAAAAGAAAAGAGCTATTTTCAGGTAACTAATAACATGAAGAAACACAAGCCAGCTGTTGCAAAATGTAGAGCCATTTTTTTTTGTGCCAGAAAAGTCAGAGTAGCCAAGACCGTATCTTTAGAAAATAGTGTATCAGTTCCTGCAGTAGAAAAGCTGCATGCTTTATCTGTACCCTCCTGATCTTATAGCCACAGCAAATAAAATCCTCCAATGTTATTCTGCTGTTCACCACCTCCTACTTCAGGAGAACAAAGGCATGGAATTAAGATTTTTTTTTTTTTTTCTTTTGAGCCGAGAGGAACTTTTGCAGGGGAAACAATCAAGGAGGAGTTGGGCACCTCACCCAGTTTTCATGAGGGCACAGTGCCTTTAACCCTGCAGCTGCCCTTATTCCAACCAAGGCACACAGATCCTTCATCTGCAGGGGTCTTCTGACTGCACCTACAATTCAATGTACTGAGCACCTGCATTCCCAGCTGGTGATGGGGAGCTGGGGCCACTGAGCACCATTTGCTGTTTGATAACAGCTACCAGGTGATGAGAAACCTGATGGAGGCTGCACTCAGGCTGCAGAGGCACCCACAGAGCACAGGAGCCAGCAGACACCATAGCAGGAATGGATCACATCAAACACATCCAACGAAGGGATGCACCTATGCTGGCGGGTCAGCCTTGTGCCCTCCGCCCAGCCTTGGGGCTGGCTGCATCCGAGGTGCCTGCAAGATGGAATCTTAATAATCTATCTTACAGCAAGACCAAGCTCAAGTAAAGATTCTCCTTTCCCTCAGGCAGCAGCCATATCCAAGATCTACAGAGAACTTGAGTCTCTTCCCCCCCTCCAGGGATACACTCATCTACCATGAAACCTTTGGCAGAGCTGAAAAGGAAGCAAAACTCTCTCAATCCCCAGTCTCAAGAAGAAAAATTCCCTCTTTCAAGGGTCTTTTAAAGATTTTAAAAAAAGCATCTCAGGAAAAAAAAAAAAAAAGTGATCCACATGAATGACCCAGTGTTTTATATTTCATCCCCCTGAATTTTTTGCCCTTGGCTCTTTTTGCAAATAATTATAATGCCATGAAAGAGAAAGTGAGGAACAAGGAGCCCCAAGGCTTGGTTTTCATCATCAAGGAATCATGGCTACAATTTGAAGTTTCACAAGTGCTGAGGCTCTCAGATATATGGCAAACCAGCCTGTCTTTCAGCATCACTGACTTTGGCCAACTCAGCCCAGAGTACATTTGCTGCAGCATCAAAAATGAAATGCAGTTCTAGCAGCAATGCAAATCAGATCACATAATTGAAAGACTATAAGTATTAGTAAAGACTGAGTATGTTTCCAGCCAAGAAGCAATACTTCAAACTACACTAGGGACTCAATGTAGAAATTATTGAGTAAGATTCTCTGAACTGCACTATACAATTAGATTATTATCATTACTTCTCTGTGCTTTAAATTTATGAATCTGAGGACGTGCAGAGCTGCACTTCTACAAAGAGCACCCTTCTAAGAATTCTCTTCCCACGTTATAAACTGGAACATGAACAATCTGAGAACATTGGATTTGCTGCCATTTGTCAAGAGAAGAGTCGCCCAAACAGGAATCATTACAGTTAAAAACCTGCTGCATTATGAAAAACAACTGGTCTTTAAACAGCATGTGAGTACCTGCTTGGGGAAGTAGAAGGCCTTTCCATTCAGTCCACAAAGGCACAAAGAGCTAAAACCTGATAAACTCATGCTACACAAGTATGGGTCACAAGGTATTCTGTTCTATTTTGGGTGGAGTTTTTTTAAAAAACAGAAGGGACACCTCTTCCAGAAGACTGTACTAATGGATAAGGTAAATTCTTCATTACTGCTAAATTTAACATCAAGATAGAATGTTGTCCCAAGAGTTTTGCTCTTGATCAAGCAGATGTTAGATGAGGAATTAATCTCTGCTTAGCGTCTGTGACTGATTTTCTTCTCCTGCATGATCTTGCACAGTGTCTGAGTACAATGCTCCTTCTGCCTTTATAACCTAGGATTTTTTTTAATAATTACACATCCGTGAGTCACCCGTGACACAGTAATTACTTCACAGTTTATCCCCACAGTTGCTTGTAGACAATTTTTTTCATTTTATTTAGGATTACACCAAGAGTGTAACCCAGTATTACCAGAAGTATCTGCTCTGAGGAAGACTCTAGTGTCAAGATTCCTTCTCTAAAATGTATCTTCCCATGATAAAATCCAACTCTATCTACTAGTATCTAATCACTTGGTAATTTTGCTCCATGAAGCAGGGTGACGCTTGGAAAGCAAAGCAACAGTCTGTTCCAGTGAACAAGTTCCTCAGACTCTCTTGATATTATGACCTCTCCTACCCTACCACCATGAGCTAAAAAAAAAATCCCTATCAAGTGGTCCTTGCTTATATTCACCATTTTCCCTAGTATTTTATCTAAAAATCATCCACTGCCTACTTTACAAACACAACAGCATTTGCCAGAGCTTCATGCCTATTTAAGAAAAAGAAGTGAGTATCTGAGCTGCTCAAGATCCCTCACATTTCAAAGGCATCCTTCTGCTCTTCCACGGGCCCTTCAGCCGGCACTGTTGGCTTGAACACAGCTGCTGTGACAGCACTCACGTGTTTCCAGCGTTGCTCCAACATCAGCCAGCTGATTTTCGCACTCTGTGGTCTCCACTGTGCAATCAGTTGGAGAGAGCATCAAAGAGGTCAGATGAGAATTTTCCATGTTCTCGAGCCATCAGACCCAAGCATCCCATCAAACTGCACATCTGCACTGCAATATTTTGCTTGTTGATGGGATCTAAATCAGAACAGATGCACTGCAGAGAGCACGTCCTCAGTGTCAAGTTAACACTTTTTATTGCATATTGTCCAATTTCCATGCTGGCTTCACTATCCCATTTGCATAATATTCTAATGGGGACATTTCAAGACAAGATAGGATAGGTTAAGATGCTGATAGGTCAAAACTGTGCTGAATGCGCTCAAGGAAAAAATTATTCAACCTCTCAAGCTCCTTCTAATACGAAGCCTGTTGTGCTGCTTTTCCCGAGGGATATGGGTGAGAGGCTGTCCTATCACTGGACTACAGACACAGGGTTAAGAAAAATCCACCAATGTTTGCCCTCCCCTCCAAAGGCATGACTAACCAGAAGCAGACATCCACCTCAGAGGCTAACGTGTACCTTAAGTCTTTTAAAATGGACACTTGTCATCTTCGCAAGAAGCCCATGCTCTAATTTAAGGGTGTTTTTCCTAAAACTTGCCTCTGCACTGCTGCAAAATACTCAGTAAGCGGAGAACAGGTATTGGGAGGCCAGGCGGGGGAGGGAATGATTACGCTGTATATATTTGCATACTTACAGGACTGATGTAAGAACAAAGTGTCCAGCTGTTTTTCCTTAACTGAGCTGCTGTAGCCTGGCACCTCTTTTCTAAAATTAGCTCCACTTACAGATGTTGCCATAGTATTTGTTGCCATACCAAGGCACACTTCACAGGTGATGTCATTTGTTATACAGCAGAACACCAGAGCTGTTTACCAGTTCTGAGCCCTGAGTCTTGCACATTTCTTAAAGCACATCTGTCACCTTCAGAAGCACCTACACAGGCTATGGATTATTGGAGGTTTTGAGAGGAAATCCTGCCTGAGTTCTGCAGCACAGCACACTCAGGAGCCAGAGCTCTGCTGTGACACCCCGCCCAGGGAGCAGCTCTTGCCAACTTCCCCTGAGGTACACGATTCCCACACAGCGGGCCCAGAGAAGTTTCTCAGGCTAAGTACATGGATAGATGAAGACACATTTCTCTTCATTACTTTTACAAGACCTGACCCAAAGTCTCTGGAAAAATGTCTAGAAACACTCTGACTTGCTTGGAATCATAGAATAGTTTGGGTTGGAAGTGACCTTTAAAGGTCATCTAGTCAAACCTCCTCCAAATTTGGACACTACATTAGTGACCTACATCTAAAATAGGTTCCTGTACATATTTCCTCTCTCCAGATTAAATAATCATTTTACAGTCTATAGCCATGCTCAGATTTTTAATATTTCTTCTGCTGAGTTTTCTTGACACTTCTGAGAAGAATCTGCATCTCAGATAGCAGGGAAGGAAATTCTGGGGGTCTGGATTTTTTGTTCTTGCACTCACTTTCCACTACTTCTGAAATCAGATGTATGATCAAGTACTTTTTAAATAAATCCCTTTACATTGGGCTAACTTTTCACAAAAGCTGGAACCAGAGTTGAACTTCTGACATGTTTTCTCCTTGTCCCTACCCCCAAGACCCCTTTAGATTTTTGCTAAGAGCAAAGGCAAACGTTCAGATGTAGAGGAAAAACAATCAATGTTGTTCTGACTTCAGTCAGCCATGAAGTGTATTCTCAGATTTCTGCTGCACAAAATGGTTTTGAGGAAACATCCAGCCTGCAAGATCCTAACCAGATTTTTTTCTGGATCATTTGCCCACAATGAAAACTCTCAGAGAATAAGCGGCAGGAGAGAGAGAGATAGATTACAAATGTATTCCAAAATAATCACAACAATGCATTTTCCCTTCTGCTAAACAGCCAGAGGCCCTGGGCCAAACTCCAAAGAGGAGTCAAGTACAACTCATGTTTTTCCTGGCCCTTTCACCTACACAAGTTGCTTTACTTTCACAGTATCCTGGACTCCTCTTATATTTCAACATGTTGCTGACAACTTGCCCGTTCTATCCCTTGTGAATTTGCACACATTGCCGACCATATCTTGAACAGTCAAAACACAGAATTATAAAAGGGAAGCAAGAAAGAGCAGAAACCAGCACGTCAGCCTTGATCACTCCAAACATTCATTTTCCATACAGAGATCTGGAAAATCTCCTTCACACGCTGGACTGTAGCCACCATCCTTGCTTGCGTGGGCCATGCCTCTCTGCACACCTTCCTGACCAGGCACAAAGAACAGATGGTTTTAGAAGAGATGCATGTTGAGACACTCAGGTTGGGAATAGCCAAACACTGGCTAGAAAACCATGGCCATTCTGTGCAGCACCAGCCCTGCTCCCTCTGCACTCTGAGCCACCACAAGCAGCAAAGGCTCTGAGCTTCTGAGTATCTGAGAGAGCACAGAGCAATCATAACACTTAGATTCATAAGATTAAGGTCACTTTATGAAATACTTCGAAAGGGAAATCCTTTAAAATTTAGAATCCTTTGGTGCCTCCCCATCTTGTTTACAACTTCCTTACCCTGAGAACTATAATTCACATAAAGAAAAATAAAACCAAGGAAAATAGTACCTTATGCTCCAGCTGTTCTTCGAAAAGCTTGTAAGTCACACGTTAACTGAAATTCATTGAAGTCATTAAATCCATTTTTCCCCGAAGCCAGCTCTCTCCCTGAACACCCTCCACTGTTTGAAATAGCAAACAGAGACAGAGATAGGACCTATTTATGCCTGTCTGAAGGTGAGTCTCTACTATCTGATTTTTAATCCCAGTCTATCCATCACAATCGGGTACACCACACTGGTCCCTCAAACCACAGGTTCCCAGCAGCATGACCACTGTGGCAGTGTTAAATTCCTTCTCTCCACTTACAAAGGCACCTTATGCTAACTTTAGAGCACTACTTTCCAAGATCAATGATAACTGACTGATTAAGTATGCCTAATGCTGCCAGAATGTGAGCTGATTGTGTAATGGTGCTAATTAGTAACTGCCAGAGCTCATTCCAATTATTAACCTTTATGAATGTCATTTTTGAAAATAACAATTTGCAACACAGCCTACTGCAGCATTTGTAATGGTTTTTGTCACATGGGATGAGAAGAAGCACAGTGACCAATGAAGCTGAGATAAAACACAAGAAAGGAGCCCCAAGAACAAAGCATTCTGCCTTTGCTTTCTGCAAGCGATACAGGGACTTTAACAATAGAAAACTGGAACATCTGTGCTAAGGAGTTCAAGAACCCACTTTTCCACAAGATCTGAGCTCATCAACACCACCACTGCCAAGCATGCCTCAAAAGCTTCCTAGCAGTGCAAGTACCAAACCAATTCCAGATTTCCCAGAGGGACATGGAAAAGTGCCATGTCCAGTAATGCTCTGGAACCAGACAGGCACAAAAAGAAATTTGCTGTTGCATACCAAGGAAAAGCACCATTCCCATGTCTGCACAGTCACAACTCTGATTCTTCTGGTATGTTATGTGACAGGGGACATTTCACGGCAAACCACATCATGCACCCTAAGATTTACCTAAAACCCTAGATTTAGCTAAACAACTAAGTTAGACCACAGCCTCCTTAACTTCATCCTCATCTGTCCCCTGAACAAACCATGTGCACTGCCACTATTTAAAAGGAGCACTTTCAAAAAGGAAATAGGGGCTTCTTGTAAGTCTCCCACCACTGCAAGATGGGCCATGTTCTTGTGCCCATCACTGCTAAAAAGCCACAGGACAACAAATATATACAAACTTTTCAGGTGGAGTGAGTAAAACTCCTCAGCCCCTACGATTAGGCAGTGATGGTGCAGATCACTTTCCCATCCTCAGAGAGGTAAATGGTCCACTACAGTCCCCTCTACCATATACTCTTCCAGAAAAAAAAAACCCCAAAGCTCTTCTTCCGTTGCTCCCCATGCCTTGTACAAAATAGAAAATGCACACTTGGGGGTACAAAGCTAAATGTGCTGTGGTAACTCTCTATTCCTCATAGACATCCCTTTTATCTTTATTGGTTACACATAATAGAACCAATGGGATTTTAATCTTCCAGGGGACATTTACTCTCTACTTTGCTAGAGGCACACTGAATGATGTACCATGGTCCACTGCTTACTCTGTAGCTTAACTACTCCATGGCAATATAACATTATATCTGAAACCTCACATTTGAACAGGTGATCTTATTGCCTTGCTTTTCCTCAGCCAGACTTACAGCTGCAAGCAAACCAAGAAAAGGACAAGGTCTCCCACAGAGTGGCTTTACAGAGACTTGTGTCTGGGGCACCTCAAGGTCAAGCTTTTGTGTGATCCCTGAAGTAGTTACACAAGACCACTCATCATACTCCTCCTGTTTCCACACCAAGACCTGGGACATATTACCTGTGTGTGAACTACTCTTTTCCAAGCTGTTCTGAACCTGCGACTTAATCATCCCCCTCCAGGACCAATAGACCAGGCTTCCTTCTTAAAGCAAATGACTCCTACAATTTCTAACATTCCAGAGAAAGAGAAGCAAGAGGACCAACATGCATTTCTCTTTCCATGGGGCTGGTTACTCTTTGTGAGCTCTGACTCCCACTGGGCCAGAACCCAGGTCCCAGTGATGGGGGGCTCTTCCTTTCTGTGTACTTCTCCCTGGGTGGCTTTGAAACTTCCAAGGGTTTTTGTACAAAAGAGTGCCCTGCACTCCTGGCAGTAGTCACAGATAGCTGGAGATTGGTGTATTTTAAATGCAACAGAACTAACCCCGGTCAGTTCACAGTGCATCTCTCAACCCCAGACAAACTACCTGACTTTGGGGTAAGGCTTGGCAGTAACAGTTGCATTAACAGCCCAGCCATCTTCCTGTTACCTGTCTCCTATTATCATCTTCCTCACAGATACCCTGAGCTAGACTACAAGATCCAGAAAATAACATGTAGCAGTCCTGTTACAGATGTCAAAGGATATTCTTGGACTTACTATGGGAATCAGATCCCTCAACCTTTCCAATACACCACCAGATTTGCATGCTTGACTAGACCTGCAGGATGCTGAATGCCCAGCTGCTAGCCTGCTGCTAGATTCAGGCATCTGGACAGCAAGCTTCAGGGAAAATTGGATATAACTGACTACTAATATTTATGGAGTCAATTTTCTAAAGTAACTGGCCTTCAAAGACCCAGAAACAAGGCCTAGCAATCTGGTTACAGAAAGGCCTCACTAACCTTTTACAGTTTTTATTCAGAGGGAGAAATCCTGCATGTAAAAATGCACTAGCTTCCCATGATCTAGTAGTTTATAGGAGCTTTCATTTTCATTTGGTCAGGCATATACTGTAAAAATGGGCTGACAGATTTTACAGATGAAGCACATGTGGTAAGTAAATAAATCAAAGGCTGCCTTCCAGGCTGGGGGAATGTAGCTCTTTGTAAATATTATTTGGAGAAGTGACCACTTCATATGGGCACTTGTAACTTCATTAGAAGCCTAATGAATCTACTATGGACATAATGAGAGAGACAGACCAGACTAGAAGAAAGATGGAAGGATTTCTTGCACATTTTTTAACAGCTTTTTTCCATCCTTCAGTTTATTTATAGCCATTATAAAATGGCAGTGCATTTGGGGGGAAAAAAAAAAATCACAACATAATAAAACATCAATATAAACAGACACAACCCATGTTAAGGTCCTAAAGTACTAAATTCTACAAGCCTCTGTACAAAGCACCCAAGATTTATGGCTTGGTCTGAAGCCTAATTGGAAAGAACAGAAAAGTCAAGGGAAGAAGGGGATGGGAAGAGAAAGGAAAAGAACAGCTTGGTCAAAGAGAAACAAGTCTTGTAAGGTGATGCAAAGCCTGCCTTTAGTGTGGATAGGGGCACTGCCCTGCAGCAAGCATGAGGTGGCACCAACACAGAAACTGCTCTGTGCAAGAACCTGGCAGCTCCTTATGCAGGCCTGACTGCCTGGACAGTACCTGGCAATATCTATCTCTGTCTGACTGATCAGAGGCCAGGGAGCTTTCTGAGCCACAGATGAAGTCCTTTGTCAAGGACTACAGTCCTTGACAGATTTTGGGTCTGATTCTAGGAAGCCATCTAAAACACGGGTAAAAACAGGCTCCAGCAAGGAGAAGCAGAGATTAACTACATACTGTTCTAAGAACCAAGTTCTTCTACTGGCTCTGAATCTTTGGTCAATGCTTCTTTATTCTTCTTGGAACCAAAGAATTGCTGAGGTTGGAAGGAATCTTTGAAGCTGATGTGATCCAACCTCCTGCTCAAGCAGGGCCACCTAGAAGACATTTGCCCAGGATCAGTCCAAATGGATTTTGAATATTTCCAAGGATGGACACACCACATCTCCTTGAGCAACCTCAGCCAGTGTTGAATCACTTACACAGTAAAAATGTTTTCCATTGTATTCAGAGGGAACATCCTGAGTTTCAGTTTGTGCCCATGCATTGTCTCTTGTCCTATCACTGGGCAGACACTTGAAAGAGTGTAGCTCCATCTTCTGTTCCCCCCGCTTTGAGGAATTTGCACACATTGATGCAATCCACCAGTCCCACTCCAGCATTCTCTTCTCCAGGCTAAAAAGCTCTCTCAGCCTTTCCTCATATGAGAGATGTTCCACCCGCTCACATTAGTGAGACCCTGTCCATACCACACAACACTAAGATTTTTAACATACTCTTTTCTGGGCACCTCTTTTCCCAATCCTTGTAGACGAGATCTAGTATGAAAGCTCTTATGTAATTGATTAGGAAAGTTTTATTTTTCACTTATCTATTTGCATATTTATAAGCAAATTTAATGTGTGGTTTTCATTACTACTGGCACAGATTCCCATTGAACGTATCCGCTACTAATCTGTGCCAACGAAACTCCTCTGCACAGCAAAGAGTGATCAGGAAAAGACATTAGTAAGGTCAAAACAAATTCATCTTTAACTGTGGCTTCCTGCAAAAAGTTTTGCAGTCGACATCCAAATCTCATTAGAATGTAAGATTAGATAACTCAACAAAAGGAGCATCTCTGACGAGAGCAATGGAATTGCTGCTCCAAATGATAAAAGAAGAGATGGAGTGGCCAATTCCTGTTCACAGGTGCAGCTCTGCTGATGTAGTAACAGTCACAGCACCCACAGGATCTGCAACAGCAGGTTCTTGGCTACAGACTCCCTCCTGAGTGCTGTCTTCCTGCTTCTAAACAGGTAGGCAAAGCACTACAAACACTTCACCTGCCAGCCCTGACAAGTTAACTTCATAGGGACCGTGAAGGTTCAAAAGCACATTTGCAAAGTATCCTCTGACCTTCTCCACCAAAGCCCAGAACTAAATACCTGGGAACATTACCAGAGCTCAAAATCTATTGCTGATGAGATAGGATGTTTCCTTTCTTGAGAAGCCATAATCAAAAAAATTCACCAATAAGACAGAAAAATGATAATAAATGTAGCATGCATTAGCTGTGAACACAGGGACAAGCATATTCTTCCAGCTACCTAGAACACTATTTTTTTCCACAACAAATTTCATTAGTTCACATTGAGATCCTAATGCTTATAAATCGACACCAGAAATATCTTTTGGCATTAAATTCCCTAAATTTCCCATTTTATTATCTAGTTTTCTGGAATGGAATGACTAGACATCTGAACAGGTTTAAATTTCCATTTACCCAGATGAGTGCCTAAAAGGACTGGCTCAAAAATTAAATTATGCCATAGATATTTTTGGTTGGTTTGTTTTGGTTTGGGGTAGGGTTTTTTGGTTTTCTTTCAAACTACAATTTCAAAGGGCACTTCCAGGCCAATGAAACACCTTTACTTACAAAATGTGGTAGCATCCAAGAGACACCAACTGATGGAGAGCCCACCTGTGATGCAGAAGACTCAAATCCCTGGTTTGAATAAGACAGTCACAGTAGGCACACCAAATTACAAATATTTGTGTTACCTGTTAATATGCCACAGAACATTCTGGGGAAAGCATATCAAAGCGATAAAAGATAGCATGATTTCTTCCCAGGGTCTGTCATCCAGTTCTCTGGACTCAGAGATAGCCAAATCCCAAAACCACTAAAATACTGTGGAACATCACGTTTCCAGCACAATCCCAGCTGTTTTATTGGAATACTTAAAGCATGAGTACCTCATTGTTGACAAAAAGATAACAAAAAAAAAGATGTTTCTGCAACTCTGACCCAAAAGCTGTAGGCTTGTCTGTTCCTTCAATGTTATAAAATAATTAATGTAAGCCATAAGCTACTGCCACGCTATGACGTTATTCAGCCACCGGCAGAAATATCCTCCATTAATTCACTGAATCCTCTTTTGATATCCATTTATGCTTTTATTATTTCTGCCTCACAACATCCTGCAGCAGTAAGTTACAGAATGTAATTACTTCAGGAATAAAAAAGCACTTCCCTTTATACTTATTCAGAGCAAGGGCTTGAACTTGGATTTTCCACACGTAAGATTAGAGTGAGTCTCTCCCTGGAGAGATTCTCAGTCTCTCCTGTTGCAGCTCTTTTGTAGAGTATTAATAATTCAAGAGAGATGACTGGAGCTCTTACCTGAATCGTGGAAAATTAAAACAAAACACACCATTTGTTTTGTCTCTACATTTTGCTTGGAATTCCAGTTTTTTCCCAAGAATATTCCCTCAAAAAGTTAGGAATTTTGATAAATTCCCCTTCCTTCTTGCTTCCCTGTATCCAGCCAGAAAACAAGGTGTATCCAAAAGCTCCCAGGTCTACTTATTAAAAGGAACACCCCAATAACCCAGTTTTATCTATGAGATCAACACATATGCACAAATATAACCTCTCTAGACATACTCAACACGCACATTCCTCACCCAAACAGATCTGCAGCACGCACTGTCAGTGACCAGCCCAGTCCTCCCACAGCCACACACTTGAACATCAACAACTTCAGCAAAGCAGCCCCACTTTCAAGCTGCAAAAGCTGTGTCAGTGGGGCACAGAGTGGGGATGTGTAGCACAGGTGTGACAGGAGTTACCTGCACACGAAAATGTGAACACCTGTGACCCCACCATGCAACACCAAATGAGGTTCTGAGGCAGAACACAGCCAAAGCCAAGATTTACCTCTGTCTTCAGAGATTCACAGATATAAATATATATATTTTTAAAAATCGGCTTTTCTTTTTTTTTTTAAATAAGCAGACTATCTAAAGCACCATTACAATCTGCAGCTCTGTTTTTATTAATGCTCTCCAATTCAGTAGGAATTCCACCAAGGAATAGGGATGAGCAGATGCAAGGGGAAGCACATTAATAAATCATAAGTGTCATTAAAATTTGTAAACTAATATCTTCTGGGAAGTCTTGGCAATTAGTCTCAGCTTTCTTGGCAAACAAAAAATTAATAAATCCAAAAGGCCCCCTGTCTGATGACATTCCCACCCCCACAGAAGGGTCATTGATGAAGCAATTAAGAGACACAACAAATGGACCCCTCAGCAGGCTGGTTCACAAAAGACAAATGAGGTTCATTAAACAAGAGGACTAAGACATCTTAATAAGCAAAGGTGGGACTTGGATCCACACACCAGCCCAAGACACGCACAAAGGCTTTTACACTCATTTGCTGGGCTAATACTTTTCACATGATCTTGCAGTGTCCCCCTTGGTCTCCACCATCACTGAGGCTACATTAACATGATTAAAGCAAAGACCCACCAGAAAGCAAAGGTGCAAATATTACTATTCCCTTTTTGGAAAGTCCTGTGGGATATAACAGGGCTAGGAAAACATAGGGAAGGAGACAAATGAAACTTCTCTACAAGAGTTAGTCTTACAGTTAAAGAACGAAATAAAGTATTAAAAAATTAAGTCTTATCTTTATTACCATTACTGATTTTGCCTAATCCTAAAGCATAGCCCTGAACTTAAGATAAGCCTATTAATTTTTATTATTGGTTCCCAAAACAGACATTTAAAA
>WEKY01018403.1:47650-118633 GCA_013390045.1 Picathartes gymnocephalus | reverse complement strand
GAAAACCAGTGTAGTCGGTGAGTTCAGTTTGTGTGGTGTTGCATGTCTCCTTTATATCCTAAATAAACTAGATTTTGTAAAGGTTGAAAACCGGTATTTTTGCTTGAGAAGCAGATTATTTATTTCTTCACTTGTTTTTTCTTGATGAAGAAGCAATGTAAGCTCAGTGATACTTAAGGTGATGAGAGCACCCATTATTCTTCCTGGGTGATTCCGATTAGCTTATCTACAAATTATTATGTCTGAAAAAGGCTTAACCACCTTAATCTTTCTTACAACTATTATCTTTTTTTTCTTTATCTTGTCCATGTCATGTAAGGTACTACATTGTTTCAGGTTCCCTTGTCTGTCTGTTCAGATTGATTTAAATAAAAGTATCTAAGTGTAACAAGAAATTCTAATTTACACTGTGTCACAGATCTGTGCTACTGATTGTAGCTTGTAGTTAAATATTTTCTGGTGATCTGTTGCCTCTAAAAAGTAAGCAGGCTAACTGAATTTCAGGCCTTAATCTTTACAGACCAAATTCTGCCTTGTGACTCGTAGTTGTAAATACACCTTCTGAATGATGTAGGAGAGAGTTGTTAATACACTTAGGTTTTGGAGTGTAATGGTATATTCACTATTTCTTACAATAATTACTGTGTATGTAGTACATGGAATAAATTCAGGTTAAAGAAAATTACTGCCTTTGCAGAGTGCATTGCATAAAAGGTAGGAAACACTAAAATTAATGTTACCTCCTCAGCCTTAATTTGGCAGTGCAATTTGTGTGCCATGAAACATGATCACATTTTTCATGCCATATTCAGTGCACTACAGGAGTCAGTTCAAGAGATGTTTCTCTGATATTTAATGAAAGAGATGTATGAAGTGAAATGATGAATATTTTATAATTTTTTAAATAATTGTCAACCATTTCTTATAGAATTTGGGAAAAAATTAGTAGCTCAGGCAGGGAACTACAGGAAAGAATGTTGTTGTACTTAAGTATCTCCACCCCAGAGAACTAGAAGTTAGTTAAAACTCTGTTCTTTTAACCACATTACTACTTTTATACTTTTGGCTTTCTCAATGCCTGACAAGAAGCTACAACATCTGATTTTCTGAAATACTGAGTAATCACACTTGCAGCCAAACATGTACTGAAAAAAATGTTTGAGTTGGATCTACCAAGATTTTACCATGCAATTGCAATAACAAGCAATTATTGGGTTCTGCTACAGCAAATGAAATGATTTTATAAATAATGAGGCTTTTCAGTGTGTTTGATGTTCTTAATCATTTGAAATGGGATAAATATAGAGAAAGTCAGTAATGAAAGAAACCTGTGAACATGCTAGTCAGTTTATTAGCTTGAAAGCAAAGCCCAGCTTGCAAGAATCTGTTTAGTCTGCTTCCAAAAGGAAGACTTCTTTGATCTTGTGCTATTTATTTCTTTTTTAGATTCTGTGGTTTGGTGAAAGAAATTTTGTCTGATGCAGTTGGCAGTACTTTGGAACTAGAAGGAGAAATAGATGGAGACACATTAGAGGTATTTCAAAGATAAAAGATCTCAGAACTCTGAAACTTGTTCTCAGTCTTCCCTGCGCTTTCATATCAGTAAAGCAGAAAGATAGATAGCATTTAAACTCCTTAATTGTATATGAAATTTAAAGTCTTTCAAAATTATTTGTACGTGAGATTTGCATTCATTTGAAAAAAATCACATTTTTATGAAATGGGTCTATTACTACTGTGAACTGTATAAATCATGAAATGTGTTACTGGGTTTGTATTCTCTTGCAAACAATGTATAGATGAGAATCAACTGATATCAACTGGCTCAAATGGATAAAAAAGATAAAATATTAAATAAGTGCCAGGAAAAAGCCATTTACAAAGGTACTTCCATTTTTCTAGCTGATACCTGATACCATTACTACTGCAGGTAATTTCATTTGTCAGGCTTCTGTCCCAGAGATATTGCAGGTATTTAGGATCAGGTTAATACACTGCTTTTTTCTTATCACTGTAACATGCATGTAAGGAATCCGGTAGCTGTAGGCTTTCTTTATAATTAGTACATAGAGGAAAAACAGGAAAAACAACCAACTTGGAAAGGGTTATTCACATTTCATGTGGCCTCACGTTGGGACAGGTGAATCCATGTCTTCATAAGAGAAAGTCACTCGTAGCAGATGTCCACGTTTGTAGCATTGAATACATATCCTGTATTTCTTCTTCTTTTCATTTGTTTTGAAATCTGAAAAGCCACCATAGAAGGTGAGTTGTAAGTTTTATTTGTGATCAAGCAAATTTAATCAATCTGATTAACAAGCATGAAAACCCTCCTGTGGCTTGTTTGAGCTGGGCATCTGTCTGATTGTGTCACATTCCAGCAATTCTCTTAGGCTGATGATTCAGACCAGCTCTTCATGGTAGTGAGCTTTTTGTAGGACTTGAGGCTTCAGGGGAGGAAAAAGAAAGTATAAAACTCTCTGCTATACTATTGAATGTGGTTGCATATAGTGGGAAAGATGAGTTTTTGCATTGGAGTTTGTTTGGCCACAGAACTCTTTCTTCAAGCAAAAAGGACAAATATGCACATCAGCTAAGCCCAGTTTAATACATCCATCTGTGGTCTTGACACACTTCCAGGGCTCTGCCTTGGTACAGACAGGGTATTATCTATAGCTCCAGATCTGTGTATTATATAATTATGTACTCTGCTAGTAGCAGCACAGTCTCCACATAACACAGTCTGTTAACCTGTGTAACAATCTCTCAGAGGATGTGAGCCCACCATGGCTTGAGCCTTTTAAAAACTAAACAGAAAAAGTCACTTGAAAATTTTTAGCAGGAAACAATCCTGCACGAATGACTGACACAGGGAGATGTGATTACAGAAATTAATTTTAAATCTTTAAGCTACATCATTCTACCTATCTTGGAAGTTTTCACAGTTGTCACCTAATACTTCCTGTCTTAAGTTAGGACACTAAAACAGAAATCAGGATTTCTGAAGGGGAGAATTAATTAATTTTGTATATAAATGAACAAAGATACTTAATGCTTTCCTGCAGCTTGAACTATTACATATAAGAAGTGACAACAAGGAAAATGCAGCTTTTTATGGTCTTGATGGGCTTGACTAGTACAGGAAAGCAGTTCTTACTGCTAATAAAACAACTGTTTATATTTGGGGAAGAGGAAGAAACAGCCTCCTGCAAATTCTGTGGGGAGAAAATCTGATTTCAGTCAGAATCCTTATGAGAATGTTGTCGCAAGGGGTTGTATATTTGATGTATAAACTGCAGTCCAGTTTTACAGCTAGCAAGTATTTAGAAGGAGTGTGAATTTTATATTAGTGTATTCACTTCTGTATATTGAAATGAAGAAGTTCCTATCACTTTAAGAGTACCTGCTCTACCCCAAATAGGATATTCTAGAGACACTCTGCCCTACAGAAGGTCAGATATAAACACTTGTTTACTTGTACCTAACGGTTGGATTTCACGGCCAGTGGATCACTTATTCAGATTTTTGGCAACCAACTGTGGTTTATTCAATATTTGTAGCTGTTGGGCTGAGAAGAGGCAAATGTAAAGTGACATCAAGTATATACAATTTTATTAAACTGTCTACTAACTAGCACTGAGTTCTAAATCACAACAATTTTCACGTATCGTGAGACCCAGACTGGAGAACGTAGATTTCTCCACGGCAATTAAAGGGTTGGCTTAGGACCAGTCTGTTGCAGATGGGGTTGCTGTCAATCCCAAATTCTGCAATGTGACTGCTGTCTTTTTTCTGCACAGTTTTATGTCATATGATAGCTGTGAAAGCTGGATGTGCTCCTACCAAAGAACCTGACAGATTTTGCATATGGCGTTTTGGGTCAGTTACGCCTATCGTGTAACGAGATTATGTTGTGAACTGTGAAGTGCTGAAATGCAGTAAATGGAGCTGTGCTAAAACTGTGCTCACTACAGTTTAGTTCCACTGAGCAGAATATGCTGTTAGGATAAACGACAGAAGGGTTTCCTTTAGCACATTCCATACAGCAGTATGAAACTTGCTGTCTTTGCCGAGGTGAAGAGGGGGAGTGTTGGTGACACATGGACACTGCACCAGCAGAGCTGCAATGTGAACTGGGAAGGCACATCAAATAAATTCCTAAGGCTGCATTCTGTGTCAGAGAGCCGTATTAACAATGCAGAAAAAGTGGTCATTGACAGAAAAGTCAGAAATTACGGCCATTATAAAAACTTTGTTTTTTTAGTAGGGAAATCACATGAAGCTACAGGGAATACCCTGCAGTTTTCCCATATGGGACATCCTCTTGGATGTGGGAAGATACTAGGGGACATCTCTATACTCCTGATAATATCTGAGACTATGAAACTGTCCTGTTCCTTTCATCCTTTATCAGTTCCCCGATTTGAATCATGGGTGTGCTGTTCAGCCCAACTTCCGTAAGAAATTTGGTTTTATATAGGGTCTGGGGTACGCTTTCATTAAGCATCGTTCACTCCTTTAGAGTAGGAGATCTGTCACAAGGTCACTATATGGGACAAGACCACGAGGTGCTGTAAATTAGTGTAGCTTTACTGAAGTTGGTGAACCAGAATTGATTTATTCAGCTGAAAATATGACCTAGCGTATTTCAGCAGTGGTGAAAACCCCCACTTCGTGTATTTAATAATTTTTTTGACAAGATGAATGTTTTTTTCTGCCTTTTGGTAAAAGTTCATAATGTGAGAGGAGTATGTCAAATTAATTTTGCTGTGGCCAAGCTCAAGTGAGAGTCTTGGGTCTTCATGTCCACTCACTGTAATGAGAATATTACTTTTATCTATTTATTAAACCATTGGTTTCAAAATTTTAGGTTATGTTCCATATATTTACATGTTCTGAAGGCTCTTTCGGCAGTTCTTAGAGAACCCACCCATGGATGGGTTCTGTTGACAGCACTGTTTCATTGAATTTGGTTTAGTGGTATGTTCCTTGTTTGAATGAATCTTTCTCAAAGATAGTTAAGGAAGATTGTATTACAAAGCAAGTAAGATGGAAATTTTACAAGTTGTGTAAAGCACCAGGCTGGTGGGTAACCTGCTGACCTACAGCTGCACTGCAACAACCCCTCTGGGCTTTGCTAAACTGGGGTTAAAGATCTCTGTAATGTCAATGTGAGTGATAACAATTTCTGTGCTGCTTTGTTTGTCTTTTCTGCTTGCAGTATGAATATGATTATGATGAGAATGGTGACAGGGTAGTTCTAGGGAAAGGTACTTATGGAATAGTTTATGCTGGAAGAGACCTTAGCAACCAGGTCCGAATAGCCATCAAAGAAATACCTGAGAGAGACAGCAGGTAAGATCTAGTTCATTGTTACATACACACTCTTAACAAAAATGTAGTTGTTTTTTGGAAACTTGTCTCTTTTTAGCATGTGTTTCTGTGTGGTTAGTTTATAAAATCGCAGTATGCTGAAATTCATTTACTATTTCCTCTTACTTTTCGACAGTACCTTTTTGAGAATAAAGACTTTGTATCTTGGGGGAAAATATGTGTTATATATCATAAATATGACTGTTTCATAATCTGTATGTATATCTTACATTCTAGAAGATATATTTTTGGTTTTAGGTTGCAGTTGTATCTCATTTCTATTCTTTTTGGGGAGGGTAAAAATCATGAGAGGAACTCTGGAGTCAAAGACAGTGCTATGTATTGATACAGAAGACACACATAAATTCTTGAAGCGCATGTTTCTCCACCAGGGCTCCTCTGAGATCTGTCTCTGTACTTTTTCTGAATAGGCAGTGAATCGTGCTGCATTTTGAAGAGACAAGATGTTTGCTGAGAATTGGATTGGTATCCCTAAAATCCGTTCTGTTGTCAAACTAGCATTAAGCATAGCCTAGAACCTTTTCCTGCATGATGAAATAATCTTTAGTTCTTTTTTTCCTTTTTTTTTCCAATAGATATTCTCAACCTCTTCATGAAGAGATAGCACTGCACAAATATTTAAAGCATCGGAACATTGTCCAATATCTTGGATCTGTTTCAGAAAATGGATACATTAAGATTTTTATGGAGCAGGTGCCAGGAGGTTTGTAACATGCTGAGTTTGGTCTGCCAAAGGAAAAGCATTTGGGACTCCAAACTGACTGAAAGTCAATAGATAAGCATTTAATGTGTTTGTGCACTCTGTATGGCTTTTCTGTTGGGATGTTAACTGTATAAGTCATTTTTCTCATAGAAAGAGTAAATTTGAAGAGTATAGGTCCCAGTACTCTCTCCCCTTTCTTTAATAATTCTAAACCTAGGGAGAAATCATTAAATGTATTTGGTTTCAAATACTCATGTTCTAAAACAGTGGAGTTAGAGTTGTATAGTGCATTCAGCTCAAGTGTCTGAATGATGGCTGGAACTTACACTGAAAGTTTCTCCTTGAGCAGTAACACCGATAGAGCAATTAAGTACTGTTTTTAACTGCTATGTACAGTTCTAGGTAGATTAGAGATAAAAGTGAGATGTGTTCCTTGCTTGTAATTTGCAATTTCACTCCTCCAGCCTTCTCTGCAGGAGGAAGAAAATGTGAAATACCTCTGTAACCTCTCTACATTGTTTCCATCTCCCTTTTGCTGTTTACTCTTTGGTGTCAAGGGTGTGTCAGAGTTAAATTTTGCATGAATTTAATTTGCGAAGTAAAAATAGAAGTAAGAAAAACAGGGAGGAAAGTTCAGGTTTTCTAAGAAAGGTCCAGACACAAACATTCAAAGTGTAATTAATTACATCCAGGACATTTAAGGATGTAAGGAAATTATTTCATTTTTGAATCCTTGTGACCTTCTCACCTGAAAACTGAGACACTTTGACCTGCATGATGCATGCAGATGGGATTAAATTATACCAACACTTCCATTTGTTTCCCCACACTTGTTAACAGTATCAGCTGATGGTGTTTCCTGTTCATATATGCACAGTAAAGTGCTGTGATTAGTTTCTAATGGTAAGATTACTGAACTAATTAGATACTTTAAACTCTGTAGCCAGTCTTAAAAAGGAGCCAGCTGTTCAGATTTTGCAAGATTCTGTGAGGAAACTTTACTTTAGAAAGCTATGTGAACTTGAAGTTCCTTTAGCTGAGTTTTTCTGGCCTTATATAGACCTACTGTGCTTATTTTATTTTGTGCTGAATAATTGAAACTGTTCTTTATTTTGCCTCATGATTTAAATATTTGTGTTATTTCAAGATTAGTTTTATTAGAACTGGGGATATGTGGATGGTCTATCTCCTACTCTGAACAACCTTTCAGAGGGTTTTTTCAGGAGCTTTCTTTCCTGTCTCTGAATATTGCCAGAAGTTAATCCCGTATTTTTAAAGGCGCTTTCTGTTTTTGATTCTCCCCTCCCTACATTAAAAAAATCAACTTCTCTTTGCTAATACCTGTGGTTCATGAAGTACAATGTACAACATGGTCCAGTGTTAGCTTTAGTCCTTGTTTCATTAAGGGCTACATGGGTGCTAGCTGTAGTCTCAGCAACTGTTACAGTGAAGTGAGGGGATGGATACAGCTCTGTCAGAACATTTATTCTTGTGGGAGTAAAACCTGACCTGGCAAGTAAGAAATAACCAGTCCAGAGCAGCAGCAAATTATTTGCTTTGACTGATCTAGCAAGAACTTGTATTAATCATAGGTACTGCCTTTCTTTTATATTAGGATGTGGAGCAAAGGCTTCATCCAGAGTTAACTGTTTCATGTTAATTTGGGGATTTTGCTGTCTTGATACACTTTCTTCTTAAACTCCTGTAGGCAGCCTCTCAGCTCTCTTAAGATCTAAGTGGGGCCCAATGAAAGAACCTACAATTAAATTTTACACCAAGCAGATTCTGGAAGGCCTCAAGTATCTCCATGAGAACCAGATTGTACACAGAGATATAAAGGTAACTTTTCTTTAGTGTGTCTTGTTTGATTTCCTGTTTATCTTATTTATTTCAGTTAGTTTTGCTCTAATCTGAAGTAGAATTTTTGCTACAATTTCATGGAGGCTGAAAACAAAAGGAAAGCATAAACCAACTCCTTCTCCTGGTGCTCCTGGAATATTCTTTTGTAGAAAGGTGTTTTACAAAGATAAGTGCAAACATGAAGGAGTATTGAGATTGAGAATCTGTATTCCTCTGTCTCCCTTCCCTGTTCACTGCCTCCCTCTCCTCTCCAAACCACAGGGGGACAATGTTCTGGTGAACACCTACAGTGGCGTGGTCAAGATATCAGATTTTGGTACCTCCAAACGGCTGGCAGGAATCAATCCATGCACTGAAACATTTACAGGTAAAATTAATCTAGCAGAGCTTATAAAGATTTTAATGACAGGTTTAGCATTTGAGCCAAGAGGTTCTTTGGCTTAATGATGAAAACGCTATTGGGTCTCTGTTTTCAGAGCAGAGTATAGGGGAGTTTGATCATCATAAACATAGGCTTGATAGCTTTCTTGACTTTTTTTTGTGTGACTCTCTTCCATTTTACTTTTTGGGGGTAAAAGTTTTTCTTCTAAGTGTTCATTAAGTAGCAATTGAGTTGTTGCAATTATATCTGGAAATGAATACAACAACTTTTTCATTTAACAATCTTGTTATTAGTAACTTATACATGCACACATTCTACATGTATGTTTAAAAGTGCAGAAAACCAAACTCAAATTTATGAACACTTTCAGTTTTGAGGTATTAATTATAAAACCCAACGAACTGGCTAACAGCAGTAAAAAGAACAGTTTACATGAAAATTTTAGGCTGCTGTGTTACAGAACAGTTTTCAATACAATAAGGTTTTAAAGACTTATTATATTCAAGGAAAACAAAAATTGCTGAGCAAAAGGGGAAATTCCACATTAAAAAATGAGTACGTGGTCACATAATTTCAGTTCTGTGATCAGTGGATGTAGGTAACGTGGTGGTTTTCTTTGTTATATGGTGTTATGCAAAGGCTGATATCACAAGCTTCTTACTTGCCTGCAGTTTAAGTAAATGGTAGACAGGCAAAGCCATCAGTCATGGATGGCTTCAGAGTGGAAGACAAAAGATAACAACCTTCACTTAAGTGAAAATCAAGAGTTCCCTTTACCTATCTGGTGGTGAGTCTGCAATTCCTCCAGCTTTCTTACAAAGGAAGCCATGAAAATAAAATTAATGTTCTGAAGTAACTTACCTTGCTCAGTTATTTTCACTCATTATTAGCAAAGCTTGTGAATTGGAAACTAGCCCCATATTACATCAGTATCTGAATACAGCATATGATGTCTGGATCAGGCATTTTAAGCGAATCTATTTCCTTTAAAGCTTTAAACACTGTAGTTGGAATCAAATTAAGTTAGGAATTCTTTAAAGAGAAGAAAAAAATTATTTGTCCAGTTTGGAATCCCAAATGAAACATTTAAATGTTTTAAGAATGAAGAGCTACAAGAAGAAATCTCTTCATTTTACAGATGCCCCAATATAGATACACATATGACAGTATGTCTGAAGAAGTGGCTGAATGCTGCCTTGTGAAGCATTCCTTTAAGGAGGTTCACTATTTTTTTCCAAACACATTATTCAATAAATAATTCTCTTATCAAGCATCTTGCTTGCAACTGGATTGATAATTCTCAGATATGTACAGGGTTTTTTCTGTGGAAAAGAGTGTTTTCAGGTTTTGCCTGCAATGTTTGTCCTTGCTATTGTTGTTAGATTGGTTCAATGCAGTTACATTCCATGGAGAACAGCTGCACTTCCATGTGGTGTGATGTAGTGTGCTTCTCATTTCTGCAGGATATTCTGTAAACTTTTAAGTTTATAAAGGGGTTCCATAAGGTAATAGCTAAAGTCATGGTGGAAGACACTTTTGTAGCCACTAAAAGTCATAGGCCAAAATTCAGTTTTGGCCCAGGAAGCTGCTATTTTGGCTGATTGCTGTTAGGGTTGGAGCAGCTACTAAGGGAAAATCATTCTCTTTTCCTGTATTTTACACACTCCTTAGTGACTTCTTAGGCACTGATTGTCAGTAGGGATGATAGATGGAGAAATGTTATCTTAGGCAAAGTCATCATACTGTAATGAAAGGAGGTAACTCTTTCCTTGTGCCCTTCTTTGTTCTCTTGCAAGTTTTCAGCCCTGTTTGTACCTCTGAGATGTAACTTGTCATGTAAATAAATATTTAAATTATCATTTTGGATTTAAAATCAGTAAGCAGGTAGCTGTACCCCAGAGGGCCTTAAAAGGTCTCTAGCAGGTTTTTTTTTTTTGTTCCGTAATTCAGTACATAAACCCTAGATTTTAGGCATTATGTAATAAAATCACATGGTTTGAAGAATTAGACTTCTGGTTGTTTAAACATTACATCCCTCTGTTCAGGACACACAGCCTGAGGGCAAAGCTGTGGCTTGAACTTTCATTCTCCAGCAATCACATTCAATGAACATATTATACCCTTTCATCTTCACCGTATCTCCATTACTTGATAATTCACAGCTCTATCACAGTGTAGTTTTGTTGCATTCTCAAGAAGAAAAATAATTTAAATTAAAGATGTCATAACAGAGCTGGTAGAAAGTCAGGTGGAGAAAGAACTGTAGTGTTCAAAACACTCTTAGCATCTAGAGGTTTTTGCTGGTGGTGGTGTGGACTCTTCCTGTAAAGACCTCATTAGCTGTGCTAGTGAATAGTTCAGTAACAGTGATACCAAATTGACCATCTTTTATTTAATTTTTTTACTGTACTGTTCTTTTTCAGTATTATTACTAGTACTACACTCAGATTGACTACAGACAGGATCTTATTTTGTCAATATGTATAACTTCAGAAATTCTAACTGGTTGTTTTTTTGAGTTGGTTGGGGTTTTTTGTTTGTTTTGTTTGGTTTTGTTTGGTTTTGTTTTTTTATTGGTTGTGTTTTTTCTTGTTTTTTCCTTTGTTTGTTTTTTGTGTGTGTGTGCAGTTTTGTTTTGTTTTTTTTTTTTGCTAACCATGGATGTCAGAAATCCCAAGCACATCCAAGACATCCTGGAATTCTACACAAACTCTGATGGATTGCCTTGTTTATTGCCCTGTATTTACAAAAATAGCTTTTTTTCAAACTAACTCTTTGAAATTCTCCATCACTACTGTTCTCATTATTGACGTAAAATATGAAAAATTATTCTCATTAAGACTATCTGTCATTTCTCAGATATTGTCATCTCTTATGTGGATAATCTTTAAAAGATGGTGTCTGCAAACGTTGATATCATTTTATTTTCTGGGGAAGCTATTGGGGTATGGGGTGAATAGACTTTCAGCAGTCTGAAACCTTGTGTTAGAAAGGAGGGCCAAAAAGATAGTTTATAAAAAAGATGTTAGAACATAAGTTTATATCTAGTTTCCAGTGCTGATATGGGAAATTGAGTATTTTGGCTATATGGATTGCATTTGACAATTTTTGGCTTGCTGAGCATTGTGTTAATCATCTTTAATAAGAATGAAGACTATACACTTGACTGCTCTTTTTGTCCTGACCAGGAACCTTGCAGTACATGGCTCCAGAAATCATCGATAAAGGACCACGAGGATATGGTGCTCCAGCTGATATCTGGTCACTGGGCTGTACCATTATTGAGATGGCAACAGGCAAACCTCCGTTTCATGAACTAGGGGAGCCTCAAGCTGCAATGTTTAAAGTAAATACAGCTTTTTTGCTTTAGAGTCGATGAATTTTCAAATATAGCTTAATTTTGAAGTATTAATTGATAGTATCGTTGTGTTATGTGGGTTGTTTTGCACAAAGCCATAGTCTGACCTGTGTTTTTAACTCTCACTGAATGATCCTACCCTTCTCTAAGCTGTACTGCTCTAGGGGGTGATCAGTTATTTTTATGCTGAAAATAGGTCATGACTCAGGGCAGCAATCTGAAAAATGAATGAAGACTTACGAAAACTAATATTCTCTGTGTTACTCTTTTCATCTCCAGCTCTTGGTTTATGATTTTCTTCTTGTAACCAGTCTTCCCAGTAATAACAAGTTATTTCTGCTCCCTTAAGTCATTTTTGTAAGCTTCCTTCCCAAAGGAAAACCTTTCAGAGGCCCAGTCTTTGAAATATGGATGCAGGAATATATGGTGGAAAAGGGCAGGGGAATAGCTTTCCAGGATTTCCAGTATGTATTAAAGGAGTAAAATACTCCGTATCTTGCATTCCAAGTCCTTCTCAGTAAGCTGTTGTGTCTATTTCTCTTAGTGTATCTGTTTTCAAATGCAAAAATTAACACTTGAGAATTCTTCAGATATTTTTGATAATAAGAGTTTAAAAATTACTTGTTCTAGCTCTGTAACTAACAGGAGTGTAACAACTGTGATGTGTCAAATAAGTAGACTGAAATTTTGTGATTCTTCCATTGATTTGCAGTAGACCTTTAGTAAAGCACTTAAGTTTTCAGTTATACTTGAGAGTTCTCATTCTTACGGTGGGGAAAATAACCCTTCCATGATGCAGAAAACTGCTTTAAATTACCAACGTTGTAATCTTTTCGTGTATCTTGTTGAAAGCCACTACGTGAGCATTAGTATCATCATTAGTGCAACCATGGTGGCAAAATCAGATCTTTATCAATAGGTGTAGAAATTTGAGCTACAGTTCAGCATGGCATGTAATGCCTTACGTCATACTAGACCTGTGATTTATCCCATGCACCACAGCTAAAAGGCAAAAAAAGGGATGATTATGGTTTTTGATGCAGTTATTTCAGTGGTGTAATAGGTCACCTTGATGCTGTCAACTTGTGATACACCTCAAAAGAAGCTGCCTGGGTGAATGTGGTTCGGCTCACTAAAGCTTTCCTGAGGGAGCCATGGAAAGAGACTTTCTTCCACATCACTGTAAATGTCAGATACAATTCTGCTGGCAGATGCCTTTTCATCTTATGTACCTGGCATGTAGTTGAATTGTTCCGTGAGTTACAGATCTTAATTTTCAGCACAGTTTATTGAACATTTTTAGCATTCTTACTGCAGACTGTGTTAATGTACTACAGGCAGGCATTTGGTTTTGTTTCCTCTTTCTTGGCTGTGCTGGGACCTGTTTGGAATTGCGTCTTGCTGGGCACCATAGGTTACAAACCATGTTTTCTTTTTCTGTGTAATGAAAGTAAGCAAGCTGGAAGCTGGATTTGAAGCAGGCTGGCTGGGCAAGCATGTAAAAAGAAGTCTGGAAAACTTGGAATATCAAGCTTGTGAAATCCCCACCTCCACACATGAACACACTCTTGTGCATAGGGCAGGTGAGGAGTGGGAAGGTCTGAGTTTCCTTGTGTAGTCACTTCAGAAATTGCAGATGACCAAGGAGTTGGACAAAGTAGAGATAAGGGGCCGTAGTAAACCAAGAACTGGATAGTCACTGGCTGGGTTGCATTGTATGGTATTTATTCTATGAGCATAGAATGTGTGCACCTGTGTCTGTGTGAAAAGAGCCCAAACAAGCGACAGTCAGTGGAGACAAAGTACACTAATGTTACCACAGAATTTGCAGGTGGTTGTGACAAAACTTACTCCCCTTGAGCAAAAGAGATTAAGATCAGAGGCAAGTTTTCAAACTTCCTGGTCCTGGTTTGGAATTTTCCTAGATTTTTGTTCAGTGCATAAGAGTGAAACCTGGCACCAGAGTGCTGCCAGTTTGTGACACTGAGTCTTGAATGTGCTGAGAGTCATGGTTTGGAAGGCCTTAAAGCCTTATTAGCATTTTATTACTGCACTGTTATTCAAACAGAAGCAGGACTGCTCAGCTTTTTTTGCTTCAGCTTGCATTGAACCTGAACCAGTATTGTGAGTGCCTAATAGTGCCACAGTGTGATAATGCAGGTCTGTAATGAGATTATTTGAAAGAAGCTGGCACTCGTTTAACTGCTGGGCTACTGTCTCCCTCGTGGACACTATCTTTGTGCTTGTTCTCCAGCATGTGTTTTGTGTAAAGATGCCGAGACTACAAGCCATAGTCTCTCCAGACCTGTGCATACAGTGCACACAGGTTGTACAGCTCTGGCTTCCAAACAGTTCTGCCAGATTGACAGAATACGAAGGCAGAGAGGAGCTGGAAAAATCACTGGGGAGCAACCTGTAGAAGCACACTTTTCATTACTTAAAGACAGAGTCTTAAAAGACACTCTTTCAAGTAATGAGTTAAAAGAGTCATTACTTAAAGAATGGCTTAATAAGGATCTTGTTAAACCTTTGGACATCATGTGATTTTCAATTAAATAACACTGAAAGGCTAGGGACGACATCTGGCCCGAGAGCCGGGGTGGTGACAAGATCTGGCAAGGTCGTTGTGCGTATTTGTGCAAGGAAATTTGGCAGTGGCAGGAGCAGAACAGGTGCAGCCCCAGGCTGTCGGTGCTAGAGCAGGAAATTATTGCTGTTCTTGGGCATGAATGTGCTGGAGGAAGCAGCAACTGAGAGGCACAGCTCTGGGCAGGGGTGATGGGAAACCTGCACAATAGCTGGAGGGGATTGTGGCTGGTCAGAGAAGGAATATTTGAAGCACTTGGTGTCAATAATGCCCAGATCCCAAGATTGCCTGAAAGCAGATGGTTAGATACATCCATACCTTGACATTTATGTAATATCACATGGATATTTACACCATGTTTCCCATGAAATAAAACAGGATTAGAACCTTGTTGTCACTTCACTGCTTTATGTGGGTACTGGATCACTCCTTTTCTACAAGAGTCAGGAGAAGTGTGAGCATTTGTATTATAAGAGCTTTGGCCCATGGTCTGCTTGAAGCTGTTTCATAAAGATAATTAGTATTTATGTTTTACTTGCAGGTTGGGATGTTTAAGATTCATCCTGAAATTCCAGAATCAGTGTCTGCTGAAACAAAGGCCTTTATTTTGCTCTGTTTTGAACCTGATCCTAGTAAACGTGTTACAGCATCTGATTTGCTCAGAGATTCTTTCCTGAAGCAAGTGAGCAAGGGGAAGAAAAGCAAAATTGCATTCAAGCCTTCAGGTAAGGAGTTATCAGCCAAATCCAAGTCATCATCATCATTAAGTGTTATTTAAAAGATTGGAATAATTAAGCACTTTCTTTATAAAGGACATTTCTTGTGCCAGGAAAACAGCAGGAACTCAGCTATTGAAAATGTCTGTGATTTGTGATTATATGTATTTAAATTTAATAATTCCCAGAAAATACAGTGCCTTTCTTATTTTGTATTTTGCTTGCTGAAACCTCCCAAGGTCATATAAATGCCTCATTTGTAGCAAATTAAAATTAGAAGAGTGACATTTGATGAAGACTTGCCAAAGCAGTTCTGCATTTTAGATTCACAGTTATATACACTTCAGAGGTATGAGTTTCACAGAGTAGGTGTTTGACACCTGAAAATGTGGGTCTCTTTGTTTGGGTCATCATTTTCTAACTTGGTACATAACATGGAAATATGGCACAAAGGTTCTGAAGCAGCTGTCTAGTGAGTTGTTTTGTTTTATCTGCATAGCATGTTTCTTCTTCCCTCTCTCCCAAATACCTCAAGCACTTGCTCAGTGATAAGATAAGGAACCTTAATACAGACCTGCCAAATAAATCATATGAAGGAACTGTTTGTTTCAAAACAGAGAAAGCCATTGGTCTTGCTACTTCTTTCCCCTGTCTGCACACACACACACTCCTAATGCAAATTGAACTGCTTCCTTTTTGAGCTTTTACCCTCTCAACAATTAACTTTTGAAAGAATGGAATTCTGAGGGGAACAAGTAGCAAGGAATTTGTACCATCTAGCTGAACTGGTTTCATCAAGGAAATAGGCACTGCCCATTGTCGTGAGGGGCACTGAGAACTGAACTCCAGTTGCTGCAGTTTCACTGGGATAACAGGAGAGCTCCTCCTGCTCAGCCAGGGCAGTGGCATGCAGGGACTGTTGGCATGCTGTAGCCTTCTGTCCCACAGCACTCCTCTTCTCTTGGGACCTTTCAGCTCTTTCCTGAGGATATCTTCCTGGAAAAATTGCGTGGCATTAGAAAGTGTGGAGCCTGCCTTGTTAGCAGCCTCAGGAGCAACAGGCTCTTTGTCAAATATCGGGGGAGGGGCACCCCTTCCTTCTCCTGCCTTCCTCCTTTCTTCTCTTTGGCCACTCACTGATGAGGTTGTGGAGCTCGTGCTGCAGGGAGTGAGCTCACTGCTGGCCATGGACACCAGCAGAGTGGGGAAATGCTGGGAGCACTTTGAATTGGGTGGTGAGGAGAGGGAAAGGCACCTGACGGCAGCTGAGTGCGTGCTTCTCCATGCCAGAGCTGGAGAGCTGTGCTGGCTGCTGCAGCCATCCCCAGGGGGAGTTTGGTGGCCCAAGGCCGGTCCTGGCCCAGCAGTTACCACAGTCCAAGCTGCAGCAGGTCACCATCTTCTAACTCTATTGTTTCCCTTACCTCAAATTCCTTCAGCTTTGTCTCCATCTTTCCAACCCATCCCTATCCCTTTTTTCTTTCCAATAATAAAGGCAGCCCAGAACAAATCTCAGCCCTTACTCTTGGGACAGCAGCTCTCAATTTTCTGTCCTACTGAGATGCCTTGCACCAGGTTTCACAAGTTGACATATATTGTTTCATTTCTGTGACTGTTTGAACATCAGTCATGTGCCATGGAGGATGTCAAAGCTTCCTGAATAACTTTCAACTTCTAGCTCTCGTCCTCCCTCACCTCCAAGAATTTGTAGTGACAAGCATCAAAAACTTTTGTCATGTTTTAGCTCCATGGGTATGTTCACCCTGGCTGAGAGAACTTCTTTACCTTTCCTGCCACACAGCTGCAAACTGGCAATCAGGATTACAGCAAACTCTCAACATCTGGGTTTGTTTGCTTGCTTTTTTAATTATTATTTTTTAATTTTTTTCTTACTTTCAAGATGAATTGAAAAGGGACAAGAGATTTCCTTCAGGCCTGTGCTAAGCAGGAGAGTCCTTGCTGAGGACATGTGAGTGAGGCAGATATCTCAGGTGTGGAGAGGGCAATTTGATGCCCATTAACACAGAGGTGAGGAGGGCAGGTAGCAGAGTGCTCTCTGCTTAGAAAGTTAGCTGTGGTGGAGCAGCAGATGAACCTCTTGGTTTGATTCAGGCTCTTTAAACTGCTTGTATCCATTTGAGCCGCTTTGTGGGACCAGCACCAAGGGGGATTGTGTGTATGTGTGGGAGAGGGTAACAAAATGGAATTTTCTATGAGAATCTGTGCTATCTGTGGGTTTAGCAGTTAACTTGTTAAAACCCTTTATTGCTTATGGATGCAGTGATTTTTGAATTGTGTTACTGCTTTTTATCAACAAGGTTACTTCTCCCTCATCCATTTTGCAAAATGAGGTTTTGATATCAGTGAAGATGATCACAGCTGTTGGAAGCATGTTGCCCTTTTTGGCCTAGTTCTGTCACACATTTTACCATGTCTGTTCCTAGATTATAATCGGAACACATCCCTCCCACTGCCAATCCATGGGGAACAGGCTGGCAGTAGCAGCAGTGAGCATGGCTCTGTTTCACCAGACTCTGATGTACAGCATGACGTGTTTTTTGAAAGGCCAAAGAGATCCATTTCAGAGATTCAAACAAAGCATCCCATTTCTCATTTACTAAGGTAAAATAGTTGCTTCTCACTTGACACCCTTGAGGGATTATGTGGATTTAATTCACATTTTATTTTATCTGAGGGCAGTTTTTTTTTCACATAATGGTTAGGTAAGCAGGTGTGTTAATCAGTAAGTTGCATAGACAGATTAACAGTTAATGTAAAGATTGTCTATATTTAACAATGAACAATCATTCCTCTCCTTCAAGGTTTCCATGTACTTACACACTTTCCTTCCTCCAGTCAGTAAATGTCAGCAGTCTTATTGATTGAGTGGATATGGATTTAGGAGTTAAGTGAGGAGTTGACCCTTCCATGTGCTCATGACAAAATAGGGGATAGGGGAAGCAGAAATACAGTTCTGCTTTTCCCAAAGTACAAAGCAATGCTTTTGAATGAGTGTTACAGTAAGGGTCTAGAAAAAAATGGAGTAGTTTCAGCTTTCCTCCCCAAAACTGACATCAACGCCAGCTTCTTAGCAGGGGGAAATCAGCCATGTGGGTTTTGAGCCAGCAGAGGATCTGAGCCATCTTCTGTCTCAAAATTAACATTTACCAGTCTGATCAATCTGCTGCTGTAGTTTGAACTGAGTTTTTAACCCCAGAAGTGTCCTTGCTCCCTTCTGACGGTCCTGGTGCCTTGCTAATGCTGAGGTTTCTCTTGTGCCTGTGCCGGGTGGCTGCCACAGCGTCCCTGACGAGGGCTCGGCCTCAGAGGACAGGAGCGCCTCGCCATCTGTGGAGGAGAAGGATTCTGGGCTGTTCCTGCTCCGCAAGGACAGCGAACGCCGGGCAATCCTGTATAAAATCCTTAAGGAAGAACAGGATAAAGTTGCTTCCCATTTGCAGGAGTGTATTGCACAGGTAATTTCACTTCAGCTCACCTTTTCCCGTGTCAAAAGGAAAATAATGAGCCAAGTTGTGTTATTCCTTTTATGCAATTGAATTAATGCAGGTCCTTGGATTGTTTCTTCTGAAGTATTTTTAATTTCTCAGACTTGTAACTGTGTGAGCTGTTTGCTGTTGTGTGAATGGGTAGCAAACACCACCTTTTTGCTGCTAATGGGCTCTTGGTTTTATATGATTTGGGAGAGATTTGGGCATTTGATGTGGAATTGTAAGGGGCTGAGGTTGGTGGGTTGGGTGGTTTTGATGTTGTCTTTTCTTTTGGCTTTTAAGGACATGGAGCTAGAATGTTCTACTTTAAAGGTAGAGAACTAATTAACAGTTTTTAATAAAATGTTTGTTAACTAGGTGCCAAGATCACAGCATGTGAATCTTAAAAAAAGCTAAGATAGATTTTCTGAAGAGGGGAAGGTTGAGTGGGAAAGTTTAGTGACTGTGAAGAGGAGCAAGAAAAAAATCACAGATTGGTTAATGCACAGCCAAACATTGCCACACACCTGTAACAGCCTTTTCTTCTTAATGTCTGCTTCTGATGTGCCTCTCCGTGGTGAATCTGCTCGTACCCTTGTCAGTGATTTTTGGGCGATCTCCAGGACACTCGTTCATGACAGTCTCCCATAATTGATTCTTACTAAAGCTATGAATTTTCACTTGGACTGCACTCCCATAAAGGGGAGCCTGCTAACTCTTGGTGTGGTGTCCCCAGCCAGCTGTTGACACCCGTGGCTCGGCTGTCAGGCGCTGCTGCGCCGTGGTCAGCTCTGCAGAGCCCAGGGTTTGCTGCTCCCTGTGCTCCCTTCCCCGGCACACTGTGCCACAGGAGCTCCTGGAGGGCTCTGCAGACCACAAACTCAGGCTAGGGAAGCAACTGGGGTACATTTCTGCTCTGGGCTTAAACTGCAAAACATCTGGTAGCTTTACAAACAATTACAATTCAGAGTCAGAAATAATCAGGGCTCCAAATATTTTCCACAATGAAGGATTATTTATTAGCAGCAAGTCCTGGTTTAGTCTCCAGCTGCTTTGTAGCTCTGCTGTAATCATCTCTTTTCCATAATTTATGTAATACTCCTTTTACCTTTTAATTACACAGGTTGTTCTTACAGACACTTGGATGATTTTAACTGTGGGGGTTATGGACTGAAAAACATAAAATAAACACTGGTGAATCATTGTGTCATTTTAGACATTTTTCTGACTTGGGATAAATGCATATATAAACATACTTTTTTCCCTAAGGAAATCAAATATCTGCATGATTAGATATAAGTCCAGATTGACCTTATTGAAAGGATAGCATCTAAAAAAATTGTCTCTTAGAGACTCATTTTCCTGTTTTTATGTTGGAGAGCTGCCCTCTGCAGTACGTTGTAGGAATGTGTAGATATAATCTGGAACCTCTTCCCTTTGTGACAGCTACAGTAGCAGTAGTATTATGGGGGTTTTTTGGAAATAGAAATTAATCTTTAATTTTTTTTTTTTAAAGAAAAGATGAAACTAGACACTTTGCAGAAACAAAAGTTCTCTGGTTCTGTTCATCAATGTTAAATATACATAAGCAAAGCTATGTAACTCTACAAATAATAATGCTGCTAAATAGATGTTTAATGACTCTGGGATTTATTTGATATACATTGATTATCTTTTCTTCAGAGCTCTGAAGAACTGCAGCTTTCAGTGAACCACATCAAGCAGATTATTGGGATTTTAAGGGACTTCATACACTCTCCTGAGCAGAGAGTGATGGCTTCTACTATATCCAAGTTGAAAATGGATGTAGACTTCGACAGCACTTCCATCAATCAGATTCATCTGGTGCTGTTTGGATTCCAGGATGCAGTGAGTTCCTTTCCTGGTCCAGAGGCAGAGGAATTCTTCAAAGCATCACAGAATGGTTTAAGTTGGAAGAGTCCTTAAAGATCAGCTATTTGCAACCCCACTACCATGGGCAGGGACACCTTCCACTACATCAGGTTGCTTCTGGACAAAGTTCACCCCAGGGGTTTGCAGCTTCCCCACTGCTCCTTACTCTTCTCCCTCCTTGTACTTTAGAAGGGTTTGAATGTCACAGTCTGGTTTGAAATGGTTTCAAAGATGTAGCCTGAAACTGTCAAATCTGTTGTTTAGACTTTGAAAGGTGGGAGGGTTTTAATGCTGCATGCAGTTTTTTTTAAAGCTTACTAAGACTATTGGCAAACAAGATTCTCTTTCCTAAGGTGTGAGCAAATGGTGTTTGCTGCTACTTTTACAGGTGAACAAAGTATTAAGAAATCACTTAATAAGACCCCATTGGATGTTTGCAATGGATAACATAATCCGCCGTGCAGTCCAAGCAGCAGTTACTATCCTTATTCCAGGTAAATCAAAGCAGCTGAAAATAATCCTTTTTTTAAAAAAAGGTTTTTCACATATCAAAGAGTTGTAGCAAATGGAACAGTTCAGATGTTTAATCTTTCAGCATGCCATTAACTGCACCCCATGTGCCCCTCATCAAAGACATGGGGTCAGAGTGTTGCAGAGAAAGAAGTGTTGATCTGGAGGATTAATGCTGTACTTGCAGTACAAAGGCACATAATGAGGAGATAACCAGTGGTTCTGCACCCCCAGAGTGGTCCAACCAAGACAAAAAAGGCAAATTAAATTCAGTCCAAGCTGGAGATTTTCTAGTAAGAAAGAAAATTATTCTGTACATATTAATGACATCCAGGGTGAATAACACTGCACAGGTCTGGTTACGTGTTCTGAAAAATTATTAATGAGCTGTAGAACAGATGTGTAGAAGGGAGTGCATTAATATGAGGAAGAGGATGATTCTGGCCCATAGATGGACAATAGGGGAAACCACCAGGAGGAGGAAGATAAATGTCTAAGAACTGTCTAGGAATGAGTTAAGTTGGAAATAGGCAAGTAGTTTTGTAACTGTTTAATGCTGAGCACCCCTTCCAGTATGGGAATGTTCTGAGAGACTTAGTGACAGTCCAAAGTTGCCAAGGCCTTTAAAGCCAAATCGGTCAAATTTTTTAGGACTTTGTTTTTACAAGAGAAATGGCAGCTATTCTTCGGTAGTAAGGGTGGCCACCTGCAGCAAGTTCTGGGAACTGGGGCTAGAAATACTCCCCGGAGAAGAAAAATGCTTTGTACACTCTTTGGCCCAGGGAATTAGGGAAAAACATCAATTTTTTTTTTTTTTTTTTTTTTAATGTTTAGGAAAAATGCAAGCTTTCAGGAGTTTCTCATTAACATATTTTGTTAACAGTCTTATTATTTATGTCACGATATTCATCCCCGTTACAAGTATGACCTACAGCTCTACCTCTGCTGGTGCTCTGCTCATCCTAGAACCAAGGCCAGAGAATCTGTGTTCCAGCTCACACAAGGCTTCACTACCCCCTGCTCAGTGTTGCAGTAAAGCACATTATGCAAACAGCCTCCCCCACCCACAGTAACGAAGAACAAACTGCGCAACCTCTTTAGACAGAATTATCAAAAAAATCTTGTTCTTCCCTCTTTCCTTTTACCAGAGCTTCGCACTCACTTTGAGCCAGCATCAGAAACCGAAGGTGGGGACAAGGATGCTGAAGAAGTGGAGGAGAGTTTCCAGCCCTCTGAACAGAACGGGGCTGAGGACGCTGCCATCACATCGGGGGTCAGCACCCTCAGTTCTCTGGTGTCACACGAGGCTCAGCAGCAGCTCAGCCAGGAGCTGGCCAGACTTAAACACGACACCTTAAGGTAGCCCTCCTGTAAAGACTCTGGATATATGTTCAGGCAGTCTTTGAAAAGCTCTCAGACTGTGCTTTCTACACGGATGGGTACATACTTACCCATAGTACTGCCTGCCTATTGCCTTGTGATAAAGCCTTCCAGGAACACAAATACATTTGGAATACACTGGCAGTACAGTATGGCAACTGAACATCCTTCAGCACAGCTTTTGTTTCTGTGTAATTAATCTTTTAATTGCAGAATGTCACATTAGATTTCTCCTGTAAAGCAATTAGGTTTGTGCAACTGTGCCAATTTCCTTCCTACTCCTTGGATGCCCCCTGACTCGGTGTCAGTGCCTCAATGCTGTTCCTGCAAGGTAAGGTCAGAGCAGCTCTGTCCTGGCTCACGGGGCAGGCTGCCCACTAATGAGCACCGAGCTCAGCAGAGCCCTGCCCTGTTTCTACATATGTAGGCTGCTGCCAGCCTGTTAACAGCTGAAGCTCCCATTCTTCTTTATGGATGTAATGTAAATCTGTGATCAGAAAGTCCCTGCTAAAACATCAGTGTTACATTGTTCAGTAGTAAATTACAGTATAAAGGCAGCAACTCTGCCCAGGGAGGCTGCAAAACAGTAGGAACAGAATTTATGAGCTATTTATTAAATTCTGCAGGTGAAAGCCTTCAAGTGGCACCCCTGAGTCTCAGACAACCAAAATGAAATCTCTAAGCCATTAGAGATGTTACTTACGACAGTACTTCACAAATGCCTCTGTCCTGTGGTACTCATTAAAATGATATTATTTTTTCTCAGTCCTTCTCAGTGTGTTTCTTCTCTCTTATATAAGGCTTTTGGAAAATCTCGTTCAGAAGGAGAAAGAGTATCAGACCCTCTTACAACAATCTTTGGAGCAGAAGACTCAAGAATTACACTTGCTTCAATTAAAACTTAAACCCAAAGGTATGAGGAGATACTGCAGAATTAAGATACTGCAGTTACACAAAAACACGGGCTCATGTGTTTGTTGAAAGGATGCAAAACCATATAGCTTAAGCTTCAGTTACCTGAAAGCAACCACTTTTGGCCTAGTTTTGAGGTGTATTAACCTTAGTTTGTTTTCTGTTAAAGATTCTCAGTGGTCTGCAGCAACTTTTAGGGAGAATGCAGACCCTGAGCTCGTGAACTGGCTGAAACAACAAGGAGCCGACTTGGATACCATTAAGAGGGTAAAAATTAAAATCACATTTACAAAACCCTTTCATTTTAGTCATAATTAGCAGTTTGGTTTCAAAGGAGTATTTATTTACGAATAAATTTGCCTTTTAGTTTGCTGAAGAGGATTATACACTAAGTGCTGTCCTTAATGATATCACCAAAGATGACTTGTGTTATCTTCAGCTGCGGTAAGACAGTACTTCTTAGTTCATTGTTAAGAACTGAATTAGTATGTTTTGTTAAAAACCTCTTACAGTTTGGTTACTCAAATAGGTAGTTCAGAGGCAACTGCTGTCAGTTTCATCTCAGATTTTCTGATAAAGGTTTTCACATCTTAACTGGTACAACTACACAGAGAATGCTTCAAGCCATCCGTTTTGGCATTTATCAGGGTTGGGACCTATTTCTGCACCTTTCATGATGATGTAATCACATGGAAAACAGGCCTAAAGAATTTATTTTTCCTACCCATTGATTTGAGTCCTTTTATCGTCATTCTGTTAACCCCTGGCTGACCTGGAAGAAGTTTTAGCTATAACCATAAAATAGTGTAGTTTGCTATGTACTATCATAACCAGTCTACCCTTGGGATTTCTAGGTTTTACTTCTTGCTCATTTTAAAGCAATGGAGATGAGGGAGTTTTCCCTGTTTTCCATTTCCCTTTGTGCAGGGGTGGTCCTCGCTGCAGAATCTGGAATGCTATCCTAAACCACCGACAAACAGCTGGCAAGACCTCAGCAGAGGTTAGTGCTTTGGAAGAACACGAAATGGGAATAAGCAAATGAAATACATTCCCAGCACTTAAATTATTAGATGTATATATTTACATGTACAGTGGCCTTGCGGGTTTTGCACAGTTATGTAGCTTGTTTGACCATCAGTGTAATACAGTGAATAGTAACAGCTTTTAAGTCAGTGTCAATGCATTTATTTATGGCAAGACTAATGTATACAATGCCTGCCAATGTAATACAAAATATTAGCTGAGAAAAAAGCCACCTGAATTGGCTTCAGCATTGTGAAAACTGTGAACTTAAAATGTGTTACAGTTCTGCTGGCTGATGGTTTGAGCAGGGAGGGGATATGCTAGAGCATGTCACCTTGTTGTAGATGGATTTATACAGCTTTTTATATTAAAGCCACTCACTGAACTACTGAGAAAAGCCTGGTGTGATGTTCTCAATTAGTGACTTTTCTGCAGCAAAACCAGAGCATGTGAATGGCATTTTTGGTGGGTTTTCTGGGAAAGAGTTCACAAAGAAACAAAGCAAACGGACCATTACATAAAGGTTGGTAAAGTTTAGTTTTTATTTTTCTTTTTACACTGTACATAACACATACAGCAAGCCAAAGAAAGTCAGTAAAGCAAATATATAGCACTTTAAATAAACCACTTTTTATCGACTTAACTTCTTCTGAAACAACATTCAGCGCGTTTAAGAAATTCCATGCTCAGATGGATTTCCTTACACATTTCCTCTCTTGAAAGAGCTCTTAAATAAGCTTAAGAGTTTTTTATTATAGTTCCTGTAAACGCATTCACTTATTCTTATGAATAAGTTACACCAATAAAAAGGCCTTTAGCTGACAGACTTGTACTTTATCCACTGGTTTGGGCCACGCACTTCAAAGGGTGGCTCATTGAAGTAGATGTGGTGACCCAGTTCTTCCAGTGGAGGCTCTGGGTCAGTGGTAGCAAACTGAGCAGCTTCCTCGATCTCCTTCCTTACTGCCACATCAATTTCCTAAACCAGAAATGGATGCCTATTAGAAAACAGCTCAGAAAAAGCATCATGATTTTGAACTTAAATGCTATGATAAGTATCAGTCAGTATAGTTAACAAAGACTAGAAATATAAAATTAAAAATCTATAAAAACTCCTTCCCTACTAAACTGCAGCATTTTGGGTAGTACTGGTACCTTACTGACAGAGAAACATGACCCCACTGAGCCTTTACATTTTCTATTCTGATTATTTGAGATACTGAGTGTGTCAGTGCCATTATTTTTTAAACAGTTGACTCATTACAACATTTGCTTAGAGGGTTCCTTACTCCTTCACTAGGATTCTTCACTATTGGTAACTTCCCTTTCCAAGACCCACCCCCTTCCTGGGGAGTCAAGAAAGCCCAGGTAATTTTGATTTCTGTTAGCAAATGCCACCACCTAGCCTTACACATCACCCAAACAATGCAAAAGGCCCTTCCAGCAGAACACAACTTCAGTAGCTGGTGTGCAACAAAACTTCACCTTCACCTATAAAAGTGATGTTAAAGCAAACCTTAAATAACCTCAAAGAAAGAGCACTGCCTGCTGCCCCATGCTGTGCTTTCTGGAGATCATCAGTGTGTGACTGCTCAAGAGCTTCCTTACCTAGCAACTAAAACCATACCTTTAGTTCTTCAACGCTAGCAAGGTTGTTGTTGACCATTCTGTCCTTCAGCAAAGTAATGGGATCACTTTTGCTTCTCACTTCCTGAATTTCTTCTCTAGTACGATAGCTAGGAACAAGACAGGCAAAGACATGAACCCTGGAGCAGGGGTGAGGTTCTGGACACAGCTCACTTTTAGAAAAAGTTGTGACCAAAGAGTTGTCAGGGATGCAGTGACAACACAGAACATTCATCACCCAAAGGATGGCACAGCAACAGCCACAGGCTTCCAGAGATCTGTAAATGCCAACTGAGCAGAAGTAGCTCCAGACTCAAGGGAAAGGGGAGCAAACCCAATCTGAGACAATTACCCTGAGGGGCCATATTTCCTCCTTCCCTTGCCCACCTAGGGAGGGGGCTACATGACTTGCACATGCTTCAAAGTCACTGCAACTTTCCAGTGAAGAGCTGGGATACACCTCTACTTCATGCAGACACATCCATTTTGTCAGTTGGAGCAGTGCCCCAGTTTCTCTGGCACCTGGATGTTTGTACTTCTAGGATGTGTTCTACTTGTCTGGGCAGTCGAAACTGTTCCTGCAATTTTACCTTACAGGATTTTAATCCTCTTAAAACTGCAGAAAAGCATGATGCTTTTCAGCCACACCTTCATTAGGAGACACCATAAGGTCACACTGAAAGCAGAAATTGATTAATAGAGAGCACAGAAGTTTAACTGATTTTTGTGCTTGTTCTAAACCCACATCTTTTAATTCTGCACTAAATCAAGCGTTACATGGCCACAGATTATCAGCTGAGCAATGAGATGAGTGATCAGGCTGCTCATAGCAATTTCATCATAACCTTTAAATGCACCTGACATCTGATTTAAACACTGAATTTCACAGTTTAAGCTCTTAGAATTTGATCATCAATACTTTTTTTCAGTGAAAAGAAAGGATAAATAATGTGACAGTACCTTATTCCAGGGTCACTCATGCTGTGGCCATGGTAACGATATGTCTGTAACTCCATCACTAGAGGACCCTTAAAATGAAATGCAATACAGAGAGTGTTACCACCACAAGTGACCAACTAGTTACAGCAGTAACGATTTGCTAGAGGTTAATTGCACTAGTGATCAATTGTTTTAATTCAATACATACATGACATTAGCACATATAGTTTCACTCAGTAAAATGAAACGTAATTATTTTCAAATGAAAGCATATTGTGCTGATATTGTAAGCATTTATTTTCATGTTCTGATTGAGCAGCTTTAACCAATTTCCTTCCTTCCATCATTACTGAGAATATTTCAGATTACCTGTTGTGTCTCACAGAACCTTTATTACTTCAAGTATTAAAAATCTTCAAAACCAGTGTTACCATATTTGGGTGACAGACACACTGACTGCCAAAACCTTTATTTCACTTTCCATTTCTTGTAAATATAGAATGATTATTACTTTCCTAACTACTCACAAAGATCACAACTGCTTGACAGTCATAACACCTTTCACAACAGAATGTAACTGTCATAGAAATGGGAAAAATGACAATATAGAAGTGTTTGGTTAAGACAAACTGAGTTAACTACTTATGCAGTAGTAGCTTGCAAGAATTCCACCCATAGAGAAGGAATGCCAATTACAGACTTACTTTTCCAGATCTACAATACTCAGCTGCAAACTTTGCTGCTTCTCGGACACAGAGAATATCCATGCCGTCCACCTGGTAATGAGAAAAGACATATTAAGGCAAAAAAGGCCAGCCTCCAAACTTCCAATCTCAGCATTTCCACAAGTGGAACAGAACTCAGCTTCAAGTAAAAATATGTAGAAATAAAATAAATACATATGTGTGCATTGTGTAGGTGTGCACACACATTCCTTCTCAAAAAAAGCTGTACTCGCCCTGATCCCTGGAATAAAGTATCCTCTTTTGTAGTAGTCAGTGCTGGCTGCAGCTCTTTCAACTGATGTTCCCATTCCATACCGATTGTTCTCACAGATGAAAATACAAGGCAACTTCCATAAGGCAGCCATGTTGTATGTTTCAAAGATCTGCCCCTGAAAGAAAAAAAGTTATATCAGGGAGCTCAACCTTCAAGCATTAGGCTATAGTGCAAGTCCTTCATTTGCAGAGGTCTAGAAATTTTAATACTAAAAGTGATCTGAAACCAGCCATCTGCTACAGCTCAGAAGGCATAAGAGAGAAGCTCTTATGAAGAAGGTAACTTTCACCTCAACCAGTAAGTTACAGAACTTAATTTTTAAGCCTGAATCAGTATTTGTGTTAGGGTAGCACAAAACCTTCAACTTTAACTCAGGTATTTCAGCAACAGTCATAAAAAACTCGACAACTGATTAACCCCGCAAGGATGCTGTTACAGCAAAGTTTGACTGCAGTCACTGCATCAGTCTTGTTGCTCTGAGTCAAATCACGGAAAACCATGAACTGAGATCTCCACCTGTGCTTTGAAAGTGTGAAACTATCAATGGTACACTCTAAACCACCAACTGCTTTTCTGGCTTGTTGTCTCAGCTGATAACATGAAGAGACTGGCTGGAATGTCAATAGTATCTGGCTCTGCCAGAATGCTCTGTCTTCAGAAACCTGATTTACACATTTCTCCCTATCAGCAGCACTGTCATCTTCACTGCCATCATTCACAGCTCTCCTTGCAGCACAGACATTTCAAGGTGTCACACTTAGGTGAGCCATGCACAACTGGAAAGAGGGTAAAGAGTGACTGGAAACCCTTCCTCCCAAGACTCGTGTACCATTCACACAATTAACCATTAGCCTCACTCACTCCATCAGTATCCAGAGTGCTCCAGAACAGAAGGAGCCAAAAAGCTTTCCCTCTACTACAGTGACAAGGGCCAAGCTCAAAACCAGGGTGGGGAAGGACAGATGTTTACACAGGTCCAAAATATGATCAAAAACTGCTGACACAGAGCACCTAGCAATTAACTTCTTAACTGTTCATCTGAATCACCCCTCTGAGGACTACACAGTTCTTGGAACAACACATCCCTACTCAAACACCTAAGACAACTCAAATAAGAGGTAGCATTGTCCAAAATCTGCAACATGCCTGGCCACCTCCATGGCATCAACACTGCCTGGGTTGCAGGTACCCAAGGAGGGCAAAATGTGCTCTTCCCACTCCTTGGAGTAAGGGCAGAGCTCACAGAGCACGGAAGGAAAATTGACTCCCCCTAGCCAAGCTCTTTTTACCTGATTGGCTGCACCATCCCCATACAAGGCCAGGCAGATTTCGTTTCTACCAAAGTATTTACAGGCCAGTGCAATCCCAGCTCCAAGAGGAACCTGCCACAGAGCACACGATAAAACATTTCAGAACAACATTTAAAGGAGTTGAAGATAGGCAGCCTGTAAGCTCTAAGGAGACTTCTAAACCTGTTCAACAAACAAGTTGTTACCCATCCGCTTCCCTTTGTTAAAATGTTACTGCAGCCAAAATATAAACATGAACTGTATTCTCAATTTGATTCATTTTTGCTGTAGTTTACAAAATGGTGAGCACACCAGAATAAGACATAACAGCCACAGAGCAATGGTATCTGCATGTAAACTCACACACCACAAAAACTAAGAGGAAACACTGAGAGGCAACAGGACAGAAGCTAAATTCAGCTTGTGCTTTAAAACAGAAGTCATGTATATACCTGAGCACCAACAATACCGTTGCCACCATAAAAGTTTTTGGTATACATATGCATTGATCCTCCTTTTCCCTTTGCACATCCTCCTTTTCGACCTGAAACATGAATAAAAAGCAATTTATTTTTTGCAGGAAAAATACTATACAAATGGAAACATCTAATTCAGTTCCTAAAGGTAGTAACACTATGATCATATATTTGTCCTTAGATCTGTGTGGAATGCGGACACGATGGCCTCTCTCACACAAGTTTACAATTAAATATCTCAGAAAACAAACAAGAAAAGGGGGGAAAAGAGAGAACAATAATGAAAGCATAATTCCAGAAATACAGATGAGATTAAGAAGAAATTTTAAAACTAACCAAAAGTTTCAGTGTCCTACTATACAAAAGCACTTTCAGACAAATTTGGGGTGCTTTTTTATAGACAACAAGGTCTCATATACATAATCTGCAAGACGCATATTATTACTTTTGGCTTCTGCAAGAAAGGTAAGGATAATAGTCCAAATTAGTTGCAATAATTTTTATTTGTCTTCCCCTTGACAATAACCACAAGTAAAAATTACCAATAGAACACTGAAAAAACCCAACAACTACCAGCTCCCCATTCCACTCCAGTATAAACATAAGTCACCCAGCCCTGCTTTATTCAAGGCGTAGTTTGAAGATAACCAGTGATCCATGAAACACTACAACAAACCTATTTAAATGAGCCCACCTAAGAACACAGAATTTCTCATCAGCCCATTCCATTTCCTATTCTTATCTGTCTTGTTACTATTCACAGAAGATTGTATTTTATTTCTAATACGCACAGCTTGTCTGGTTGGTTTTTTTGCATCAGCCTTGCTGTTTTGGATTTTTAGAAGTGGGTCTCTTTCTGAAATTTGTACTCCTCTTTCTTACTTTATAGTGCACCATTTTTATTACTGATATTTCTCATACCTTTCCTATGCTTATGAACTGGTTTTGTGGGAGCTGTTACAGATTCTGTCAACTAGGGCCAAAGAAAAAAAAGTCTGATTTTAAGAAAAATAGTTTCATGAATAAGTGTCATTTACCTTCAGTAAGCTCCCTCCACTTTTCGTACAATCCCTTCTTGTATTTTAGAATGTATTTAAGAACTCCTGATTAAGCAGTGTTACTTTTTGCTACATTTTCTACTTTTCTTCGAACACAAACCCATTTCTCATATAATTGTCAATTCTCCTGAAAAGTCCTTTTCTCTAGCTTGTTTCCTGTAGGATCTTATCTACCGGTCTTATCTTGGGTAACTCTGCTTCCTTCTCCTTCAAAGATTTTTTAATTCTGTCATTTCCTCGTCATTGTAACTCAAGCTGTCTTTCAGTTTGGCATTTGTAGTCAAAATCTTCCTTTGCAAGAATGGGCTTTAACTGCAGTTCTCAGAGCTTTCCCCAAGTGTCATTTTGTGGAACAACGGTCTCTTTACCACAGCCACTCCTTCCCAATTAAAAGAGGCCCAATAAAGTCAAGCATAATGTTATAGAAAATAACATGTGTGTCATGAAATGAAATAAAGAAAAAAAATCCCACCACATTATCACTCATATGTGTAGTTTCAGGGCCAATAATTGGCTTCAGTCATGACAATCTTTGCATTTACCTTCTGACTTACCAGTATCCAGTGACACTTGGTAAATCAGTTATCCACTGGATTCTGAGCTTTTGTGCACGTTATTGATACGCATTCTTAGCACACACAATTCTTAGTTTACAAAATCATACCTCTTGTCTAACCCCCAAGCAGACTTTCCTATGCCAACATTTCAAGCATGCAGACTCTCAGATCAAGTCTTTATTACAGGTTCATAAAGGCCTTCAAGCTCCTTGCTCATTTTTCACTTCTGGCATCTGTTCACAGCTCCTGTAAGAGTTCATCAGGCTGATCCTCTCTTCTCTTCCCTGCTCCGTCCTCAAGCCTATTGTGGACAGCCATCTCTCCTTTCTGCAAAATCTCTGTCTCGATTATCATTTAATATTCTTGTTACAGTCAAATTTTCCCAAACCATTCAGTTTATCATTATAGGCAATGCTTACCAGTCTTTCTAAGACTTAATCAGCATAATTTTGAGAATCCAGGTCTTTCTCCTAGGGAGGTTAATGTCTTGTCCCACTGAGAGCAAATGTCTACCACCAGCAAGTTCAAAACTGCTGCAGCACAACAAATACAGCATATAGTATCAAGAAAAATCCTATGAATTTGTGCTTTAGAAGTATCAGCACTTAAATATTCCTTATTTGTTACTTTTCACAGGAAAATTGGCTGCATCAAAGAATTAAAACACTGATTTATTCTACTATGTCACTAAACTGCCTCTGAAGGCCCAGTATACTTCGTGCATCAACATCACTTTGCATTTGAGCACAGAATTCTGACACAAGCACAGCAGCAAGTGAATCCTCACTCCACTGAGCACCAACCTGTAAGTTCTGCGAGAATCTCCCGGACAGGCACTCCTCGGGTGTAGGTGAAGCCGTGGGCTCTGTACGCTGTTATCACATGGTCTGTGGGCTTTATGGCAGCCTCAATCCCCACACAGCAAGCCTCCTGTTACACAGGGCAAGGCAGCTTAGCAATGAAGAAAAACACACAGCTCCCACAGCCAGCACTGTGGTACACTGCTGATCCCACACACATCAAATATTGGCAGGTCACAGGACGAGCACAGACACAGGAGCCTGATTTAAATTCCAAGGGTTGGTGACAGGCCTGGAGCTACCACAGCCTTGGGCTCTAAATTCCAACCCGACTGACTAGCAAAGGCACATGGGAGGGGAACCAGAATCTGCAAAAATCTGAAGAATTTCCCCCCCACCCTGCAATGAAGTATCTCAACAATCACAATTCACAAACATCAGGAGACAACAGACAGACAGACAGCAAAGCTTCAATAAGTTCACGAAGTTTCTTCTACTGGCAGTTGCTTTTTAGTGGGAACATGATCCATGAGATACAGAAACAAAAACCAGCAATGAAACATGAAGAGGAAAATGCAGGCCTTCAGATGTGCTTACTCCTCACATTCAGCTGATCTTCAGCTGCACTGTGCGTTTCCATGTCTCTGTATCTCTCCTCCCTCCTCTCTGTCCCTCTCCTTCTCTCACAATATACACAGATACTCAGTTCTATATTCTCCACTCTATTAAAATCCCTACATTAAATAAGGTAAGAAAATATAAAACCTCCTCACCCAAAGTTCTTACCTGACCATCATATAAGTGGCAGAAACCACGAATTATCTTCTGCTTGTAGAGCTGGTCAGACTTGAGCTCCATGCGCCGGATGGTCTGCATTGTCTTGTAGTATTGGAGCCCCTCCTCTCGAGTCATCACTGCTGTGGTGCTCGGCCCTTCCTCCAGCCGGTGGAGGTCACATTTCTGCAAGGTTAAACAAGTCGTTATTTCCTGAAAATCATCCTATTTAAAAGTATTACTTAATTTTTTTATGACCTGTCATTTTCAAATTCAGAATGTAATTCCTTTTAAAAAAGAAAGCCAGCAACAGCTAAATTCGTAGGTCAGAAAAACTGTAAGGCTTGTGCACTGTTTCAAAATTCAGGGAAATAAAACCCTTACTTTTAATAAAGACAGATTTCTACTCACAAAACACAGCCTCGTTATTCCTACAAGCAGAAGATGAACTAAAGTCCTCAGGAAATATGGCAAAAAAGCACCCTTCCATGGTTGTTGCACGCCAAATACTTGGTAAGAGCTACGGAGGCTTAGTGAAGAGATAAGAAAGAGCAAGAGTTTCCCCTGTAAAACAATTTGTAAGATCTGGTCCTAAGACTGGCCCTCACCTCTGCTACCTCTGTTATAAATAAACAAGTTCAATAGAAAAGACCAAATTACTCTGTCAGTGCAGATTAAATGGCCAAAATACTTGTATATAGGTTAAAGACAAGTTTATATCAAAGCAGAAGTCTCTCCACAGCAAATCCACTCACACCTAGATGAACTGGATATAACACCTGGGCACACTACTCAAGACAACTCTGCTTCAAAATTCACAGAACAACAGAAACTCTGGAGTCTTGTTATCAACACAGGACCAAATATTAAACCTTGTATCTACTCAAAAGAGATTTTTCATATAAACATATATTCCTTCCCTTCCACCTGAAACAATCTTCATACTTCACAGGCACAGCCAAACAGGGAGGGGGTTGGAAAACAACCCATATTATTTCTTTGATCAGTTCCTGAATGAAACACCAGCACAAAAACTACTGCCAATAGAAACATCACTTTTTCCTAAGACCCAGCCACAGTGGAAAGCTGACAGCATATAACACATTTTCTGAGCAGCACCAAGTCAAGCACTGAAAGGATGCCATATTTTTTCCTGAAAAACCCACAGACCTCAACCAGCTGCATGTTTGGGATAGGCTGCAAACACATAGTTGTTTTAAAAGCATTAAGGAAAAAACAGAACAGAACAGAAAAGGTTGTTTAGCTCCTTTCTGACTCTGTTCTCACAGCTGCATTGCAGTATCACAGCTGCAAAAAATCACAACTTTACATTCTTAGGAAACAAGTAACGTTACTACAGAGTGCCAACACAGTACTTCCAGCTGTACTTAGTAATCAGGTCAGATAGCGAGGGGTTTGGTTCTGGAAATTCAAACTGTATTTTCTAACTGAAAGAGATATGGGGACCAGTCCATCAGGTTAAGATCTGCAACAAATGCTTAGAGAGAATGCCAGTATTAAGTGTTCTTCTTTACCTTAATCTCAAATGTAGCTTCACTTGCAAAGTCTCCATAGTTACGTGATGCTACCATCACCCGAGAGGCCTTAAAAAAAAAAGACAAAACCAAAGCATGAGTAATGTTTAAATGTAATTATCAAGTAAAAGTATGTGACTTCTCAAGTAACTTCTAAGAGTACTCTCAAACTGAAATAATTTATAAATTAGACTCACCAGTGGCATATCCCATAAGACTAGAGAACTTTTATTCTGTACGCCAAAGTCCTTTAAAATCCAGTATTTAAAATTACGATTAGAAAAAAAGAATTTAAATTTTTAATACCCTTGATTATCTAAAATAAAACCAGTAAATTTCAAAACTTTTGACACTGGAGAGCATCAAAACCACAAAAATAATTGTTTATCCCTTCACATGCCAGGCTGACAATATGAGCAGAGACAGCCAATGCAGACTTTGATTGCTGACTCTCTGTGCTGACTGGAATTTTGCCTTGATAGAAAAAAAAAACAACAACCAAACCCCAAACCAACCAAACAAAAAGAATCCAGCAAACATCTGAAATATGAACTACTCTCACTTTTTCTTTTCAATAGGACGAGAAATTGGGGGGATTCAAAGCCATAACAATGAAGAGAGAGAGCATCATTTCAATAACAGCATGGCCACTACTTAAAAATGATGTGGAAACACAGAAGGTACCTGAGGATACAAGAAACACAGAACAACAGAAAGGGTGGCATGGTAGGGGAGAGATAAGAAAGATGTTTAAAAATACATTACTGGTTCCTCTTAAGGAATGAACACAGGTTATTGACTAATGAATGGTGGTGATTTTAAGATGACTTCAGCATCATCACTGCAGCATCAGACAGGATGGGCCCATGTCCATGCATGCACTGTGGCCACAACGTAAGGAACACTGAACATCTTCAGTGGCAAGACTGTACTGCTAATTAAGTTACACAAAAACTTCAGCAGCTCCTTCAGCCAGGGAATTCACATGCATTTAGCTGAAGGTACATTCCAACAAATTTTGAGAATGTCCAGGTCACCATCTCCAAAAATGGTCTGACTGACACGTGTGAAGCTTGGGAGAAAATTCTCAACCCATCCTGATTACCTACTGTGTTGCACATCAAATTAATTAGTAACAATGCCTCCACTCTCCGTACCCTGTTATCAGATTAATATTAGGAGGCTTTAATTTAAACCAAGTTTCTACACTATTTACCACAATGCAACGTATTATTGGAGAAAGTAAATCCACAGTTTGGATTCACAGTATCACGGAATGGCCAGGGTTGGGAGGGATCTCTTTAGGCCACCTGGTTAAACTCCTTGCCCTGAATAGGACATAAAAGCAACACTGAGGAGTCTGAACAAAAGTCCTGATATGTGGGCAGTACACCTATCAAAAGTAAACCTTGACAAGACTGATTGAGGCCTTACCTCACTAACGGCTCCCTAGGTTAGCAGCGTTTGGAAGGGAAAAAAGAATGAAGAAAACAGTTAAGTAGCTGTACCAAATAATGAGGGGAGGAGAAGTCAGCAAATCATTATCCAACTAGAACAGAACACTGCAAGTGGTATTCTCCATACATGGAAATCCATCTGTACACTCTGGAAAATGTTCAAAGCATATATGAGATATTGCTTTATGGATTAAGTCTACTTCTATTTATTTGGTAACTTATGCCTTCACTACAGAAACACAGGCACAATTCAAGACAAATACTTACATATTTGGCAAGCAGTAGGATCCAAAAATCTTTTATTAATCTGAACCAGATCTACTTTGGCATTTCAGGAAAACACTATCTCCAGAGCAGGCCAAGTACTCGTAGTAAGGGATTCATTTTAGGCACCCATCTTTGCAAAATTTAATCTAGAGATTTTATTTGTGAATTAGGAAATACTCCTAGATATGCAGCCCCAAAATGGATCAGAAGAGCTTCCAGTAAATGTTCTCCCCTGTGTTATTCTGATGGATCCAATCATCCACAAGCAGTGAATGCCTGGGTGAGAGAGCAGCCTCAGAACGAGGGTACATCAACACAACTGCTCTCCATGGCAGAAAGGCAGCTGATTTCCAGTTGCCTTTAAAAGTACCTTTTAACTCTGGTCTTGCCAACAGGTTTATTTCAGCAGAGTTAATTTTTCCTCATGGCCACAGTCATTACAGTGGGATAAGCAGCATGAAGTGGTAGAAATACGATTTTTCACACAAGAGATAAAATACAACAAATGACTCACACTAATAACAAAAAAAAAACTACGTTTGAAAGAAAATTAATGCAGAGATTGAAAGGGGCTGTTGGCTGAGCAAAAGGAGGTCAAGCAGCTCAGTCAGAAGCTGAACTCCAATCAGGCCGAGCAGATCCCTCTGAGAGACCTGACCTGTGCTGTCAAAATATACATAAACAACATCGATCAAAGCCCTGCGCCATTACGGGTTTATTAAGCGAGCTCCTGCACACGGCGACCATTTTACTGGCACCGTCACGCAGAGTGGGGGGGAAAAAAAATTTTAAAAATAACAACTTTGGGTTTTTTTCTCAAATTTTTCTTCAGTTTTTCTCTCTTGCCGCCGGAACCAAGCTCCTGGGCAACTCCCGCCGTTGCTCCCGGGCTGTTCCCGGAGCTCCGCCCGTGCCGCGCGCGCCCCTCCCACAGCGCACACGGCGGGGCGCGCACCACCCCCGGCCGACCCCGCGCCGCGGCCGAGCCGCNCTCACCGTCCTCCCGGCGGACGCCGGGCCCTGCAGCACCCGGGAGAGCGCGGCCAGCAGCATCTTGCGCATGGAGCGGGAAGGATCGGCAGCGCCTGGCGCGGGGCCCCGTCCTCGGCTCTCCTTCAGCCGCCGCCACCCCGGCTGCGACCGCCGCCTGTCCTGCGTCCCCGCGCCCTGCGCGCATGCGCGGGCCTGCGCTGCGGTGGCGGCCGGGGCAGCGCCCCCTGCTGGGCGCCAGGGCATTAAAGGTCATTAAAGGTCATTAAATGTGGGAAAGATCGGATTTCCTCACAAAACCTCGGAGTGCGAGGAGTTCCTGCGCACCTTGTGCAGCCTAGATATTAGGAAGAATTTTGGACATTAGGAGGAATTTCTTCTCAGAAAGGGTGATTAGGCACTGAAATGGGCTGACCAGGGGGCTGGTGGAGTCACCGTCCCTGGAGTTGTTTAAGACTGGACATGGCACTCCGTGCTGTGGCCCAGCTGACACGGTGGTGTCGGGTCATGGGTTGGGCTCGATGGTATCAGAGGTCTTTTCCAACCTCATTGATTCTGTGACTGAGGTTTGAGTGTTTCATGTCCTGCTACGCGAGAGCGGCTCAGTGTGAGCGCGTTCCCTGGTTTTTAAATGCCTAAAGTAAGTGTTGAAACTGTTTCCTTTTAACGTCACTGCATCCATCCCTGGGGAAATACACCGCAAAGTTAAATCTTAACTTGATGTTGCAGACTCCTCTCACGGTATCACACCCGCTGATCTCTCCAGCCAGCCTCCCCTTCTGCTGCCGCCGGCTCCGGGGCACGCCGGGGCTGGGCACCGGGTTCTGAGGCGTGTCCGACCCAGGGGAGCCACCCCTGCTCTGTCCTGGCTCCGCTCCTGGCCCTGCTCTGCTCCCCTGGGCTGTGCCGACATCAGCATAACCCTGCGGATGGACGCGGAAGAGTGACAGCTGATGGGCTGTGCACTTCTCCCCTGTTCCTCGCCAAAAAACACCCCAGAAAGTAAATCCTGTTCACCTGTTGGCGTCACAAATGCTTGTGTCTGCTGAGCCCCGCGGGGTGCACAGAGCTCAGCGCATCTGCAGTACAAGTGATAAATGTTTAAGGTGTAATTTCCACTGAAAATGTGCCCCGCAAACTACACCCTCGCCTCCATCAGAGAGGACTGAAAGTGCCATCTGTTTCCAAAACACAGCCTCATCTGGATCCCCACTGTACTTTCACCACCTTCCTTGGCTTCCCCACTGTTCCATTAATAAGGACATTCACGGCTAATGTGATTTCCTCCTCACCTTGTCTGTAATACAGAGTAGGAAAGAGATAACCATCTTTCATCTCATGAAAATGTTGTGAAGAAGCCTAACTTTTCTTGTATTTGGTTAGTTCTTGATCAGAAAAACAAACCTAGGCTTGGTATCAGCTTGCTGGAGGACTGAAAATTAACCAAATTTTCATCAGCTTCAAGTACTGGTGACAGTGCAGGGCACTGGCTGTGTTCAGCATTCTACCTTTGTGCTGCTGCCCTGCAGGTTCCTTGACATATGCTGCACCTTTACATAGGCTGGGATGTACAAAAGAAGCAAAATAATGCTATTGTTTTTCACATCTAAGAAAAAAATCTGGAAATATTATCACTTTTGCAATTATGAAATCCATCCAGGAGTAGCCGGATAGTGCTGTTTCCAGTGTCCCAAGGGATAATGCAGTTCTTGCTAACTCTGGTAAAGGCAAGTCTCTACAGGAGCCTCTTGTGGAATCTTTCTTGGCATGCAACTTGTTTGAAATTTGAATTTTGCAAGTCTTTTCAACACTACTATGCAGATTTAGGCTTTGTTCATGAAGCAACAACAGCAGCAACAGCCTCTGACCATCCAGAAAATAAAGGGCGAAGTGAAAATATTGATCAGTTGTCTCAAAAGGCATTTTTCCTAGGATATCTTTAGTCTGTAGCACTTCACTGCTTGTAAAGCAAGTACAGACTTGCTGGGGGATGTTGTTCTGCAGGCAGGGAGTGGCTCTGCAGCTAAAGAAAACATTATCCTGAAGGTCTGTGTGTGATTTTCCCCAGGACTTCCAAGGTGCTATGACACCCCCAGAGGTCCCAGGACAGTTCTGAATAGTGTAGCCATCTGTCTGGAAGGGTGTAACCTGCATTTTTATCAATCAGTCTGCACATTCCTGGAGAGATTACTGATGGATTCATGCACATCAATGGTGGTCATGCACACACCAGTTACATCTGTGAGGCTCATGAAGCACACACAGGACTGTCCTCCTGCCCAACTCAGGTTTATAGCATGGCCAAATGGCACCTGGGTGGGGATGACTTGCTCATGGGAGGATGCTGAGCCTGTCAGAGTTTCCTGCAGTGCATGGCAAAACAAGGATACACCTTCAGCTTTTAAGAGTTTTCACACTCTCCAAATGAGGTTCATCAAAAGAATGAAGTATACTGGCATCTGTATGTAAGACAGGAAGCTTCTGGTAAACTCACATGCCAAGTTCACTAAGCAATACCATGAAATAAAGGTTTCAAGAGTTCACTGAACAACTGTTAACTGGACAGCTGCTCCTGCTCAAAGGTAAATTATTGTTATTGTTACTATTATTATTATTATTATTACAAAATAATGCAGTCAAGATAATTTCAAGTTCAGCGTTGTTACCTGTTCCTTCTCCATGAAAGAATAAAAAGCAGAGCAGTTTTTATAGTTACACAATTATAGATTGATGTGTTATCAACACTTCTAATAGTCATTGGAAATAGTTATTTTTGATAGGAGGTGATCCATTTTTGTCCTCCCTGGAAATACAGTAAAGCATTGAGTTATATCACCTCTGCCAATTTTTTATTTTTCATGGTATTCCATTAATATTCATATATTTTCGTTATTAAAAGCTCTTAAAACATCCTGAAATTATTAAATTGTCCTACAGAAAACTAATGTGGAAAGCTAATTCACGAATGAGGTAAACAACAAGGAGGAAAACATAATAAACACTAGAAAATAATTTAATGAAAGATGATTATGTAAGATTTCATAATGGAGTACCTTGCCATGTGTGACTCTAGTATTACATCAAGGGTGTGTTGTGTGGCAGTTGGCCAAAACTCAGTGTGCGCTATTGTTCTGGGTGTGATCCTAAAATGTTATTTTTTTGGATTGCAGCTGCTGTTACAAATGTCTGCCATTGGGTTAAAGGCAGAGGGAAGCATCCAGGACTCACCCCAGCTCACTGTCTGCATCCAGGTGAAAGCAATCCCCACCTTATTGCAGGAGCCAGAAGTTTGCTGCATGATTTTTCTTCCTCCTGTGCCACCATAGCTGTAACTCAGCAGGCAGCCAGGGTGGCTGCCAAGGAACAGCTTGTGGCCACGTTGCTTCAGCCTCATTTCCTCCGTGGGATGATCCATGCCGTGACACACTTCCCCAGGTCTCCTGGGTGGCACCATATGGTGGCCTCTTAAATTGTAATATCTGTCCTTCATGTTCATTTAATTCAAAATGCTTGAAGGAAACTGAGGCCATGTAGCTGCCCTTCTGAGTGGCCTTTGAGTGGCAGTACAGGGGGACTCTGCTGCGTGCTCAGCAGTGTGAGAATCTCTGTGGTGGATGATGATCTGGCTCCATTGGTTTTGGAGGATAGGCTGGGGAGGATGGTGGCGTAGTCTCATCTATGCTGGTCACACAACAGCCTCCAGTTCCCAACCCTGACTTCTTCCTGGTGGGAAGCAGTCAACTCTGAGTGAGAGCACACAAGTGGATGAACATATTCAGATGTGAATGACGAGGGACCAGATCCTGGGACTGAGCTGAAAAATTAAGTTATCAAACAGAACAGATGTAGTCTTAGTTCCTTTTCCATGTTTAAAACCTAAATCACCAGCTTCACTGCAGATGCATCCTCCCATTCTAAACATAAATATACTATACTCTGTTTTAAACTGCTCAGCAGGAGCAATCTTTTCTCTCATTATTCTTTGTTTTGTGTTTACATTTGTTTATCTTCTCCCATTTTTCTTCCTGTCCTCCCTACTCTCATTCGATTTTCTGGTCCAAACACTTCTTTTATCAGTATTCCTCTCTTCCTTTTCTCAGGTCCACATTGCTTCTCTGCATTTCTCACAGAAAATGTCTCTATTTTTCTCTATGTCTCCCATCTCTTCTGACTAGTTCCCATTCGGTCCTACGTGTTCTAGTAGTTCGGGCTTTAAACAGCAACATAGATGGGGGAATTAGAACACTTAATTGTACTGTCAAAATCCTTCAGATGATTTGTTTCCTTTGGAGTCACTGGAGTTTGGAAGGGAGGCAGTTTTCTAGGATCTTCCAGATGTTTTGCTTCTAGTAGTGATAGGAAAATGGGTTAGGAAAATGTAATTTCTGTTCATCATTCTGATTGCTTTTCTGCATTATTATTTGGGAAACACCAACATCTTGAAGAAGAAATATGCTAATGAAGTTATAATGTCATTTTTCATGCTTGAATTTTTAATTCTTTTATGCCTCTCTGCTTCTCATTATGTTAACTTCCTTGGGTTTTTAGTCCCAGGAACAATTAGTATTACAACATACAGAGAAGAACTGCTGTAGAAAAGGTTCTTTCCATTTACATACTAATGTCCATGGGAAAAGAGATGTTACCTTCCTCTTCTTTGTAAGGCCACCTACTGTAGAGTTATTTGAATGTAACAGTGGTCGGCTTGAAAATCGTGAGGAAAAGAAATCAGACATATTTTCTGTTGTTGCTGCATCTCACTGAAAAGTTATCTTTGAGGCTCAGTTCAGTCTTTCTGCATTTTGATATTTTCATGTATGTCTTTCAGGTATATACAAAGGTATAGTTTTATTCAAAATTGGAATCTTGGGCTTTGTGTCTACTAGGCTCAGGCAAATACTCTAAACAAACATTTGTGAAACCTGAGTTCATGGAAAGCTTTGTTAAGAAACCAACTGTTTCTACTTAATGTTTTTTACACAGACATCCTCCTTCTGCTGTGTTGTATTACCCAGCACCTTAGAGATAACATTTCTATTGATAAAACTCTATGTAACACCTTCCTTTTTCACAGTGCCAGAATATTTTTGAACACTCACTTGTGAGCCACTTCAATGTAAATTCTTCCCTGCAGGATTTTTGCCAGCTCCACTGCTCACTGCCTGCCTTTTCTTTGCTGGGTTCTGCTCTCTGCTACTAGCTATAAACCACTGATTTACATCCTGTCTTTCAGACCACTCTTCCAATTTTACTAATAACTGAGTTCTGATCCTCTGCCCCTCTCAGGTTTGTGTTCTCTCCAGAAGTAAATGCGAGATTCTGTACTTCCTTATATCTCCTAATAATACAATTGAATAGAACGGGCACAATTTGTCAGAATTATGTTACCAGCAGAATCACAGATAACTATTCTTTGGTTGTAGGCTTTTTGTTGTTTTAGAGGGCGGAAACGAGAGCTGTGTAGCAGAAGTGCCGTGAGGCGGCAGTGTAGCCCAGGGATGGAAGTGCATCCACACTTCTCTTGTGGGATGGAAGTGCCTCTGCACTTTTCCCTGCAGTCAGTAGTGAACCATTTCAGCAGTGGGGCACTGGAGGTTGCCTGGTTACTTGAGAAAGTCATATTAGGATAACATTAAGGGAACAAACTGAAAATAAACTGGTTACACTAGAACTGGTGTGATCACTTAGTATTGCTTCCTCAGTTGTGTCCATGGTGTTTATTTCCTTTCCCTGAGCACAAGGAAGTGATGTCTCAGTACCTGATCTGTTGCTATTGCCCCCAGTACTCTGGCTCCCTCAGGGGAAGGAATGTCTAGTTTAGATTTTTCCTTTAATAATTTCGATGTTTATCTGGTTTGAATAAAGCTCATACATCTGAGTGGAATTAAATCCATACAGCCCACACCAGAGAAACACAACAATACTGGTTGCAAAGATTTTTGAACCTATGCAAAATGCAAGCCAGTCCTTTGGTGTACAGAAAGGGTCATGTATCACAAAATCCCCACCCTGAGAGATGTGTCATGGCCATTCCTTACCAAACTCTATCGATATGAAGCCATTTTGCAGCAAGCCACATTGATTCTGACAGTCCTTAGCAGATTGTGATTCATCCCTTCCTTCCTCTAGTTTGGGATGATATGATGCCACTTGGATCCATGTGCAGAAATCCTGCAAATAGTTATAGGAGAGAAAGTTTATGAAAGCAGATCAATCAAATTACAGAATTGAAGACATTCTTTAATTTGGCATCCTTAGCTTTGATACTAAAGTACCCTCTAACCCTTTTGTGGAGGACTCTGGAATAAGACTTTATCTCTCTAATGTCACACTTTCAGAAATTCTTTTCTTCCATGTGATTAAGGGCATTATAAATTGTCTTCAATTACACAATTAGGACTGCTCTAAATGCTTTCAAATATAATGGGGAGTGGGGAGTGAATTAAAAAGAAAACAAACTTCAGAGAGGTGAAGAGTAGTCCCCTCAATCTGACAATCTTCCGTTCAGGTTTTTTCTTTTCTTGAGGAAAGTTGAAAAATATTTAAATGTAAGGATTTGTTAAGGAAACTTGGCTAACTTTCACCAGACTGCTGAATCTCTTCTGGTAATCTGCATAAGTAGAATGAACCCTGTATTATTATTTTGTTCCTAGTTTTTAAAATTAAGTACAGCTTTGTTAGAGTTCAGTTCAGTGTCACCTGGTCCTGAGCATTAAAAGGCAATGGCTACTGGCCACACAGTTTTTTTCTAAGTGTTATCCTCTTGGTATTAAATTGCTCTTCCATACAATTTTGTCCTAAAAACTTAGAATATTTTAACTGTATTATTGCTTTACATTTGGTTATTAGATTCTTTTTGCTTCACCATCAGTCAGGCAAGTCCTGAACAAGAGGCCAAAGGCAGCGCTGGCCCAAAACTTCTCAGCAGTTTTGGGGAGGTGGAGCTGGTTGAGCAAAATTTGGAGCTCTGTCTGGGGCCAGGAAGGAGTGGGGAGAGCTATAAAACTGTGAGGAGAGCTGCGTGGAGCCGGATTTGTGGATGTTGAGGGCTGGGTGGAGACAGGGAGCACAGACACCCTGACTGCCTGAGCAGTGCTGCAGCCCCAAGGACTTCTCTGGCAGCAGCAGCAACCAGCAGGACTTTCCAGGGACCTGGCACAGGCAAAGTAAGCAGTAGGGCCATCATAATTTTGTTGCCTCTGTTGCATTCTAGGCAAATCCCAGCTTTGCCCATGGTTCTAGTTGACCCTGCACAGAGATAATTTTTATTCCAGCTGTCTAGCTCCTTCATGTGTTTACCTTGCCTGCAAAACCCAGGAGCCTTTGCCTGGAGGGCCAAGGTATGCTGCAAACATAGACTTGCTTGCAAAAATATTTGCTAAAGAGTAATTCACTGTAAAGCCACAGGAGAGGGAGGAAGAGGGGAATGTCTCTCCAGAAAGCAGATGGTGGAGGCTCAGAAGGGTTGTCTGTGTATCTACCACCTTGATGAGAACAAGATTTATCATACTGGTTTTCAGATCACTGGTCTTCTCCAGACTCAGTCAAAATCAATGAGAAGCTTCCTATTGTTTCTGTATGTTTACATTCAACCCCAATGTGTATTAGCTTTCAAATATATCAATATGTGCATATTTACAGTAAAAAATACTTCAAAGCCTATAATACTTCGAAAGAAAATAGAAAAATCATTAAAAGATTTGAATATTGTATATCCTATGTTCAGAGTTTGGAAGCATGATTAACTTCAGCTGCACTTAAACAATGAGTAAACATGAGGAAGAGTTCATGTTTGGAACTATTTTCACGTGTTCATTAATTTTACAATCTCTGCCAAATAAGGCAGAATTTATTTACTTTGTCTGTCTAACTTCAACTGCTTTAGAGTCCCGTAAACGTCATACAACAATTACGTCTTGGATCTTTTTACTGTATGGTACCATGTCCCTTTGCTCTACTTTAATAATCTGTTTCGTATGACAAGCAGTGTTCTCCCAGATCCCTCACCAGCTAGAATCCAGTGTTCTCTAGCAGAGGCCATATAATGCAACTGACAGCAAATTTCCTTTTCCATTAGAAACCTCAATAGTCAAAACTCAAATTATGTTTCTTGGGATATTTCCTATTGTTTTTGCAGGTGGCTATTTTTTTTAATCCTCAAACTAAGCTGATACATCAAGCGAGTCGACTATTTAAATGTATATCTTAGACAATTAAAACCAACTGGTAAAATTCTGCTAGCCCATTTACCTGAAGCAAGTACATTTTGCTGAGGAAGGGCATGGTGTGAGTTGGATGGAATTGGTACAGATAAGGAAAATTCATGTACAGTCACCCAACAGTAATTTTTGGCATGATTCATAGTAATTTGCTTTACTTTCCTGTGAAATGGGTTCTCGTTTTGCTTTAATTTTTCATCTATTTTTCAGTAGACACACAGACTGAGTATCTGGTTTCCACAAAAGCTGGAATGGACATTTTTAAGATCGCAGGGTGGCTAGACAGATACATCTTGCTTGTTTTTAAGGTACACCTTATAGGTTCTTTTCTTCCTCAGAATTTAACTCCGGAAAGATTTTAAGCCATTCTAATTGCAACATATATACTGAGCTATTTAGATACTCAACTTGATCAATGCTTTAAAGAATCTGAAGATCTATGTTGGAAAAAATAATTGGGTAAGCCCATTTCAGAACCATTATGACTGCACATCAATTTCCAGTGCTAATGTTTATCCAGAGAGAGTTCTAAGAGGGAAAACTCAGTGATGGTAGTCATGGGTACTTGTGAGGAATAGGCAGCCATGAAACCAAGGGATGCACAATATTAGAATATTATTTTTACCTTTTTTTCACTTGAACAACAGAAGACAAGACCTGGAAAGATGGACAAACAGAACTTGTGAGAGAACATTTCTCAATGACTAGAAAAGTGTGTGAGACAAGTGACCCAGCTGGCTGGCCCCAAGTGGTATGAATGTTGTAGATTTCCAGAGTGGATTTTTTTATAGCTCTTCTAGGAGAAGTTTAGTTGAAGGAACAGATCAGAAAATAGAAGCAAATGAAATTTGAGTCAGTGTGAGTTTTCCTGTTATTTTTCCAAACTTTTTTGAACAAGTACATTCAGTCAGCTAAAGAACTCCCTCATTTGTCCTGCATACTTCTTTCCACTTGTACAGCAGAGGAAAGGCCAGAGTTTGAAATATAAAATGGTGGTGCTTCAGAGAGCTGTATTCAACTGATTTTCTTTCTCTTTTGTCTTAATATAGTACTGATTTTACTAGTTAGATTATGCACTTGGCCTACCTCTAACTGAAATATTTACAAAGTCTTATGTAGTCTGAACCTTCTTATTAGCTATACATTAAAGAATGTTCAAGAGCATAAATTATTCCAAGAAGGAAATGGAATAAAATACTTAACAAATTGCTTCTGGATTGACTTTTCCTGGACAGTAGATAGGAATAACTTCTTCATTTCTCCCAGTGCATGTAGTTTTGGCTCAGCCATGCCTCTGTTGCAGGTTGCCCATGCCAGCAAAAGAGGTATCGCTAGGAAGACCGAAACAGGTTGCAGCGAACAGTTTGCCTTGTGTCAAATGAAATGTTTGACTCTAAAGGCACCTTCTTGCCCTCATAAGTGTAATTATTTTTCTTGTTAATATATTAGAATTAATGTAAGTCCCACAATGACACTGAAATAAGCATTTGAACTGTTTTTACTGAGCACTTGAGCTATTGTAGCGTTTTATATTAAAGATGTGATTTTATTTCTTTTAAAAATAAAATATTGACCCCATGAAAGCCAGAATGAGACACTGTCACCTTCTGAGGCTCACTGATCAAGGCTTCCTCACTGTTTAGTGGGACAGATGCCAATTTTGGGCACCTCTGTGTCCATTTGTGCTGCTCTCTCAACTCAGATGGAATTATTCTGATCAAAGAAAGGGCCCAAGCATTTGCAACCACAGTAGAAGAAGTTTGAACCATCAGAGGCTGAGTAAAATCATCCCACAGGCTGCCAGCTGCTTTCTCGGATCTAGACTGTACTTGGGTACTATTTCTTGCCAGACCTCATTTCTGGAAGGCTGTTATTCCTTCCGTAGCTGGAAAACTGCTGTAACTGAGAGGAAGAGGAAAGATTCCTGTTAACCAGACTGTCATTCAGCATTAGGGATGTTGCAGTTAATTGTAAACCTTTGTAGCACCAGATCACACATCTCAGACTATGATGAATCTCAAGGACCTCAAAAGGAGAGTTTCTGACAATACTTCTTTGCAGGCCATTGTTACAAGGACATTAATTCTGAAAACCGAGGCTTGCATCCTCTTTTTGCATGCACAAAGCTGCATTGTTATCAGTGGGATGTTTATATGCAAAAAAAGCTGTGGATCTCTCAGCCTGCCCTGAAGGCTTCTTGAAAAATATCTAACCAGCCAGTTGATTAGGTTCTTAATGAATTTGAACATTTAATGTTGTCAAACTGAAATTTGACATAATTAAAAGCAAATTAAAAAGTGACCTTGCATGTTTTGGAAAGCCATAATCATGTAGTAATATTGGTGCAAACAGGTCCTTTGCAATTAAGACCATAATGATGATAATTTGTTCAGTTCCAGGAGAAATGAGTACCTGGAGAAGTAAAAGCAGCATACTTGAATCCACATATTTGAGAGAGTGGGAAGAAACTCAGATCCTAATGAAAATTGATTTTGAGATTACTGCCTTTTTTTAGATGTTCTTTCTTTTAATGGTTTCACATCTGTCAAATTTCACTCAGGGGAATGCTTTTGGACTTTTGGTGGTGGGAATAAGTATTTTGAAATTTTATGCAGATAATGCTGGCTTGTCTTGATTTATATTGTTCCTTCAAATGGAGATCCATTAAGAATAATTTAGAAAATCCATATTTTGAATAGATTTTTTAAAAAGATCTTCTGTCATGGAAAAGCAGCATCATGTAGAGATACTGAGCTAGAGTTATATCAAGTCATCTGAATGCCAGAAGAAATTCAGATGTGATAAAATGGTTCCCTATCTTGCTTGTTTGAGGTAGCCTGGGCATTTTTGCATAGCAGCTGTTGTTTATTTGTGTGTAAAAGGGTGTGTACATAAAATGATTCACAAAAAGTATAAACCTCCCTCTGACAAATTAAGTTTGAAGGTATCATTATGTTATTATTAAATGATGATGACTTTCTAACTTTTGTAAACAAATATTCTCAAAGAAGAATCCAATGCAGACAAAAATAGAAAAAGGAAACAAGAACAGGGTCCCATCCAGACAGAGCATAAAGCCAGAGCAAAGGCACGGGGAGAATAGTTTTCTATTACATGTCAGCCATGCAAAACAGAAAGAATGCCTGTATTAGAAACACCTACAAAATGTGCCTCAGGAGAAACAGGTACATGAGATGCTGCACTGCCAGCAGCCACGTACAGGGCGTACAGTGCATGAAATCAGAACACACCTCCAAGGACAAAAGGTTAACAAAAATGATATGTTCTTTTCTTGGGGGTTGTTCTGTGACCACAGCCATCCACTGTGTACATTAAAAGCCTGTGATTTCATGCAGAAGCTCATCCTAGAACTAAGATTTAAATAGGAGTGAAATATAAAATAAAGTCAAAATCACTTGTGGACAACAATTTAAGAATAGGAACAAAAGGCATGCAAATGAGAAATCAGAATGATAAGGTCAAATGAAAGTATTCAGAGTTTACCTGAAAAATGATGGAGCCATCTTTCATAGTTTCATTTATAGGAGGTGAGACATAGAAATGAGCCATGCTGTCTGAGCTCTTTATTTATACTTTATGGCCGCTGAAGAGAGGTAAGCAATCTTACAGAATTATAACCAATAAAATAAATGGACCTATGGAAAAGACTGAATATGTACTTACTCTGAAATGGCCACATGTAACAATGATCGTGATAGAAAAGAAAGGCAGGTGTTAAATCTTAGTTTGTACTAAGTAGAATAAACCAGCAAATATTAGAGGGACCTTCTTAACCATGAAAACAAGTATCTTCAAAGCAACGCATGCCTACTCTGCATCTAGGATTAGATGAAGTTCAGAGCAAAGAAAGGTTAGTTGGGTAATCTCAGAATCATGGTATGGTTTGGGTTTAAAAGGACCTTATAGATCATCTAGTTCCAAACCCTTGCCATGGGCAGGGAGCCTTCCAGTAGACCAGATTGCTCAAAGTCCATCCAACCTGGCCTTGAACACTTTCAAGGATGTGGCATTCACAACTTCTTTGGGCAACCTGTCCCAGTGCCTCCCCACCCTCAGTTCATTGGTGCATTTGAACCCATTAAAATATCAGAGGATATTACATTTTTTGCTGTCAATTTCTTTTTTTCACTTCAGGAGAAACAGAAGCAGAAAACGAATCCAGAAAATTGGTGATACCAATCTTTTACCTCTTCTAACAGCTGAAATCTCATTTTCATTTCTTTTTCCATAGCTCCTATTAAACAAGAAATACCCACAGTGACTTTTTACCTGCACTCCAAACGGATTTCAGAGATTATTTTCCTTTGGTATGGCCTGTGCTTAAATAATGCAGATACCTCTATTGGATTTTTTTAACATGTACTGAAAGGGAGGGGAATTTTGCCATCTCTTCCTGCTCTGACCTTGCCAAACGCTACACAGGTTGAAATTTGCACAGGTTTCGTTTTTAGGCATATGGAAATCTTGCTCATTCTTTATTATAATTAAAAATATTACTGCAATTATCCTCCATATCCAACCCATAAGGAAAAATAGATCTATGGAAGGCTGACATAAGGTAACCTTGGTTCTTTGGACTTATGTGCTCTGCTTTTGAAACAGTCTCTTTCCCATGTAGCCCAGGGCAAGAGTCTACATTTATCTCCAACTTGTTGCTTTTATTTTGCACTTTGCAGTAGAGATATTCTTGAAGTATGTTTTACAACATGTAGTTTCCCTCTCCAAAATAAATACATTGGATGACTCTTGTTCTGGTAACTCTCCTGTTTGGAATCTGGACCTGGCTCCTTAGGTTTGTACTTTGTGAAATAAAGTCATTCCAGTCACAGAGGACCAGTAAGCAAGAGATCAGGATATGTCTAGTTCCTGGCTTTCCACTTTGATGAAGCTATGCTACCAGCATTTTTAAACTGATGTTTATGCCACTTAAAAAAATCTTTACTTTTCCAGCCTCTGGTAGATAAGAAGTATAAAGGAAATCAGAGCAAAGTTTTCTACTTGCCAGTCAAATTGGCCTCAGTCCTGAAAATACTTTTGCAGTTGCTAAGCTTTACATACAGCAAAGCAGACCCCATTACAGACCTTGTCATTTCAGCAAAACCAGGTGTCTGTCTGGTGACTGCACAGTTGGAGGGAAGGAGAGAGGCGGGATGAAAGGAAATTCTAAATTAGTTCAGTCCCCTTCACTGTGTAATTTACAAATTGGGTTCGAGGGAGCTTTTCATGTGTCATATGGACTAATTTGCAACAGGATGAATTTCATCAACCCCTACAAGAAGTCCTGTTTGTTCTACATGTGTGAATTGGCACAAGATGACATTCTCTAAGGAACTCCTGACATTTGGTGTTCTTACCAGAAAAAAGAAGTTATGAACAATTGGAGAGCTCCCATCTAGTTATGATTTAGTGTTCTCTTTCTGATACACAGAAGAGCCAGCTGTCCTTTTGGACAGGGAACATCCTGTCTCTTTTAAGAGACAGTTCAGTAATCAGTACAGAATGGACTCGAGCATCATCTTGGATGACTGAGCAGAACTGTGGGAATCTCTAATACTTCGTAGTTTGTCAAAACTTTGCGTCCATATTTCTAAACCACTTCTAGAAGCAAAGAAATGTGCTAAACCAATGTCAAGACTCAGAACTACTGTTAATGTAGTGTTAGAAAATTGTTACTCTTGCAAATTTTGTACTTTAGGGCAGTGACCTTGAAGGCTTGAGAAAGGTTTCATTCATAAAGTGGAAATTAGATAAGTATTAAGAAACACCTACGATAATCCATGCTCGTATAAAATGGGAAGTAGTGTGAAGAATCAGGAAAATGATTTTATCTTTGTTTATAGTGTAGATACTGGAATACTGTGTACTGTTCTGAAACCCTTTTGTAGAAAGTGATAAAACAAGTATCTCAAAATGGTTATAATGCTTTACAGCCATAAATTTAGAGAGTACAACCTGTTTATATACACAAAACAAGTTTTTCATACATAAAATATCACCCTTGATAATTTCACTCCAGGAAATCTTGTAGAGAAAAACATGACAAAAACAATGGCCAGAAAATTTGAGTTACTAGAAAAAAATCACATATGCTTAATAGTGGTGATAATGATACCCAAAATTACCAAGAGAAGTGTGGGGCTCTCCATCTTTAAACTGAAATTGTCTGAAGTGATTCCAGGGCTGAGCATAAGTTGTTAAACTCAATATATGAATTGCTGAATGCCATTCCCCAGGTGACATTATGCAGGAAATCAGGCTGGTGGTATAATAATTTTACTATCTATGAATATAGAAGATTTTATCAGCTGAACTCTGCTATTCCTGTGTACCTTCTTGCAGATTTCAATACCATTATTAATATTTATCAAAGTGACAGGAATAAATTACAAATTATTTTCTACTCTAGCATTATGTATAGTCTGTTGTAAGAGAAAAGGCAAAGTGATCACTGCATTTCATGTTCTGAGCAACTGTTCAACCCGTGAGTGTTGATGATCAGAGTGTGTTACTGTGGCCCCTGCAAGTCTGCTTGAAAATATTCATGAGATTTCAGTGGTTGCAATTTGCCCATTAGAGGTAGGATAAAAATAAGCTTCACAGCTGTCAAGATTTATTGTTGTGTATGAAAATATATCTGGGGAGAGGGGAGGGCATCAGAAAATAAGATCAAGCAGTTACTTTAAACTGAGAACAAAAATATATCCTGACCAATTTATTTCTAACTCTGATATCTCACATAAACCTTTAATAAGCTTCACTGTCAAGGGAACAAATGTATTCTGTCACTTGGAGTTATTATAAGGAAGTTTTGGCTTAATTTTAAGACATCTATAATAAATGTCTTTAAGGGAAGGTTGAATGAAAGTAACATTAAATCCTATTTCAGAAAGGAATTCCAAGAGGAAATAATTATTAAATTGCTGATAATTAATGTGTACTATTTATTAGGATAAATGTGACCGGTTACGTTTGGGGTTACCATCCTGTGGTTGGAGTTCTAGACATATTTTCTTTATAGCAGTTGACATAATATCTATGATGCAAAGTGAGCCCTCATTCTGATCTCAGAAAAAAATGTCCAAATCAGCTTTGACTGCACAGAGAATTACACTGGTGAAGAAATAATCCACTCTTAGGTTTTCTCTGGTTGCTGATTTACAAACTTGAACAATGCAATATTGCTTTAAAACAGAAACCTAAAATTCGTGCAACTCCCTTCATAGATTGGTAACATCAAATCCGTCTTAATAAATGTACTGTGTTAATAATTTACTTAATTTTAATCATTACTGTGATTTGCTGCTTGGAATATAATTTGAATTTACTTTTCATCGAATTTGCCTTTATAATTCATTATTTCATACATAATTCACCCCTGAAAATTGCATGACAAAATATATTTGATTCTTTTTTAATCAATGTCTAATATTTTTCATACAACATGAACAGAAGCAGCTTATCCAGTGAAAAGTTTTGTCCTTCTACATCTGCAGCAGTATAATTCTCAGTGCAATCAGAATTTCTCTGATGCTGGTTTTATAGAGGCTGAAGGAGACTCACTTTACACAGTAGGTATTATTCCATTATACCTATCAGTGAATTTCAATGTTTTATGAGTTGTTGACCTTCTATAATTTTCCAAGGGAAAGACAGATCCCGGGATAGTGAATTTAAATTATTATTCCAGTAGTCTTGTATTTTATAGTCCTATTTGGAAGACCTTTCAAAAGCAGTCAGCAAATCCCCAGGGGTCTGTGGGACGCAGTGTGGAAATCACCGCACCAAAGGAAGTATTTGCCAGCCTCCACTGTGAGTGATAGAGATCTCTGTGTGTGTGTTCTGCAGGGCACTGAACAGCCTCAGCTTCAGCTCCCTCCTCTCCATTGCTGCAGTCACACTGAAAGACCAGGATTCCCAAGCATAACTAAAGTATTAAAAATTAAAAATACATGGAGGAGGGAGAAATCTGACAGTGAGGGAGAAATTTCAGACAGTGTCTTATTTCCAGTCTGATCACAATACCCCATTTTAGAGCCTATTTCCAAAACAGTGTACTTTCTCTTCAGTGCAGGCGTTGACTCATTCTAAGGAATGTATTCCATTACAGCTTTGCTGGCTCGCCCTGTAACTTCATGTAGAACCAGTTAGTTGCTGTGGTGACAGCAACCAACAAACAGAAAAAATTCGTAAAATCTTTCAGGACTAGTCAGAGCAGCTTAATGACAGCATCCATGCTTAAAAGTGTAAAACTTTCTTCTTTTGCTCTCATTTAAAAGGAGATTTAAGGTGTAATATCATCCTGAGGCCATTTATGTTTCCTTCTGTGATATTAAATTTTTGAAGCCATAGACACTGTAATCTATAGCCATTCTTACAAGAAAATCTGGAGTTTATCTCCCTAATAACAAAATGATCCATGGTTAAACTTGGTGAAATCCCACTGTCTTTTGGAGAGGTATGCGAAGACAGAATCTGAGCTTGTTGGTGTGGATAATATTCATCTAGTGCTGAATTCTCTACAATACTTTTATAACCTGACGTTTACTATAGCGTTCAATGGGGGTGTTTGAAAAACCATGTAGGATAAAAATAACATTGCATTGTGTTCAGAGAGGTACAAACTCACTGAATATTCACAAAAAATAAAAGCCATAACTATCTTCATTATTGCTTTAGTACTTCATCTTATTAACAATTTCAGGAAAGGCATAGTGTGGGATGCTGTCTATGGAAAGGTGGAGATTTCTTATTTTAAAGAGGAAAAATATTTTACAAGTCCATTATTCAGTTTTGACCTTGGTAACGTTCAGATCTGCAGATACCATCCAGTGACAATGAGATGGCATGAGATGGGTGTAAAGTGTGATTCAAGTTACTGCTGGATGCTGAGTTGTTACATGCTCTGTGTCAAAGGAGATGGAGCTGGGGGAAAAGTTTATTTAGGGTTTCTATAGAAAAGGAGGAGCTTGTGTATCAGGAGGAGTTTATTGTGTTCTCTTCCCTCAGATTACTTTGTTCATTTTCAGGAATGAAGAACCAAGGGAAAGATCTCACTAGAGGTGAGTTTGGCCTTTTTGTTCAATCCACTCACCAGCTACAGGCACTGCTAAAATCTGGAAATAGGGTTTTGTGCATTGCACAGCTGTGTCAGAACAGAGTTTCTCTTCTTCTCAGCGCATTTTGGTTTACAAGAGTGTCGTAGTTAAAGCTGTTCATGAAAAACTCTTTCTGGCTGTGGGATTCCCAGATCTCCTAGAAATGTCAGGAGAACTCAAGCAGACTTCCAGACAAACTACAGAATCACAGCACAATCAGGGCTAAAAAGGATCTTGAAAGATCATCTGGCCCAATCTTTCATGGGAGGGGGAGCCCAAATGGATTATCTAGCACCCTGTCCAATTGCATGTTAGAACTTTCCATTTATGGGAACTTCATCCAGTCCCTGGGGAGGCTGTTCCAGTGATTGATAGCTCTCACTATAAAAATGTTTTTTCCTAATTGAAGATGGAATCTCTGCTGAAACAATTCATGTCCCATCCCTTCCCCCCGCCCCCATCTTTTCCATGTATCTCCTTGTGAAGTGAGAGCCACTGTCCTGTTTTTAGCAGGAAAATGTTCAGTCTAAAACGGTGCAGTTCCCTTGTTTCAGCAACCCAGTGCTGAAGCACTCAGAGAGGCTCTTTAGTTCCTGCCTGCTTGCAGGAGCACTTGTGGAGGGGGCTCTAGGTAACCACACCAGAGCTGCCAGAAACATGTGGTCACAAAATGCTCAGGGGCTCATCTGAAGTCCTACTGTGTCATTGCCAGCCCACAGAGATGGCAGAGGGCTCTTCCTGTGCTGCTCTGCTCCATCTGCAAGGAGGACATCTGGGATTAGTGGGCCACCTGTGCTCAGACAGAGGTGGGACAAAATACAAAAATATTAATATGGGGTACCTTCATGCAGGTACCCACTGAGAGTTAGGGGGTGCCTGGGCTCGCTCAAATCAGAGGAGGGCAGCTGTGGCAGGGTGTGTGGGCATTTTTATGGTTGTGCATAGATCTGGCACTACATATACATGTTGTTATTCTCATTCATTGCTATTTTAATGACCTAACTGTCAGATCCATGTGCCATGAAAAACTGTGCATGTAAAAATCAATGTGGAAAAAACAGGTTTGTTATAGTATGAGCAGGAGAATTTGGCTCAGAAGTGATACGTGTACATATATGTGCCTGAAAGGACATATATTTGCATGCATGTGTGTGTCTGTGTATTTCATTAATAGATGGTGTATTGTTGCTATAGTTAGGTAATTCTCAGCCCATTACTTTTATTGCTAAATTTGTTAATTTGCCATGTATCCTCAAGGGACTATACTGACATTGGCAGGATAAGCCTAACGGCTGTTGTGATGTCTAGACAAAAGGAATTAAAGACAGCAGAAATACTTACTCAATATTTTCCTTCTATGGGAAGTTTCTGTCTCACTCTTAGAAACCTTTTAATGTAACTTTATTAATGATTTAATATAATAACAAATATGTGCGTAATGGAATAAGGGTAAGCATTTTACATGTATTTACAGTTGACTGGGCAGACTCTCTCTGCCTAACATCAAAGCCAATTTAATATTGTGGATTTGAAATTAAACTAGAAGCGTTAAGTCTCTAGGAATTTTCATTGCAAATGAAAAAAAATCCCATCAGTTAGACTGGTGCTGTGGAAATCCTACACTATTTTGAAAGGAAGAGAAGGTAAACCCACCTTTTGAACAGCAGAAAAAGAACAAAGCAAAAACTTGGGCCACCTCTGTGTAGGCAGCATAATCCAGGGAAGATCCAGGGATGCATAAATTCTAGGTCAAAGAACAACCATCATAGTAAAAGTCTTGTCTGGGTTCCTACCAAACCACCAGACAAGACATCCTGCTGGATCACTCCTATCATAACTGCTTCATCAAGAGAATTAATGGGAGAAGTGCTGACAGCTCTCTTTCCAGACTTGTGCTTGATTTTTCTTCTCCCACATCTTTAAAGTTATTTAAAGGTGTCTTCAATGAAGAGAATCTGGGATTTGTGATTGAAGTCTGGTTAAGTCAGAAGATTGTCATGGGAAAACATCAAGAGAAAAGAAGAATGGAAGATTAAAGGGCAGTTCAGAGAGAAGAGAAAGTATATATTATGAAGAAGTCCAGAAAAGAGTGAGGTAAAAAAGGTATATATATATATATATGGATATGTATCAGTAGATAAAGAGGTTTTCAAAAGTTTCCATACTTATGAAGATTGAGCTGAGTGAAACTCGTCTGAGTTGCCAACAAATAACTTTGTCAAAATATTCAGTGTTGGTTCATACTAACTACTCTGTCCTCTGCGGGGCTGTGAAGGAGGTGTTTTGGTAGAACACCTTAATTAAAATTAAAGAGAAAAGCCAAGAAAATCCCCACACATTTCCAACAGGGTCTGTTCCCTGCTATTGCCATCCCAGCCCCTCTTTCTGGAGTGGAGGTGCCTGCTCCACCTCTCTTTTCACTGTCCATCCCGGTTTAGAAGATCCTACACTGCATTGTGGGAAGCTTCAGTCTCTGCTGTGTCACAGCCTGGCTCTGTCTCTACATTTGACAGGGTTTTTGGCAGCATCTTCTTTCCACTCCATACCTCCCTCTACTACCACATGGACAGATGGGCCTCGCCTGTCATTCTAATTGCTACACTTTCCTTCATGATTGATTACATATCTTAAAATGTGAGGGCAATGAAGGAAAAATACATCTTGCTTGGCTTTGGAGATCTGCTCATCTTTATGTTTTCCAGCAGAGAAAAGAATGTAGTCAAAACCAGAAAGAGGAAGAATTTAGAAGACTAAGTACCAAAGTTTTATTGCCCAGATCTTTTTCATGTAGAAAACATAAATTAAAGTGATATATATATAACTAATGAAAAGAAACACAGAAGAAAGACTGAAACAGAAGAGAGCTTGGAGAAAGATATCTCATTTACATATGCTGTATTGTTAGAAAGTTTAAAGATGTATTTTTTTCTGGAAGCCAGGAGTACTTTTCTCAAAAGCATAAAACTCCATCATGACCCAGATTATGAAAAGGCTTTTCCCTGGCCTTACTAGAAAGAAGAGTCTATGGAGGTTTGGAGGCTGTTTGACAGCCTGGAGCATGGGGCTTAAAATGATGTATTTTTTTTGGACTTGATTTTGAAGTTAGAGAATATACTGTCAGTCAGGAAACCGCAGAACACATGTAACCCAAAACAAAGCTACTAACCAATTTGCAAATGCAACTAAATACAGGATTGTTCACAGTGCCTATGCATGCTGAGGTAAAATGTATCCAACAGCTATCAGAGACACTGAATTCTCTGAGTTCCTTTACCTCATTCCTTACTTTTTTTAACGTGACAGAAGCTGTTCACAATGCTCATATGAAATCTAGCATACATAAAGATAGATATATTTATAGGTACACATGGCCATTCACAGCTATGCTTTTTTTTCCTTCTAAAACGTGGTTGTCGATGTTTTAGTATTGCAGCAATGAGTCATCACCACCGTGGTGCTTTTAACTGAGATTCCAGCTAGGACTGACTGTCCCTCCTCTGTCTGACAGGGGTCTGTGGATGCACTGTGCGAGCTCCTTGTTTTGCCAGTGTTTGCCCCATTCCTTGCTATTGTGTCTTATCCTCCACAGTTGCTCTGGCACCCACACTCTGCATTTTCTCAGGCAAGGTTTTTTTTTCACTGCTGGCCTTTTAGAACTGATTACCTGGTGACATATTATAGTCAAAATGTGCTTTGTTCTGTGTATCAGTGCCTGAAAGGTCTCTATAAACTCCAGCCTTCTGACACCAATACTGTGCTCAGTTCAAGTTGTAATTGAAAAAAAAAAAAAATCTGTCGCTAGGTGATATAGCAACAGTGTTTATTTTTTGGGTGAGAAAGATGCATAAGGTTGCGGTACTCAACTCTGTGGCATGAAGTTTATGTGTGTGACACCCACTAACTCTCCATAAGTAATATATCAAGTATTTTGTAAGCATGAAACACATTTCCAGTTGTGTGTTTTTGTATAACCACTGGAATTCATTGTAACAGTTTCTCTCATATCAGCTATCAACTTCCCAGTGAAGAAGCCCTCCATTTTTTAAACACATTTATATTATATTTATCCTTTATTTAGTAGTCATCATTGCATACTAGTATTTCCAAGATGCCTGTTCAGGTAGTTTAACAAGGCAAATATTTCCCTGTAAGCAGCAAATTCCATTACAAAAGTTCATCCATTTGTCTTCTTCTCAAACTGTGGGGGTTTTTTTTTATTTTTTAAAAAAATAATAAGAAAAGTTCAACTAGAAGGATGCCAAGTGTTGGGGATTTGATATATTAAATAATTGTGACAGTTGGCAATACTCTGGAATAAGAAGTTTGCAGTACATCATGCTTCTGTATTCCCTAACCTGTGATTTCAGAAGTTCCTGTTTCAGTCTTTACCAAATCCTTAATTCTGTAGGGAAGTGAAATATTCCTGACAAATTTTGTTTTTCTGAAAGCAAACTGTTGCTATAGCAAAATATGATGTCTCAAATTTGACTATAGTGGAGGTTAAAGGAGAGAAAGATATTTTAGAACATAAATCATCCCTGAAAAATCACTGAAAATGCTGTTTAATAAGCAGAAGAGAGTGGAATGAGATTTAGCTAGAATCTGTTAATTAATGTAACTGTTAATGAAAAGCCTCTTTCTTTAGTGCAATCTATTAGCTCATGTTTTCCATTTAAAATTATTTGCATCTCCCTCCAGATACAACGTATGTATATTTTCTTTAACTGCATTCTTACACCCATGTAAATTTTAGCAGATGAGGTTGGCCTTGGAGCACACAAGTAAGCCACTGGCTTGGGTTTGTCTTCTTCTGGATATTCTGGGACAGCTGCTCCACTCAGGAGGAATAATGACAGGAAAAGAAATGTGTTGATCTGAAGGTGATACTCAGTTCCCACCTGGTGGCTGGGCTTTCCTGCTCAGAGAGCAGTCCCCATTGTCCACTAACCCCTGGTGTCAGTGCAGTGCAGGCTTAGACAGAGCCATTGCCCAGTATACTTGAGTTGTTTCACTCTTCACAAGCATCTGACCAGGTGAAAAGAAATCTATTTGCAGGAGAAAAAAAAAAAAACAACAAACCACTGATTTCTATTTTGACTGGGTACAGCATTGCAAATATTTGCCTTCATCTGGTATCCCAGCCTACAGCTGCCCCTGGCCTCTGGGCCCTCCCTCTCTGATGGGAGCCTCTGAGCTCCATCTCCCAACCCACCAGCTAAATCACACTGGTGCTGGATTTAGATATTCACTTTTGAAAACATCCACATGCAGGTCCATATAAACTCTACGATGGAGCATGCCTGTTGGACTTCCTCAGGCCAGCAGCAACCCAGCTGGCTTTGGGACCAAAGAGAGTCTTGTGTCAGTGGGGGCTCAGGTTAATTAGCTCTGCTAAAAAGTAAGGCTAATTTAGCTCATGGGCAGAGTTGCAAGCTACAGAGCTTTATGGAGCCTGTGATGCCACATCCCTGCATTGGAAATGCTGGGAGCTGGTTTAGAGGGTTTTGCTCCATCCTATAAGCCACAGCACAGACATTGCCCTTCAGTCCCAAAGAGTGTGCAGTGATGTGCGGTGATACCTTGAAGTATTCAAATGGCCAAGTCATTTGTACATCTTGACCTCCCTCAGACTCAGAGCTGGATTTTGTAATGATTATATTAAATATTACTCCACATAAAAGCACTTCCTCTGCCAGGGGCAAGGTGTTACTCTGCATTGTGGCAAACTCCAGTCAAGAGTAAAAAGTCGTTTTCTTCTCTTTTTGTTGCCATCAAAGGTGTCAAGGAAAGTGCAAGTGGATTCCAAAACTGTATTTTCAGGTTTTCATAGTCCTAATATTCATGTAGTAAATTACAATAATTAAAACATTTTTCTTCAACTGATAGCCTAATTTGAGTACAGACACTGTTAAAAAATAAGTGACAACTTCCCTTGTTTGTATAGCACAGGAAATCACTGAAGCTGATGTAAAAGTGCCACTTTTATCCACTCTCGTTATGCCAGAGTCATAAGGATGATACTGTGAGGTAAATCTTTGATTGCAACAACTCTAAATATTTATCCAACCATAAAAGACAAAGCAACGAACATCTTGACTATTTGGGTACTAAATGTTTTTTTTCTTTTAAAACATAGTTCTGTAAATATGACCTCTTTTTCAACTGAAAATGACTTTTATATCATCTAAGGGGTGCCTACTTTATATATTTAAAATGCAAAGCATGTTATGCATAGCCTGTCAGTAATATAAATTCACTAACCCATCCAGGAATACATTTCATGTAATTCTTTTGATTAAATAGGGTTAAACACATTCAAATCAAGCACAACATATGTGAGTGGAGATGTTTAATGATCAAGTAGAAATAAACATCTTCTGCAAAGTATTCTACAGTTTTTGCTAAGGCCCATCAACCACTGAATTCTCCCTCACTTGAACAGAGTTGTGCTGTCAGGTTGTGTGCTCCATAGAGAGCCCAAGGTGCCAGGAAGGCACCACTGTTGTCCATCCTCCTCTCTGAGGACAGGATGAGCTGTTCTCAAACTATTTCTGAAGGACTGCTTTGAATATATTTGTTAATAATGGAAATTTTTACATGTCATGTGTGAGCTTCCTCTGGAGATACTATTTCCAGTCCCATTCTCAGTTTACCAAACAATTTTTTTGCACCACTTTATACTATGCTGTGTGTTTTTCACATAAATGGAGTTAAAATAGTTGCCAAGGAAACAAGAAGTGACTATAGTTAAAACAGCCTGAAGTGCTTATTAATCTTCAACTCAGGTGCTGGATTGGGCTACACCCAAGGGAATTTCTCTTGCCTGAATCCCAAAGTGGATTGTTTAAATGCAGCTGTTCCTGTGGTGTGCCTTCCTGTGGTGACTGTCCTTGTAGAATCACACACAAAATTGTGTAAATCCAGATAGATAATGCTAAATAGAAGTCATAGGGTTAGAAGAAAAAGTTTTGTTTGAATAAAATCTACCATTGTGATTAATGTGCACAGGCACAAAATTGGAAAAATTACCGAGTTCCTTAGAAATAGGTGTGGTTTCTTACCAACTGGAAACTTGTAACACATACGAATATTTTGAAGATAGATGGCATCATACTTCATGTGTCTTTGAATTTTATGCTATGAATTATTTTTTTAATATGTTATTTCTCACATTTTTTTCATCTGAAACTATTCTAAGGAGTAAAATCAGACACTAGCAAAAGCACAACACTATTCAAATGACCTTGTTATAACACTGTAAGTGATTCAAAATGAAGACAAACAGCTTACAAAGAGCCTCGAGTCTCATGGTGGCTGTGCTCAGACTCCGGGCAGCCTTGCTATTGTGCAAGGGGACCGGGAGGAGCCCACAAGGAATCCTTTCTGACAGTGGAGTCCACATTCAATATCCATATGGTGATGCCGGGGTTTCACTCGCTGGCCTTGGTGGGTCCCTCACCAGAGCCTTGGAGCTGGCATTGTGCATCTCAGCAGTGCCACCAGGCTGGCGTGAGGCCACCCCAGGGATGCAGGGCTGCACTGCTCTATGTCAGTGCAGCAGCATGGGGAGGGGGGCACAAGTGGGCCAGTGTGGAAGGAGCCCTTGTGGTCCTGCTCCCCAGGAGCCACAGGGGGAGGCTGGGGTGGCTCAGCAATTGGCAGGCTCCCTGGCTTGTCCCCAGCAGGAGCTGCTGAGGGAGGCAAGGCCTGCTCTGGCAGGAGGATGTGTCAGGCTGACAGCCACCTTGGGTGATGCCTCGCTGCGTCTGCGCCTCACTGCTGCCTGGGAAACTGCCTTCTCCCTCTGCAGTGCCCTCTGGGTGCTCAGGAACAAGACTGTGCTTTTGTGCCACCAGGCATGGGGTGATTCCTTCTTCTTTCATCAGAAGATTGGAAAAGGAGATCTGGATAAAGGAGCTGCTGCTGTTGGCTGCTGCCAGACCTCAGGGTTTTCTGCATCATTGCTCAAGGGAAACCTTCATTTTCTTTTGCAGCTGCAGGGAGAGCAGCAGTTCGATGCCACATTGCGTCCTCTTTGCTCCAGTTCTGGTTTATCCTTTAATGTGTTTCTAGGTATTCACAGTGCTTTCAGCTAGTCCATGCTAAACTTGTCCTCCATTCCCACTGCCAACTGAAGGTGGCTTCCCAGGGGAATACTTTGCAGTTGCTGCTTATCCCAAGACTCAATCTTTGTACTGCTTAGAGGAGGGGCAGATTACTTCTGCCTTGTCTGTCTGCATTGCCTAAATCTGGCTAGCAGGAGGCAGGTGCCAGCCAGAGAGAGGCACGGCTGCAGGATGGATGCTGTGCTGGCTGGCTGCCCGACACCCCAGGCTGGGCTCTGCCCCTGCCGTGTCCCTGCTGGGGTGGCAGGGGTGACGCCTGTCGCCTTCCCAGCCGCCGCACCTCTCGCTTGCAGGGCTCCTCTGTGTCCGAGTGTAAAATTAACCACTGTCTCTGTGTGTCCAGGGCCAGCTTCAAAGCTCTTTGAAATTGTGGGGATTTTTCTACCCACTTCAAAGGGCCCTGGCTCATGAGCATTCAGCACAGGGTGCACCAGTTAATTTTTAAACTCCCATTACCTGAAAACTTCTTGTAAAGTGTACCGGAGCATAAGGCTGGGGACAAGCTTGCTGGAACACTTGACAAGGCACAGATGAACACCTGGGATTAAGAATTTCTTTCTTTGCTATTTATCTTTTTATGCCATGCACATGCCTGTTAATCATTCCTTGTAATCATTTACCTGTGTTTTCTGCTGTCCTGCACATTTAGTGCTTGGTCCTTCCCCTTGCGACACCTCGCCCAGCAATCCACAGGACCCAACGAGGTCTGCAGGGCTTTCCTGAGCTGATCTTACATTTCTGAGCAGCCTAAAAGTTTAGAAACCCTTGGCATACTTGAGTCAGAACAACACCACCACATGCACAGCTCTGCAGGAAGCTGCTGTTGCCGAGGTCAGTCCGTGGGCAGCGTGCTCACTTGTCCAGGTGCTGGGCAGCCATCCCTCCCTGCCTTCCTGCCTCCTCGTCTCTTGCATGGCTCCCAAAATATCTCCCCCACTGCTGCTTGGGGTACTTACTGCCACGGGATGGTTGCTGGCAGGATGAGAAGTTATGCAACAGTGTGCAAAAGCTGCTATTTTATTTGGCTCTGGTTTGTGAGGTGTATAAAGATACAATGCAAGATTAAACAAACAAACCCAAAGAAAATACCTTCCCTTTATTTACTTCACCAGGAGAACTTCATGTCTTTGTTTCATCTGAACTCCTCTACAACCCCCATTTTACATCTCAACTCCGACAGTAATAAAATAAAGTTAAAAATAAAAGAGAATTTGAAAAACAACTTTTGAGGTAGTGCAGATAAGCAACGAATGTTTTATTTATAGAGCAAGGAGTAAATAAACATACCTCTGAATTGGATTGGAGAGTAGTCTCCCAAAGGAAATAGTGGATATCAAATTGCTTGAATAATTTAAAACTAGGCTGGACAAAGCACTTAATAATATATGGCAGAAAAGAAGCCTGCCTTGGCAGGAGATGGAGTGGATGACTTAATTGGTCTTTTCCCTCTCTAGCCTGTATTATTTTATGGTTTGTTACTGTAACTGACTCAATGTTAAGAATGCTTATTTTCTTATAAATGCTTGCCAGAGGACAGTGTATGTCCATGTCATTATTCTTTATTAATTATCCCCACTTACCAGAAAGGCACTGGAGTGCTAAGCAGTTTTTAGGAATATTGTGTGAGTGTCTCTGTGTTAGGGCTGCATATGTAAGAAGAATGGCAAAGCCATCTGTCACCCCCATCCTATAAAAAGCACCATGTATGTCACATATCACTATCATGCTTTTTTCATCATCACAAATTACAGCAAAATTCTTTACGGAGTCTTTTCAAAAGCATTGAAATTGGGTTTGTATCACTAAAGGTAAAAGTCACTTTTCTTTAATGAACACAGCGTAATGTAGCAGAGCTCTGTGAGAGAGGGAAATACAGAGCCTCAACTGTTTCTGAAGTGGGCCCTAGATAAAATACCATATTCACTTTGGAAGTGTTTATAAATGACATTAAAAATGACTGGCACCTGTTGTTCTATCTTGTTTGGCCATAAAGGAGCTTCACACCTCCTTGTGTAAAACACAGTGAGAAGCAAGTGGGCAGAGATTTTCCACTACAGCTTTAGGAAGTGTTTATTGGACATTGGCTAAGTCAGAATGTACATTATGAGGGAAAGAACAGACATAAACCAAAAAGTACACAACTGTTACTTCACTTGACATGAAATCTCTACTATTAAGAAAACAGACAAATGCTGATCAGATAAACACAAATGACAAATATAGGAGAGCCTTCCTTGTTTTGGCAGCTGGATGAAATGAACTCTAGGAGACTTACAGGGGAGAAAAGACTCAGTTTAGAGAAAGGGAGATGGGATACACAATATAGAAATATCTAAATACAAACAAGAAAAATTCTATAGCATCGATAGCATATCCTACACGTTTTTCCATATAAGAGCAATGGACTTTCAGAGAGTGAAGTGTAAGTTAGAGGCATTGGGAATCTTTCTAATAGAACACTGAAGTACTGAAATATTATGCTTGGATAGTATAAAAATCTACAACAGGTGTCAGAAAAACATCCATTTAGAATGATTTATGTGTATTTGATATTACTTTGGGCCAAAGTACACCAGATGATTTCTTCATAGTCCTTTCATCCCTGCTGTTTATGAATTAATGGAGAAGGCAAGTGTGGAAAGAAAAATCCTGGGAGGATACTTACAACAGGGCTTATGAGACTGGTGTGGAAAAGACTTACATGCAATTATTTATAGTATTGCCTAATTTTTACATTTGTCATGCTACTAAAAAAAAGACAGAAATTGGCATTTTGGAACCATTACAGAATTTTTTCAGTTGTCATGTTTGGCATTGTAATTCAAAGTACAGACAAGACATGAGTGCCAGAAAGGTGATACAGAGATATTGAGAAGTCTGTGGTAGTCCTCATCTGAGGATCCAAAGGCTCCTGGAGTGTGTGATTTGATTTCCATGAGGGGTTACAGATAGGGCTGTGCATATCAGAGGAAGGAAGATGCCAGCAATGAAGAGGTATGGTTACCTTTCCAGTTCTATGTCTGTTGAAAATATTGTCCCAATATTTCTCATGATTTCTTTTCTTTGCAACAGCAGCAAAACTTTTGTCAGTGCTTTTTCACCATATTAATACATATTGGCTTGTGGCAGAGGGCACATTCCACACACAAAAATAGTCTAAATCAATCCACTTTAATATCTGGGTTACCACGGAGAAAAGTCCTCTTAGCTTCTTGGTTCTTTCTGCTCCATAAACCTTCAATATAGCTTTAGGCTATCAGAGTTTCACATCTACAAATGCCTGAAGAAGCTGGAAACAATCAGTACCAGATATGTTGTGGATCTCCATTTCATTCATCCATATTTTCAGAGGATCAAAATTAAAATGTAGTAGCACCGATGGTGGAGAAGCAAAATACTACCTGTATCTAAAGATAACGTATCTGATTTTGCCATTACTAAAAGCTGTTTGTAGTTTCTTTTTAAAGTTTATATCCCATTTTGATAATAAGCAACATAAAGAGCTATCTGTTCTGGTGAGAATATGGGCTCTTTTTGCTACTTCCTTACACACTGAAATATTTGTGGATTTTTTTTTTCCTTACGTGGGATTTATGTCTTCCCTTGCTTTATTACTCTCCTTTTAGTTTACTGTGTTCACTCACTGGAAGGCACAGCCTAAATAACCAAATACAAACTATTCCCTCATCAGAGCTGCCACCCTTTACTGATATCAACAAGCATAACTACCATAGTAATGAAGTCCATAAATTGAAACAGAAAACACCTCCAAGAATGCCATCCATTCTCTGCTGTGCTAAAAAGCCCTGGTTCATTGTTCCTCACAGCTCTGCTAGTATTTTTTCAACAGCTACTTTTACTAGCCAAGGCTGAGATATTTGGTGAGGTCCTTGGGCAAAACAAAACTGTTGGTGGAACAAACAAACAATTTGGTACAGTGTCACTCTTATTTTCCGGATCTCTTATTTTTCTTCTATACCCACTAAAGCCATTGCAATACTAACCTCTTATTAAAGATGCACTTCACTAAATTATTTGGCTGTTGATGTTCCAATCCTATAGGGTTCAAAGCCTATTAATAGCAGCAAATTTAACTGAGTTTTCCTGGAGTCACATGTTCACACTCACCCTACTGTGTTATCACTTTTTCCTTCCCTTCCCTTCCCTTCCCTTCCCTTCCCTTCCCTTTCCCTTTCCCTTTCCCTTTCCCTTTCCCTTTCCCTTTCCCTTTCCCTTTCCTCTAAGAAAGTAAATTGTATCAAATTTCTGGAAATGTGCATAGAAGACTTCCAGAGATCATCAGGGTCCTCCTCTGATGTTTCAGAGGAGAGTAGGTGCTGGAGGAGGTGAAATTCATCAGAAGCATCTGTGCCTTCTTAGCCGTGCATCAGATATCCTCCTGCGAGAAGAACTCGAGTACCTCAGAAACTCGAGGGGAAAGGAGGTTTTGCTCCTAAGTCACGAGGAGAAGTTGCCGGTGGCTCCCGGGAATGGCAGGGACCCAGTGTGGCTGAGTGCTGGGGGCAGCACCTCACAGCAGCGTGGATGGAAATCCCAGGAAAAACACCCCACGGCCTCTGATGGTTTTCTCCTGGAGATGGGGATTTAGGTAACTTAGTGGTCTGCATTTCAGCTACTTGAAACAGGTTGCTGATATCTGATTTACACTCTAACAAGCCTCTTATCTCCTCTTTTAGACCAAAAGTAACGGGACACCAAAAATTGTCTATGCTCTGCTTTTTCCGTTTACAACCAAGTCATTTTAGCTGCTCTGGTTTTGCTGAAAATGAGGAATAGCCAAACATAGCTTCTTAAAACCAAACCAAAACACAACACAAGAATAAGAAACAATTCATGCTTCCAAACAGAACAAAACAAAGTAATAACAAAAACAAAAAGTCTGTCTTGTGTTTGGAAATGCCTGTGAAAGAGAGGTGCCAGGGCAAAAATCTCCTTAATATAATGAAGTAGTTCTCCAGATGTTATAGAATGATCAAGCTTGCCAGGAATATAGGATGGATCAATATTCATTTTACATCATTAGCACATAGCTGTGGCTTCCAAAAATGTTAAATGAACATAGAAAATAGGAATTATTTCTGAATATTTTATTTCCTATATATGAAATGTTTAATCACAATTAATTTTGGAATATAAGTCCATTTATTTCTTGTTAACTAAAAGGCACCAGTAGTGACATTTGATCAGATACAGTATACTAATTCAAATAAAACACTTTACTTGGGTTTAAGTCAATTAATTAAGTACAAGGAAGACTGAGACTGTTCCAGATAAACTAATAATAATACTTCTAGGTCCAACGTTGTTGTAATTACTGTAGCACCGAGTGCTGTGGTAGCTTACTCTGATGTCTGTGGGACCATTCCAGACTTGATTTTTTGCAATATTCATCTATAAGCTGCAAAAAGAATTGCCCACTCATTTTTCCTCAAATATAAAACATGAACTATTAAGTACTTAAGAAAGAAAACATGATTATTGAGCACTCAGAAAGAAAACATGATTATTGAGCACTCAGCACTTTCAATTCCACCACTAAACCATGTCCCCAGGTGCCACATCTATATATCCTTTAAATACCTCCAGGGATGATGACAGAACCACTATCATGTACAACCTGGTCCAATGCTTGACAACGCTCTCCATGAAGAAATTTTTCCTAATATCCAATCTAAAACTCCCATGGCACGACTTGAGGCCATTTCTTCTTGCTCTATGGCATGTTATCTGGGAGAAGAGTCCGACCTCCACTTTGCTAGAACCTCCTTTCAGGCAGTTGTGGAGAGAGATAAGGTCTCATCCCAGCCCTCTTCTCCAGGCCAAGCAACACCAGCTCCATCACCTGTTCCTCACAGGACTTGTGCTCCAGACTCTTCACCAGCTCTGTTGGCCTTCTCTGGACTTGCTCCAGCACATGAATGACCTTCTTGAAATGAGGGGCCCAAAAGTGGACACAGGATTTGAGATGTGGCCTCACCAGCTCTGAGTACAGGGGGGCAATCCCTGCCCTGGTCCTCCTGGCCACTCCATTTCTGACACAGGCCAGGTGCCTTTGACCTTCTTGGCCTCCTGGGCACAGTTAGCTCATGTTCAGCACCCCCAGGCTTTTTCCCCAGGGTAGCTTTCCAGCCACTTTTTCCCCACCTTGTAGCACTGCCTGGGGCTGTTGTGACCCAAGTGCAGGACTCAGCACTTTGCCTTGTTGCACTTCACACAATTGGCCTCATCCCATCAATCCAGGCTGTCCAGAGCCTTTCTGCCCTCCAGTAGATCAACACGCACACAACCAACTTGGTGTCATCTGCAAACTCACTGAGGGTGCCCTTGATCCTCTCATCCAGATCATAAATAAAGATATTAAACAGGACTGACCCCAGTGCTGAGCCCTGGGGAACATTGCTACTGCCTGGCCACCAGCTGGGTCCAGCCATCCAGCCAGTTCTTTACCCAGCCAAGAGCACACCCGTCCAGGCCATGAACAGCCAGTTCCTGCAGGGAAATGCAGTGGGAAATGGTGTCAAAGGCTTTGCTAAAGTCCAGGTAGACAACGTTCTCAGCCTCTCCCCTCTCTGCAAAGTGGGTCACCTTGTCAGAGAAGGAGATCAGGTCAGTCAAGCAGGACCACTGTCCAGAAATTTTCAGTGAATAAACAGTAAAAATTTTAACAATGTTCTCCCTCTTTAGCAAATACTTGCTAATGGATTTCACAATAACAATACGTGTTTTCAGGATAAAATCACATGCAAACTAAACATGTTATATTCTGTGTGGGAACACTAACATCGTCACTAAGGATGGGTAGGACACAAACTTTTTGCTGTAGTTTTTAAATCATATTGCATGTTTCCGTGTTGAGAGGTCTGGACTTCTTCCCGAATGCTAGTGATACAGAAGGCTGCGTAATTTCTGACACCAGCTAATTTTTGAACAATGTTGTTTATCTGTATTTTGGAGACACAACTGCATGACTGATGGTTTTAACAACAGGATATATTAATTTTACTAGTTTGCATGTGCAACATGGCAGGGTGTCAAATTAACTACCCAGATAACCATGAGAAGAGTTGTTTGATTAGTTTAAACTCTTGGAATTCTTTAGAAAGTATCTTTCCTGGCTTTTCCCTCCCTAATTCCATTCACTGCCTTCTTTCTTTTTGTACGTACAGCAACAGTTTTCCAGGCAGGAGTTATAACACGGCCCAAGAGTCTTTTTAGCTAATTAACCTCTCTCCATAGCATACATGCAGCCAAATGAGGCCTCAGGAGTGAATGAGAAGTTTTCCTTCTAGTCCTTTGAATACAACTGCAGTTTAAAAAAACAATTTTACACCACCTATTTTTGCACTTCTTTTGAGCATAAGAATTTCCAGATAAATCCACTTCTTAAAGCTCAGTTTTGGGAGAAATTTCTGGTGAATGCCCCGCTTGCAAAAAGACTCATCACAATGTTGCTCATTGTTGAGTTTTGATTAATGTTCCCACTCAATTGCTGACTTACTCTCTTTCCAGCATGTGCAAATATTTGGTTTCTTTCCTTTTCCAGAGCATATTCTGTAGAGCCCACTACTGTAGTATCCAAGCAAATTTTCAATATCAACAAAAATATTACCAATGTAGTAGAACTTTTGTGACATCCTTCTTTTAAGGGTCTGAGGCTGCTCAACCCAGCCATCTCAGCATTCACACTAAACAACTAAGTGCTATTCTATTGTTTTTCACAGAAAAGAGAACAGTGGCATATAGCACTGAGGAATCCCTTAGTTCAGCTCTGTGGCTGTGTAAAACATCCAGGCATACCAAAGGCGGAGATGAGGTCGGCAATCCTTACAGAGACAGTTTTACAAAACTTACTTACAGTCAAATACTTGATGCTAACAAAAGTGAACCAGTTGGGGTAAATTTCTTAATGTTTGTGGTTAATCTAATGCAGGTTTTCCAGCAGTTCAACCACATCCATGAATAAATCAGTTTTCCTTTCCTTGCAAGTCCTTTGTTTTTTTTAATAAAGCTTCTTTAGTCTGGCTGTAATCTGAAGCTCATTCTTGATGAGCGTGTTGAAAATAGAACATCATTCTCCAGAAGCTTGATAGTGAAGCAGACATCTGGTGCGCTTTTGCTACTTTATGCTTTTCAATAAACTTTCAAAGACCGCAAAATATGCCTTAAAACAAACAGCCCTTGTGGAAAGACTAGAGGAAGAATCTTTCGAAGTCAAATGACCCCCTGGGTCCCTGGGTCACTAAATTCTCATATCATGGCCATGAAGTCCCTCTTCTGGCTGCTTTTTTTCATTCTTCTACCTCCCTTCTTCTTCTGCATCTTTCCCAATTGTCTCAGCAAAGAGTAGTTGTACTTACGCTTCAAGAGTACCCCTGATTTTCCCAGAACAGCTGATCTTCTGGGAATAAGCTTACTCTACCTGTGTGATCCTCAGAGTTCTGAAAGGACATAGTTTTGTATTTCTTGAGGCTCTCCCTGGAAAATCTAAGCACCCATGCATGCATTGAACTTCTAATGCAAACTCCCCC